>OX393581.1:48273024-48485625 GCA_947652605.1 Elmis aenea
AGTACGTAGTCTCGATTTCTTTTTTCGAGAGGAATTTATTGTCGTAAACAGATTTTTGATCTTTTTTAATTTTCGAAATATAGTTTTTTTTTAAATCTCTGATAATTACCGAAATACCCCCCCTGTATGGGCATCGAAAGTACGCCACCCTGAACATAGACCGTATCAATGAATTCTTTTTTGGAAAATTCATATTGCATATGTTATACTCATTTATTTATGTTTTAACAATTGACAGCAATTAACTCTGACATTTGTTACTACAGAAATTATTGTTTCTATCGTCAAAGTCGGGGCCTACTTCGAGAAAACTAGGAAATTCCTACACAACGCTTATAAGAATAAGTAAAATGTAAATATCTCAGAAAATATTCATTTTAGGTATAGGTAAGTATTAAGAAAAGTTGAAGAAAAACAAAAATGCAACAAAATGACGTAATAATATACAGGGTGTTCCATTTGAAAAAATAAAGTTATTAATGTTTAAAAATTGGGAAGTTGGCACATCTATAAGAAACCCCCTGTATAATATAAATTAATTTTGATGTATTTAGACTGTGACTACACCTTTTGACTTTGTATGTGCAAAATATCATTTGCCAATTATTATTTATAACGTTGTGCTCTTAACAAGTATTGTACCCTGTTTTTCTGGAAATTCAAAGATTTTGTAAGATAAATTGGCAACGTCGCAAAAAATGAAAAAAACAAAATACTGTCATATGGAGATTTTCTTGCTGAATTCGATTATGCAAAAATATACTGGGTGTTCAATTTAAAAAAATACCTTTAGTGACGCCCCACTTTTATGAAACCCCCTGTATACTTGAAACTAATTTTAAAACATGCACGTGTAGAAATACTATAAGTTTCATTGAAAACTTTTTTTTATTAAGTTGACATTAAGGGCAATAATGGACTTTATTGCACTAATGGCGCACCCTGTATGTGCTCTTGTTTTATGACATCAATTCCATGAAAAAAAATTATTTATTTTAATTAGTTTTGAGACAGAGGAGTAACTATGCAAACTTATACATTATCAAAACGAGAAAAATCCGTAAGCCTTTTAATTATGCCAAAGTCAATTATAGTTTCCACTTAAAAAAAGTGTTGTACATCTTGTATATTTTTATTGTGAATAACATATTTGTATACAGGGTGTCCCAGATATCATTTCCAACAGATCTCGCTTATTATAAGAGATACAGGTTTGCTTAAATTATAGAAGTATGAATTATGAAGTATGAGGAGAGCTACAATCTATTTTTAAAAGTACAAAATTCCTCGTACTTCAGAAGATATAGCAAAAAATATGAAAATTTTGAATTTCTTTTTTCTCTCATAACTGTTTTGTCTTAATCATAAGATCAATTTTATTTGTACTTTCTTGAGGTACTTTTTTATGTAAAATTTAACTTTTACTAGAATATGGGCCTTCAAGTTGGCTTTGAAATACTTAAATGTGCTTTTATTTCCTCTTTTTAATAAGATATTACTTGCTATCCAGAAAATTGAGAAAAATCGTATTTTACCTTCACTTATCAAGCTATCTATGAAAAAAAGAAACAATAAACAACCAATTAAATGTTAAATGACAGTGCCATTTGACTTCGGTGTCATTTTTTTAAAATTTTATAATGTGTAGATCGACAGTGTTTGTAATCACTGGTTATAATAATGGTCACATTTCCAATAATGAAAATTTTTTACGTTGAGATGCTACATTCTTTGCCATTTTCATCGATGAAAGTGATAAATAAAATCTAAAATTAAGTTACATTCTACATAAAAAGTACCTCAAGAAAGTATGAATAAAATTAATCGAATGATTAAGACAAAAAAGAAATTCAACATTTTCATATTTTTCGCTATAACTTCTGAAGTACCAGGAATTTTGTTCTTTTAAAAATTGATTGTAGCTCCTCTCATACTTAGGAATAATACATCTAATTTAAGCAAACCTGTATCTCTTATAATAAGCGATATATGCTGGAAATGTTATCTGGGATATAATATGAAAATGTGAATTTCAAAATTTAGAATTTGTAGTGTATTTTCAGTGGTTTAAAAGTTGGAATTTCCATATTTATAAATTTTGTTTCCCCTCATACTTGGGAATAAATCTAATTTAAACAAATATGTATACATAATATGTTATAAAAAGCGAGATTCTCATGATGGAAAGGTTATATGGGACACCCTGTATACAAATATGTTATTCACAATATAAATATACCTACAAGATGTGCAAAAAATCATTACCACAATTTCTTTAAGTTGAAACCATAATTACTTTGGCATAATTAAAAGGCTTAGGGCTTTTTTCTCTTTTTGATAATGTTTGGGTTTCATAATAATTCCTCTAACTATTTAAAATAAAATAATCTTTTTCAAAAATTGGTGTCATAAAACAAAAGCGTACCTATATTACATACGGTAGTAAAAAAAAATCGAATATTTGATACATCTTAAAAGGGCGTTATATAACTTTTTTCTGATAGCATGCAGGGGGGCTCCGAGCCCCGGGCCCGGAAGTAATTTAAGGGCCCAGGAGTCTAAATATATTTTAAATTATGGTGTATTAAATATTTACGATTTACAATTTTTTCGGTAATTTATGCTTGTTGGAGACCGGCGTGGCTGTCAGGTATTAACGCTATGTTCTCGTGTTTAAACGCTACGTTCACATGTAAGCGTTTGGGCGTAAAACTCATTATAAAGGTATTTGCAAACCATTAAAAATTACAATTAAAAATACTTTCACCGACCTTTAACCTCATCCTCGTTCGCTTGGACAATAATAAAGGGCCAGGTTAAAGGTTGGTTAAGGTTTTCTGTTTTTTAAATGCATAGGATAAATTAAATGTAGGCCATACATCATACATGTGTAATGGGTCACAACATTCATAAAT
Source organism: Elmis aenea (assembly GCA_947652605.1). Lineage (NCBI taxonomy): Eukaryota > Metazoa > Arthropoda > Insecta > Coleoptera > Elmidae > Elmis > Elmis aenea. The sequence goes on from OX393581.1 coordinate 48,275,940, forward strand.
ACTTTTACGCACAAACGCTTACAAGTGAACATAGCGTTCATATGACAGCACCGCCGGTCTCCAACAAGCATAAATTACCATTTTTTCTTTTAAAAATTCATTGTACCTTCTCTCATACTTAAAAATATTTCATCTAATTTAAGCAAATCTGTATCTCTTATAATAAGCGAGATCCTCATGTAGAAAATTTTGTCTGGGACACCCTGTATGATATGAAAATGTGGCAGTGCATTGCCAGTGGTTTAAAAGTTGGAATTTCCATATTTATAAATTTTGTTAAAAAATTTATGACCCAATACTACATCTAAAGTGGTTTAATATAATTAAAAACGTGAAATCACAGAAACTGAAAAACTTGTACTCAATCGAGATAGTGCGTTGAATAAATTAATGATGCGTAGGTTGATTTAACTTTGAGTATGTTGGGAATTTAAGTTTTTTTTTATTGAGTACTAATGAGCTGACTAGAGCAACTGTATACAGTTTAAACTGGAATAAATAAGTGAGAAAAAATAATACAAAACTTAATAGGTTTAAAACGATACATTTAAATTATTTTGAAGGCATATTTATTAAGATTATATTCAGAGATATCAAATTCGAGTTGATAAATTGCTTTAAATTTGTGTTTTGAAAACATTGACAAGTGCTAAAATATGCAGGTGTGATATGAAATATTTTTATAACTATAAAAAAGCGATTGTGTTTAAATTATAAAATTAAAAAACTGATTTGTTTTATTAAAAAAAAATCATGCTTATATGTTTTGGTGGGTAAATAGAATTTTTAATATAGGTATTAAATATCATGTACAGTTTTTAAATTTGCTTGTTTAGCAGGAACCAACGAACCAATATTTAGTTTGTTTATCTTTGTCTCTGTTAAATTCTTAAAAATATCTTCCTGTATAAATAATACATGGTTAAAACGGCTGTTTGTTCAATATTAAATTACAGAAAAAACGTTTTATCCCGGTATAGAATAATCGAATGAATACGTAGGTAATTTCAAATTAATATCAGTTTTACAAATGCTCAATAAATGCTGATATTATTTATAAGTTTACAATATTTTCAGATCAAATTTTATTATAAAATAGCACTTCGTTTTGTAAGTCACTTCTATGAAAAATTAAATAAATATTAAAAACAAATAAAAAGAATTTATTAATTATAAAAGTCGATATGTTACATTCTGTTTTATTTTCATAAAATTTCGTCGTTCATTATATACAGGGTGGTTCACATAGAAGGGCCCTTATTGGTATCTCATAAACGGTAAGAGCTACAAAAGTTTAAATTGGACAAATTTTTCCTCTTTCTGAGACCTATTCAGTGATGATTTAATGTTTTAAAAAAGCTCCATGGCACGCTAGATAATAATCAAAAATCAAATTGGGCATTTTTTTTTCAATCGGTAATAACTTGGTTATACTTGACGGTACAAAAATATTTTTGGCGAAAAAATTGTAGAGTTTTTTACGCACTGTTTAATGAAAACACTCATTTGTTTTAAGATTGTTTAAATTGTTAGATAAATTACAAACTTGCATTTGTTTAACACGTTAAGCGCCACCATGTTTAAAAAAAGTTGGTTTTTCTGGCCACCATTTTTTTTTTAAATTTAACTTTTCTAAATTGCCTTTAAGTAATATAAAAAAATTTGCAGATATTTTCGTTCTTGACGATGCATTGGATCGCTTCTAGGCATATATCGAGCAATTATGATACATTGCAAGAAAAATTCAGTTATAAAACCGAAAAGGTACGTCTTTTGATAAAGTTGCTAAATTTCTTTAGGTGTTAACATTTTTTCATTGAACGCAGGTCATCCACTCCATCAGCCCGATACCATCAAGACCTCAACAACAATTAAATTCTCCCGGGTCATAAATATTTTAATTCGACTTCTGCCATTAAACGGTAATGAATAAATAAATAAAAATGCACTAAACAGTTTTAAGAGATGTATTTATTTTCAGGCTACAATATTTAGCAATGCAACAGTCAATGGATCTATCGGCAGTACATTTATAATTAACATCTGAATCCATCATCTAAATCCATCATCAACCTTGGAAGGGTATCCAACATATATTAAGGTAAAAATGTATTTTCAACAACAAAATGTATTAGTGTCTAACTCTTTTATTTTAACTTTCGCCATACATAAAGAAAATATTGCGTCCCGAAAATTTGTGATACGGTATTTTTGTAATCCCCTGAACACTTTTGACTATTTTTGCAATGACGTCCGTACAGGGTGGGCAAATTTCGACGTTTTCATAGGGAATCTCGGTAACTATAGGAGGTATCAAAAAACAGACCGCGCATCCTCGATCTCTTTTTTCGAGAAAAACTTAATGGTGAAAACTAAAATTGGTTATTGTCTTTTGTTTTCGAGTTATCACCGATACTCGATTTTTCGACTTTTCTACAGGCACTTTTTTGATAAAAATGCAGTGGCGTAGACAATTTTTCAAAAAAAAATATCCGAAATTCGAGTTGTGACGTTGTGAGATAAAGTTGTATTTTTTTTAAATAGAACCCATAGTTGGCTATCACGTATTTAAATTCCTTATTTTTTTGTCATTCTAAATATATCAGGGTTGATGTATTTATTTTCTATAATACGCAAGTTACGAGGGTTTTTTAGTTTTTTTTTTTTAAACAAACTTATAGTAGGCTGTGAAAACAAAAACAAAACAAGGTGTAAAACCTTTTAAAACTCATTTGGTACAAGTTGCGAAGGATTTGTAATTTGTTGTTGAAAAGGTTGAAAAACACTGGGTTAGACATTATAGGAATAAAGATAAATAATTTTTAATTAATCTTATTTATATTAAAACAAGATCTATGTAGTTGTGTTGCATTACTGGTATAGTTGTTTGAAACAATCTGTCTACTGGTCAAATTTCCGCTTCTAATTTGTTTGTGACCCAAAATCGGACCAATTTTCTTGAAAAGATTAAATATAAGTCTGGGGAGGCAAAACTAAGTGTGGGCATAATTGGAGGAGTTAATTTTGGACAGTGGCTATTGCACTAAGTTTGCAGGTAGATAGCGTATAGCGATTTTCTACCGAATTATTTCATAGGTATACATTGTCTGATCGTATCGGGACCGCATCTGTTATTATTCAAATCACTTCATAGAATTTTTTTTTCGGTTATACCAATATTAATCGTAGCAAACATTAATTGATCAATTTTTTTTGAATAATTTTCGAATAAAATTTTTTACTAATTAATATTTATAAAAATAAAGTTAATTAAAAACACTTATCTTTTTTCCGAAAAATCACCTGTATAATCCTAGATAACTTTCAAGACTCTTGTCTCTACATCAGTATAAGTAGCAAGCTTATTTTAAGTATAACTTATTTTACATTAATCAGTTAAATAGATTTTAACTTCACATTGCTATAATGAGCAGGGACTAAAAACGAAAAAAAATCCGTTTGTTTCTGTTCGGATATATTTCGTTTTCGTTCTTTTCGTTCTAAGCGAAAAAATTCTTTTTTCGTTTTCGTGAACCGAAATAATAACGGTTAAAACCGGTTTTACAATATTTTATTTTGTCGTCAAAAAATAATTTTTTTTCTCACCACAACCCTCTATAAATACGATAACAATATTTGCGTCTCAACTAAAATATAAACGATGACGATGGGGTTTGATGCTCACGGACAGCATATTTTGGACTGGCGAACCATCGCCATATTAAATTTACCAAATCGCTAAACACATTAACATTTAACCATTTTATTAAGTTTAACACCCGTAAGGTGCAAAAACACAACGTGATTAGGTTAAATTAGACACACGATTCTTATCTAAAAATATGAAAATATAGCAAGTGCTGTTTTAAATTAGTTTTAATACTAAAAATCTGTGCATTTGAATTAAATAAGATCCTGATGTAATTATTTAAAAAGACAAAAGAATGAATTCAAGTGGATAATTTACTAAATGTTATAAATAAAAAAGATATTAAAAAATAACTTATATTAACTTGAAATATACTTTAACTTTATAGTTTGTACATACCATACAATATACATTTTCACATTCCGTTAAATCTTACTAGCAACACATCTTCCAATAAATCGTCTTTTACATTAGTCCTTTTCTAAGTAAGAATAAATTTTACTATTATTATGTCTAAACGCAAATAAAACATACACATTGATAATATATATCCAATCAAGTGTATATTCTATATTTATGATCTAAAAAACAAATTAGAAATAGAGAATGTCTGTACCGTTAATTGTGTTACACGAAATTGCAAGTATAAACAATAAAGTTGTTAATACATATTCACGTAAATATATTGAGAAAAGTGAAGCTCACTTATTTCAAGTGAGATTTTTTACTGCCTCGTGGAGTCTCCCCAGCACAGAAGGTAAATTCGCGTTTGTGTTTAACAAATAAAATTGAAATAGCGACAAAACCGGTTAAAACCGGTTTTGGAAAATATTTATTTCGTTTTCGTTCTTGAACGAAAAATAATAATTTTGTTTTCGGTTTCGTTTTCGTTCTTAAAAAACTTTCTGTTAATTTCGTTTAACGTTTTCGTTTTCGTTCCGTTCTCAGTCCCTGATAATGAGCCAATTTTTATTAAAAATATCTTATTATTGCCGAATTAAAATCAATCTAGTGTAGTTATGGAAATTTAAGCTTGTTTTAAAAATTATTTTTCATTCACACACCTTGATGAATGCTATTCTTTTAATCCGCCGATTAAGGTTGCAACATAACTGATCTCAAAACCAATAGCAGACATACATTATTTATTTAATTAATATTGCCTTAATTTTATTATCACGATTTTCCAATTTCGGGAAGGTCACTACGTGACTACATTCATCAAAGTTCATTTAGAATATAAGATTATTTTATAAATGTTAATGTATTGATAATTATGGTAATATCCAGCTACTGTTTGGTTGTTTCGTTGACTGTGATAAATTTGTAAATTAATTGTTTTGCATTATTTTACGCAATCAAGAATTGTACTTACTGTTAAAGCTGAAGATAATATGGACTTTAACACCAGCTTATTTATTTATCGGGACTGTAATGTATTTTCTTAATATATTATTATGATCAAATACCTATTACTAATTTAAAAATCATACCACTCAATCTTAAGATTACCAGTAGTAGTAATAATAATAATAATATCTAATGATATTTATTTAGCGGTTGACTAGTTATTTTACAATTATGTAACATACACAAATTTAAATATAACATTAAAACTTTTCCTTTAAGACAGGCTGCTTTCAAAATTCGTTCTATAACTAAACAATTTAATAACCACAAAATTTGATTGGATTTTAGAATGACATAAACTAAATACCAGCCAGCTTTCAAAGTTGTTTAATGTTTAATTGTACGTCCTTATTTATCATTATTGACCTTAGTGGACATACATATTATAGTATTGTGAAAAGATTTGGACCATCTATAATTTTTAAGTCATTAAGTTAATCCTTGATATTTGTAATAATTATATTTTGTGAGATGGACCTTTCATGTTTCATTATCAATGCAATTTTTCGCTTTCCCAATCTTTGTGCAGGTAAAATAATAATTCATTCACGTTCTATTATTAATATTATAGCAAACTGTTTTTCACATTTATGTGAACCAATTTGAAATATTACTACACAAGGTACTGTGTTATGTAAATATTTACTAAAAGGCATTAGTTTTTAAATTTAAACTGATATTTTTTGCTACATATACAGGGTGGTCCACATAGAAGGGTCACTATTGGGATCTCGTAAACGGTGAGAAAAAAAAATATCAAAAAATCGAATACGTCCTTTAGCCGTTTAAGCTAGAGCTATCAAACTTGGCCGAAATGTTTAGGTGTTTCCCATTGACTTTGTGGGATAATTAGAAAGAAAACACGTAATTGGAAGTATGATTTATAGTCAGGTCATCCGCTTGATTATGAACAAGCCTTAAGTCAAGCATGATATTAGCCCACTAAGTTTAGTAAAAAAAATATTTGAGGTGTATAGGTAAACAGAGTTTGTCGATGCATCTTTAGCGCTAATTTTCTCGAAAACGGCTACGTTTACAGCAAAAAACAAAGAGGGACGATTTTTTTCCTCTTAAGTCGTACTTTCTTATGGACGAATGACATTTTCAATTTTATACCAGAGAAAAAAATTCTGAAGATGGTAAGCGGATGACCTGACTATAAATCATACTTCCAATTACGTGTTTTCTTTCTAATTATCCCACAAAGTCAATGGGAAACACCTAAACATTTCGGCCAAGTTTGATAGCTCTAGCTTAAACGGCTAGGACGTAATCGATTTTTTGTTTTTTTTTTCTTGCAACTCTGGAGGTCTCTAACTTTGAAAGGAAGCATTTTCGGATAACAAAATATTTGACAAACGGTCATCATTTTCACTCAGGAATATGCAACTACTTTTTGGCGGTGTATAATTGGGACACCCTGTATAACAACTGATTTATTAAATGATAGCAGGGAGAGAGAAGTAATTTAAACAAACCTGAGTTTCTTATAATAAGCGAGATCCCCATACTGGAAATATAATCTGGGACACCCTGTATAGTGTCACCATTATAATTGAGTTTAAATAAAATCTCCTTGAGTTATTTATCTTAATTTCATTTAACAGTAATAGTTTACTTCCCTCTAAGCCTATTTTTAATTCATTCTTTTTGCTATTTCATTACAAAGTTAATTAACAGCGTTAACAGTAGTACAAACAAAAAGAATAATAAGAAATGGTTAATATTGAAGTGTTCAGCAACTTTCTCAACGAAGTTTTGTTTATATTAAAATAATAATTACAGGATTTATTGTTTTTGCTAGTTAATGTTATTATAAGTGACTTTATACGTCAGTAATAATTTATTTTCTACTAATGCGGTTTTATTTGTCGAGCCAGAATAATATATTTTTGTAATATTTTAATTTCTATGCAATAGCTTCCGTTCATAGTGTGTATGTAAAAGTTTATTGAAAATAGTTTTATGTGTTCGGTTATTGTTTGTCAAGAATTTCATGAGATGTGGTGTAGAGCAAGACATAACACTAACTATTCCATTATCGCAGGCGAATGCTTCATTACCACTCGTATCTATAAATACGGATATGACAAATAAAACAACACAAACAGAAGTATTGACTTCAGATTCAAGAAAGACGACTTAAGGCATGAAATACAAGTTTGTTAAAGTATCTTATTAATGTGCTTGTTACAATTAACATTTGATCTGGAGTTCTGTTTGCCGTGTTTTTTTATAATAACACACATAAAATACAAAGATAATATGCGTAAATTTTACTTTACAAAAATGTATTTATACGAAGACGCAGGATGAGTTTAAAATATGCATAAATAGCGTCCTAAAGAAGTCATGTTACATTTTAGTCTGCCATATTTATTATACAGACTGCGTCTGCATAAATCCGGGATTTATTATTATCATATGTAAGGCTGGTGCGCTAACCTGGCGTTGCAATCTCCGGTGACTTCGACGCTGCGTTAAGAAGCAAACCCGCCGATCAATTTATTGCGGCCCAGATTATGAATATATTATTGCGTATTTCAGTGCGCTCATCAACCGAATGGCCCGCGAATAGACAAGACAATAGTTTGTTTCTGTAGGCCAGACAATGGGCGAGTGCAGCGGCGTACGTTTTAAACTTACCGCCGTACCTGTGCCGGCCAGGTAGGACAGGTTGCCGGGGCGCGGCAGGAGGCAGGTTGGAATGCGGGGAGGGCACAAGAAGTCGCTGCTCGCTCAGTCCATCTCAAGAATCGAGGCGGCAAGTCGGTCCGCGCTCTTGTTTGTGTGTTTACATTAAACCCTCGGAGTTAGTTGCCCCTTAACGCGGGGTTAGTGCCATTTGTATCTGCCGATTGCCGCGGATTGTCTTCACGCGTGTGTTACTGTGTTCGTTGTGGCCCCAGAGGCAATACTGGATTATAAAATAGCAACTTAGTAGCGCGCACACGGTGCGCTTGCTGTTTTCCCGCAGGTATGTGTGCAGATTGTGGACGGCTCACGTCTTGGTGTTGTTAAACTCTGGATCCGTGTCACACACAACGTGCTAATTGTTTTTCATACTTCATAAGTGGTTCGGCTTTTAACACGAGCAACAAAAAAAGCGTTACAGTACTTAGGAGTCCCATTTCACACCGCGACCCCGGTATGACAGATATTTAAATGAAACCTGTCACATAGTTGGGATGTTTGCAGTAGCCCATGTGTTTCCAGCGTTCACTCAGATGATGGCTTTTGTGACTGAATTTGGAAGCTGCGGCTCTTAAAATTCTTGTTTTTTGTGCGCTGGTTTTGTTGAACCAGAGACTGGCTGGTCGCTGCCCGCTCTTGCTGTTGGCCGATTGACGATCATTTCTATTTCTTTTATCTTCTTTAAAATCACTACGTACAAGTTTGCGATCTTTCCATCATCCAACAACAAACATCAGCGAGTGTTAACAATCGATTAAGCTCACACTTTTTCTAGTTACCACTTTGTTGATGTTTGTGTTGTTGAAGAAAAATGTCTTCTCGCACGTTTCGAGTCAATAGCAGCACACATCGGTAGGAATGGTTTGTGTGAATTTTCAGGTGTAAAACGATAGTAATAACTCGCCTCTCCTAAAATCGTGGTGCGATAAAATATTCTCGAACACGGCACCTTCAAAAGAATCTAGTAAATTGGGGAACCATTACAAACATATTTAGAGAGTGGCCGCGAAGAGAGTTATGAAACGTTTTTAGGCGGGCTAGTAGCGCTTTTGTTCTGGTTATTAGCAGGTCCATGTCAGGGGATGAAGCTGAGGTACCTGAAGAGTACCTCTTAGCTCTAGGCTATTAAAAGCACCCGCGGCTAGCTCCGTCACCCGTGAAAGTGGAAATCCAAGCTCCCTGTGCATAATACGAGCACCAGATGAACCCTTACGAGAGAAACACGCTGGGTGTAAAAATAGCTACCGGTATTCGACGTGTACTCGCGGTTCTTCAGCAGTGTGTTGCTTTGCTCGGAGCACTTTGTCGTCAATTACACGCTTCACGTGAAAAGTATAAATTTTAGAGTTTACTAGCGTTTTTATGTTTCTTGGGCAGCGTCCAGTTGTATTTAGCGAGCACGTTGTGACATATTACATAAGCGACAAGGCCACGTTTGCCGGGCTCAATTCCTCGGCTAGTGGCCATTTTATTACCAGTTGCGGTCGGCCTATATAGTTTAATTTATGTTTGCAGGATGTGCAAACCTCCACGATAATGAGCCATACAGGCGATATGGCGATCCTGTTGCACGTGGTGCTGCTATTAGCGGCCGCCGCGGCCGAACATGTGCGGGATTTGGAGGTGTCCGAAGGCGCACCAGTCGGCACCAGGATAGGTTTTATTGGCGACGGTGCATCTCCCGACAGCGGGCCATCGTATCTCATAGTTCCTGTCGGCATTGCCGTGGATTCCGATCTCACCATCGAACAAACTACGGGAGAAATTAAGACTAAAGTGCCTTTGGATCGCGAAACTCGCGCGAGTTACTCGTTAGTGGCCATACCCATCAGTGGTGACAATATCAAAGTATTAGTGAAAGTGCTGGACGAAAACGATAACGCGCCGACGTTTCCCACGTCCGTGATGAGCATAGAATTTCCCGAAAACACGCCGAGAGACGTCAAACGTACCCTGCATCCAGCTCGAGACTTGGATCTCGACATTTTCAACACGCAGAGGTATAACATAGTTTCCGGAAACGTCAACAACGCCTTTAGATTGTCTTCACATCGGGAACGTGACGGCGTTTTGTACTTGGATCTCCAAATAAACGGATTCTTGGATAGGGAAACCACGGCAGCTTATAGTTTGGTCATAGAAGCTCTGGATGGCGGTACTCCGCCGTTGCGTGGAGAAATGACTGTTAACATAACTATACAGGATGTGAATGATAATCAACCCATTTTCAACCAGAGTCGTTACTTTGCTACTGTACCGGAAAATGCTACTGTCGGCACCAGCGTCCTCCAAGTGTTCGCTAGTGACAATGATTCCGGTGAAAATGGACAGATAGAGTATTCCATTAACAGGCGGCAGAGCGATCGAGATAATATGTTCCGCATCGATCCCACAACTGGATTAATTGCCGTCAACAAGCCTCTGGATTTTGAAGCAAAAGAAATGCACGAACTCGTAATAGTAGCGAAGGACCACGGATTACAGCCTCTGGAAACTACCGCCTTTGTTTCAATAAGGGTCACCGATGTCAATGACAATCAACCGACCATCAACGTGATATTCCTGAGCGACGATGCGACCCCAAAGATTTCTGAATCCGCGCAACCAGGAGAATTCGTGGCGAGGATATCCGTACACGATCCCGATTCAAAGACGGAATATTCCAACATCAATGTTACTTTGACTGGAGGCGAGGGCCATTTCGGCCTAACAACACGCGACAATATAATCTATCTCGTCATAGTGTCCTTGCCATTGGATCGTGAACTTCAGCCGAATTATACGTTGAACGTCATCGCCACCGATACCGGCACACCACCGCTTCATGCCTCCAGGACGATAAATTTACAAGTCACAGATATTAACGACAATTCCCCGGAATTTGAGCAAGAAGTGTACCACGCTAACGTCATGGAAGTGTCGGATCCGGGCACTTCGGTACTTCAAGTGGTCGCCAATGATAAAGACGAAGGAAACAACAGTGCGATTATTTATTCTTTGGCTAACACCCCCGATACGCATTCTTCTTGGTTTCAAATCGATTCTCGTAGTGGTTTAGTGACTACTCGCGCCCATGTGGATTGTGAAACGGATCCAGTGCCTCAGTTGACGGTTATTGCGACGGATAACGGGTTTCCTCCCTTATCTTCTTCGGCTACAGTGTTAGTGACCATACATGATGTGAACGATAACGAGCCAATATTCGATCAAAGCTTCTATAATGTTTCTGTGACGGAAAACGAACCGGAAGGACGCTGTATTTTAAAGGTATGTTCCAAAACAATATTATTGTAGTGTTTTAAGTACGATTAGTTTGAAGAACAAGCTATACTTAAAAGAATAGCGCGCAAGTTCCACTGAGAAATTTATTATTTTCGACGTTTGACGACTCTTATGCACAACAAAAGCAAAATTCTGCAAAGTAGCACCATATATTGTCGTAGTTTTTGTCAATTGATTACATTAATGTGCATTTAGTATACAGGGTGTCCCAGATTACATTTCCAGCAGGGGGATCTCGCTTATTATGAGAGATACAGCTTTGTTTAAATTAGATGAATTATTCCTTAGGATATGATAGGAGCCGCAATCAATTTTTAAAAGTACAAAATTTATAGCAAAAAATATGAATATAAGTAATGAATTTCTTTTTTCTCTTATTACTTGTATATTTTATCATTAGATCCATTTTATTTGTACTTTCTTAAGGTACTTTTAATGGAGAATGTAACTGTTATTTTAATTTTTTTTTAACACCTACCATTTTCGAGATATATTACCCCGAGTTTCATTATTTCTATGGGCCGCGAAGTTGGCTATGGAACACTTAAACGTGCCTTTTTTCTCTCTTTTATATGATATATTACTTGCTATATCTATTTTTATAAATAAGTCACAAAATCAAGAAAAATCGTATTTTACCCTTCACTTATCAAGCTATTTATGAAAATAAAATCAAAAAACAACTAATTAAATGTCAAATGATAGTTACTATTTGTTACAACTTATTAGAATTGTTGTGTAATTTGATAGTCTTTGTAGTTTTGTTATCATATAATTATGGGCACATTTACAAGTAATTAAAAATTTTAAATGTTGAAATGCTACATTCTTTGCAATAGACACTGTGTAAAATAAATATTTCTAATTATTTGTGGGTTTGTTTTGGATTTTTGGTTAGTTTCTCGAAAAAAACATATTCTTTTAAATTTATTTCCAAATTTCTGTAATTACGCACCCTTCGTTGCCTTTTCTCGGGATGTAGCTCTAAGTGTACCTATTCGCTCAGCTTCTACACAGTTTTTATGGTAAAGAATGTAGCTTCTCAACATGTCTAATTTTTCGCTACTTTTAAATGTAGCCATAATCAGGCCCGGACTGGCCATCTGGCAGTTCGGGCAAATGCCCGAAGGGCCGGTGCCCGAATGGGCCGGTTTGGGCCGGTCTAAGCCACGGGCTTAATAAGTTCGGCGTTGAAGTAAAAGGAGCGCAAAAATTATGATAAAAGGTGGCATTATAATTTGCCCGTATAATACGGGCCGTATTCAATCTTAACGTTTTTCAGGGGCTCCACAATACGCAATAGCGTCGTATGTTTGATCGCGCCACTCGTGCTTCAGAAATAGTCCCGATATTATCCGAAACCTGACGCATAGCTATAGATGGCGTGTGCATGTGTATATTATAGTAGTTTCATAATCTACTTATTTTATAAAACACATTGTTTATTCAACAGATTCATAATAAATAATATAGATGCGAGTTTATTAAGTCTGCGTAAGTGGTTACCATATAAAGCTTTTAGTGGGCCATAGAAGTTGATGCATGGTCTAAAACTAATTTTAAGATGGAAAAATATCATTAAAAATTCATGACACTAGATTTTAGCGATTTTAGAAATATTCGCAAGAATAAAGTGCTAGTATTTTAGGTTTTCAAAAAAGTTTTTTTGAAACTTTTTTAAAATTCTTAAAATACTAGCACTTTTACTCTTGCAAATATTTCTAAAATCTAGTGTCATGAATTTTTATTGAATTTTTTTGAAACTTAAAATTAGTTTTAGACCATGCACCAACTTTTCCTAGGGATAAAATTTTTTGAGAAACCTACAATAAAAATCTTTTCCATTTGTTGCAGACTTTTTGAATCTTAAAATTACTTCAAAAATAAAAATTGAAATTTTAACGTCAAATTTTACATTTTGGTTTTATTATTAATTCTAAATAATCTTTTCCCATGAGTTTTTTTTTGTATAGGTAAGTTGTTTTCAATAAGGGCACATTACTCTTATGAATATTTCTGAAATCGCTAAAATCTAGTGCTGTATGAATTTTTTTTTTAAAAATTTTATCTTAAAATTAGTTTGAGGTACCTAAGTACCAACTTTTATCAAGAACTAAAAATTTACAATAAAATTCATGATAAAAAATTATTCCATTTGTTGCATACTTTTTGAATGACGCTGTATAAAGAATATATGTAACGTGAAAAATTAATAAATTAGTTGTGAAAAATAATAGTCAAGTTTCTTTTTAAAAAATCAAAAACATCAAAAGTTCTTAATTTTTTAAATTTAAATCAATTGATTATTGGTTTTTTAAATTAAAATTAAAATTTGACCAACCCTGGCTGTGGGCCTCTATAATCTGAATGCCCGGGCCGATTTTTGTTCCCAGTCCGTCACTGGCCATAATTATAACAATTAATACAAAGATTATCGAATTACACAACAATAATATGACATTTAATAAATGATACCGCAGACAAATAGTAACTGTCGTTTGACATTAATTAGTAGTTTTTTGTTTTTATTTTCATAGATAACTTGATAAGTGATGGGTAAAATACGATTTTTTTTTCATTTTGTGACTTATTTATAGAAATAGATATAGCAAGTAATATCTCATATAAACGAAAAAAAAAAGCACATTTAACTGTAAATGAAACTGGGGTAATATCTCAAAAATGGTAGGTCTTAAAAAAATCTAAAGTAACAGTTACATTCTCCATTAAAAAGTACCTCAAGAAAGTACAAATAAAATTGTTCTAATGATGAGGACAAAAAGGTAGCGAGAGAAAAAAAAATAGATAGTTTCATATATTTTGCTATAACATCTGAAGTACGAGGAATTTTGTACTTTTAAAAAATTGATTGTGGCTCCTCTCATACAAGGAATAATTCATCTAATTTAAACAAAGCTGTATCCCTTATAATAAGCGAGACCCCCTGCTGGAAATGTAATCTGGGACACCCTGTGTAATGTGATGTTTTAATGTTATATTTATTATAGCATATCGTCTTCAATATACCTAAGCTATTGTATATGATAGAAAAGAGTATGCTATACTTGAAATTGTGCGATTTTATTGATGGCGTCTTGTAGTTTGGGTACGTGGCAAAAGCAATTTTCGAACTGTACAATGTACGATGATTTTCATTGCCCTTTTTACTATGTATTTCGAGCTCCATAGCTTTTGTGAACTAGGTCTCAGCCTATTAGCCCGGTATGCACATAAATGTCAAAAATGTCAGCTAGCTTGATCCAAATAGAACGGGTTTGCTTCAATAAAAAACGTCCCATTTTGTTCAGCTGTGAAGCACATTAGAAATATAGTAAATTTATAGGATGTTTATGTTGTTGCGGTTGTTGTGTTAGTTGACCGAGTTAGCGGGGGGCAGGTATAGAGTGGCCACCCATCGTGAGGGTTTCGACCCGGGATATAGCACTCTGCGAACTAGGAAACGTCCATATTTTAAAATATCTGCCGTTTATGCATTAATTTTTTGCTCACTCGGATTCCGCAATATCGACTATTTTTAGCGCCATGAATGAAGTTAATTATTAGGATGTAAAACACGCACACACACACACATGGCTTAACGAATTTGTGAATTATCGCTTTATCCTGAGTTTTCACACAGAAGCAACAACTTTTGTATAGAGGGTGACATTAAAATACCGCGTTACATTGGCAACTTTGTTATTATAGGAGTTAAAGAGTTGATCAAAGTGGCAAAACTGGGCAGAATACCAAAAGAAATGTTAACTTGCACAATTTTGCTTATTTAACCGATTTGCTAAGACTAATAATAACCAGGGACTAAAAACGAAAAAAAATCCGTTCGTTTCTGTTCGGAACGAAAACGAAATATATCGTTTTCGTTCGTTTCGTTCTAACCGAAAAAATTCTTTTTTCGTTTTCGTGAACCGAAATAAAACGGTTAAAATCGGTTTTACAATATTTTTTTTTGTCGTCAAAAAATCATTTTTTTTTTCCGTCAAAAAATCATTTTTTTTTGTCGTCAAAAAATCATTTTTTTTTGTCGTCAAAAAATCATTTTTTTTTCTAGTCACCACAACCCTCTATAAATAGGATAACAATATTTGCGTCTCAACTAAAATATAAACGATGACGATGGGGTTTGATGCTCACGGACAGCATATTTTGGACTGGCGAACCATCGCCATATTAAATTTACCAAATCGCTAAACACATTAACATTTAACCATTTTATTAAGTTTAACACCCGTAAGGTGCAAAAACACAACGTGATTAGGTTAAATTAGACACACGATCTTTATCTAAAAATATGAAAATATAGCAAGTGCTGTTTTAAATTAGTTTTAATACTAAAAATCTGTGCATTTGAATTAAATAAGATCCTGATGTAATTATTTAAAAAGACAAAAGAATGAATTCAAGTGGATAATTTACTAAATGTTATAAATAAAAAAGATATTAAAAAGAAACTTATGGTAACTTGAAATATACTTTAACTTTATAGTTTGTACATACCATACATTTTCACATTCCGTTAAATCTTACTAGCAACACATCTTCCAATAAATCTTCTTTTACATTAGTCCTTTTCGAAGTAAGAATAAATTTTACTATTATTATGTCTAAACGCAAATAAAACATACACATTGATAATATATATCCAATCAAGTGTATATTCTATATTTATGATCTAAAAAACAAATTAGAAATAGAGAATGTCTGTACCGTTAATTGTGTTACACGAAATTGCAAGTATAAACAATAAAGATGTTAATACATATTCACGTAAATATATGGAGAAAAGTGAAGCTCACTTATTTCAAGTGAGATTTTTTACTGCCTCGTGGAGTCTCCCCAGCACAGAAGGTAAATTCGCGTTTGTTTAACAAATAAAATTGAAATAGCGACAAAACCGGTTAAAACGGTTTTGGAAAATATTTATTTCGTTTTCGTTCTTGAACGAAAAATAATTATTTCGTTTTCGTTCTTAAAAAAATTTCGGTTAATTTCGTTTAACGTTTTCGTTTTCGTTCCGTTCTCAGTCCCTGATAATAACAAAGCTACACATTTTACGTGGTAGGGGGTAGGCTGTTGTGATGTAGAACATCTCCAATAAACAAATAATAAGGGACTAAACTTTCAATAAATGCTTTGAAATTCCCCAAGTAATACTTGTTAGATCACGAACGTTTAAATTTCTACATGTAATGTTGAGCTTTCTGATTGAGTTATTAAAAAATGTTAATCGCCGTTCGTGAAAATATTTCCTTAAATGAACATTTCATTTGCATACAATGGTAATAAGTAATATTCCTGTGTAATAAGTTTTAAGTTTAGTTAATCATTTTTTTATCTTTATATGCAACAGCGCGTATTTTAAATTCCGAAAAGTTCATAAACAACAAAGACTATCTGAAAGTTATTACGGTGAGAGAATCTTTGAATTAAGTATCTTTTGCTCATCACGAAAGTTAAAAAATAAATTGATGCATTCATTCGTTGGCTTTTAGTTCCTAGATGTTGTACTTGGTTTTCAATATGAGCAGATATAAATATTAAACCTAGGGATGCACCGATTAATCAGTAATCGGCTTATCGACTCATTTGCCGATTAATCGGTATTTGGCCAATTAATTCTCCCAAAATCGTAACTATAAAATAGTTATTTATGTACCAAAGCAGTAAAGTTCGACTTTTTATCACGATCGAAAATAGGTCTATAAGTTAGGACTGATTGAACGGTAATCGGTCAATTTGCTTATCACTGTAAACGTAACTTGAAATTTCTTTCACAGAACATTTAAAACTGGTTGAGTGTCTCTAGTTTGAAGTGAATTAATTTATTCTATTGTTATTACCGATGGCTTCATGATCAGAAAGACTTAACATAACAGTGATTCTTTAAACGGATTAATTGTGTAAATAATAGCGACAAGGTAATTAACTCTAATCATAGCTCGCTGATGAAGTATGGCCAGATAAAAGTCAAGCGCTTCCTACTTGCAACTGTTTAAAGGGGGTCATGATGAAATCACAAAGGTGTTGCTTTGTTATGCGCGTTTTCGTCTACAATACATTTTTTTAAAAATATTGAAAGTTTTATATTGTCACAGAATGTATACAAAAAATATAAACAACAAATATTTTTCGGAAGTGAATGGCCAGTGGCACGTATAACTCTGCAAAACATTTAGTTTTGATGTTATTGATGCAATAAACACAGCCTTAATCAAATTCTAGCGACAACGTATCGTGACCTTCCCTTGTAAGAAAAATATAAGCCACCGAGATAATAAATAGAAGTAAAATTTCTTTATAGTAAGCATAAATATTTTTATGCATATTAGAAAGCAAAACATTTACTATTCCAAAATAACGTAAAAGTGACTAAAGCTACTTTAAAATTAACGGCTCAATTAATTTAAGAAGACCTAGTTGAAAGCAAAGCAAATAAAAAATTCAAAATGTAAATATACTCTGCACGTTATTTCAAAGGTATACCTTCATTCTGGTATTTAAACGAGTTAAAAATAATTGTAATTTTTGCCAAATCCGCACATGAAACGAAAACTGGTTAGGTTTTAATTTTAGTTGGTTCAGATAACGCATCTAACAGACATTAACAACTTTAATTTCTTGTAACTGACAGAATGTGGCGACGTTTTCTAGTATAAAATGTTTTAAAAGCGATGCACTGTAAAATTAGCGCCTGAGAAACAATTAACCGAACAAGAAAATAAAAGCTGAACCAAGCGAGTGGCACTGTTAATTGGACAGCCGGTATGACACGGTGGGTTACCGCGGATGGACGACATTTGTGACATATCTCAAGTGCCTGGATATGCGGCGACAGCTATAATAAGGACATTAATAGAGTCAACCGACTTCCCGGGATCCCAAACAGCTATTTTCATAGGAGCAACTGTGCGCCGTGAAGACTCACGAGTTGACGTTGTAAGAATAAATCGTTACCCAGGCAGTGGCGAAGAGGTTTACTGTTCCAAGAACTCTAGCTAATGTAAATTCATAATTAAAAAGTGCCAGTAGCGGGGTAACTTTTGTGAAAATTTTGATCCACTTCTAAGTGACGTTTTTTCTTACTTTCGCCACACACGTAATATAAAAAAATGCGATATTTAAAATAAAATAAAACTAATCGATTTTGTGTCTATTGAAGAACGCAGCATATCACGGTTTTCTTCGTTATTAAAGTTCATTTTTACGAATTTATTAATTTGACAAGCTGACAAGTAACAGGCTTTCAAAACTTTTAGTTTGTTGATGGGTTGTCATGAAAACAACATAAACTACAATGACCGGCCAACCTGATTTATAGTTGTTATTGTTTAAAACGCATTTTTTTAAATTTGACAATGAAAGAAGAAGAAAAATACCATGTGTGATACATCAATGGATTCAGAAAAATAAATGCTATTTGCTTATGTAATAGCAAAAATTGCGCCCTTAAGAAAAACCAAAGTTGCTTGTCATAAAACAAAAACGAATCGATCTAGGAAAAATTTGTGACCACCATCCGATTCGGCTTAAAAAGTTGCTTGAGTGATGTTTTTACACAATTAAAATATTTCAAACTCCAAAGGAGTTATAGGCGATTGCCAAAAATCGTATTTTCCGGTTTTTCCTAATTTTCTCGGACACTGTTTGAGATATTCTCAATTTCTCTTTGGAATATTATTGAGCACGAAATTTAGCAACTTTACCGAATGTAAACCTATACTCTAGCTATTATAATAAGCGAGATCACCATGCTTAAACTCGAATTTCAATTACCCTTACCATTAAAAACATCGTTTTTTTAGTTTTTTCAAAATATTTAAAAAAGTTGAAGGTGTAGGTCAAATGTCAAAATGGCATTAAATTCGTCTTGAAATTCTGCCCAACTTTGTTAATTTAACCGACCATGTAAGTCTGATAATAACAAAGTTATACCCATACAACACATGTAGATTATTGACACCTACGTTAAAAAAACATATTCGTTTGCGGAATTGACTATTCAAAAGTCACTCTATTAATATTTTCATTGAAGGATCACCGTTTAATTAATCGTTCAGTTAAAATTGTTGATAGTCGTATATAGTTATAATTTATCGACTGATTTTTATTATGATAATTAGCTTTGCTTCTGGAAATGTTACTGAAGTTCACATTGACACACAATGTTTGTTTATATAATAAATTTTGTTAGCGTTTATGTAAATTAATCATTAAAAATTGTCTGTTTTTGTAAAGTCGTTGCAGCTCGCTTAATCCGATTAATGTTGTACATGAATACATTTCATTACAAATTTAGACGTAGTTACTCTACAAGTGACCTCTTAAAAGTTCTCAAGGATTGTGGTGGGCTTCTGGTATAACAAATTTTCCATGTCGAGACTGAACTGATTTAATTGGTCACCAAACGTGAATATTGAGAAATATTATTGTACTGTCGTCGGCGTCACTAAATAACAGATTTAAACAAGTGCAATGTGTCCGTGTTTGTAAGGTAACTGGATTAAACTCAATGTGCCTGTTTAAAATTTTTGCATTCAATCAGAAATGAAAGTTAACTGGTAAATTATTCGTATTGCAATTTTAGTCGCTTGCAGTTCTTTGACGGAGGAGAAAGCTGTTCTTACGTACAAAGTCTTTTATCTGTAAATAAATTAACTTGGATACATCTTTAATGTATTACTTGGACGAGATATTTACGTAACAAGCATTCAACTTGTCTTGAAGAAATTAAAACGTGCGATTTCGTTCACTGTGTGCTTTTTTTCGGCCACTTTTTATCATCGCATTCTAAGGATTGTGCAAACGGTCGGTGTATAGCCGCCAAAATCCCTTTAAGAGTTACCCAACTTATAATTATTATTCCGCGCGCGATTGCTATTATAAATATAAATTATTAGAAATGTGACAACTTGTTGATATTATAATTCATTAAGGTTATAAATTATTGTAGCCCGACGAATATTTGTTTATAAAACGTGAACTTTATTAATTGTTAAGGCTGTGTTTAATTATTATTCGTATAATGTGGCAATCGTGTGCTACATTTTCGTAGTGGTACCCCTGACATTTATTCAATTAAATCGATTTTTTTCGATAATTTTGCATAATCCTGAATTATTTGCTTTTGCCAAAATCAATACGTTTAATTACAGTCCCACGAGGTTTTAACATAAGCAATTAATCGGTTTTGAATAAGTTTTTGGAACTGAACGTTTTTTAAAATGAGTGACTGTTATTAGCGCGCAAACTTGTTTTTTAACAACAAAATAATTTGTAACGATAAATGAACATTTATGTTTTAACCAACAACCATGTTTTTACGCTAAAAAAGGTCTGCGCACAATGGTGTAACGGACTGGTGGGTACGAGCGCGCATCGCGAGTAGTATGACTATCGATTTTCTCGATTTTGAAAAGCAATTTCGAGTGTTGTAAATAAAAATTTTAACCACTGAATTGATCATCTCCAAAGATGACCGGCTTAGTTATAATCGATATAAATCTCGGGAACAGAGCCACTTAGAGACATGGGACTTGCACCAAATGAAAGACAATTTTTTGCGCAAAGAGAATTCTACGCACAACGCGTGGTATAGTGGTGAAGAAGCCTCGAAGGGGTTACGGAATCGCAAGTTTTTGAACAACAAAATAAGTTGTAACGATTTGCTTTAACCAAAAATTTCAATATTTATAATATTTAAAATGTGTTTAAAAGCAAATTCAATGCCAATACTAAACTTTATTACGTAAAGTTAGAAAAAAAAAACGGCATGTACTTACAACTTTAAAAAATGTACCTTTATTATTGACCTCCTCTCAAGGGTTTTTATAGCAATAAGACACACTAAACACAAAGATAAACAAAACAGTCATTTTTGAAAGTTTGCTTTTTAGTGTATGAATATAAAAATACATTCTGCATGCTTCGAAAAGTAATATTATGCATTATAACTTTTATTGGTATGGATAATCTATAATTAAAACATGATATGTGCGCTATACTTATATGATTAAGTTGTTGGTGAATGTTTACATTGAATTTTAATTATGTGGCTGTTTGAAATTGTTTTATTATTTATTGTTTTCATGGTGTTTTCCTTCAATTTTAATTCGTTAACGGTTTTAGAGTTTCGCGCTGTTTTTTTAATAAGAAAAACAATTTTTTCTGCCTGGTTCATTAGCAGGAAAATATTAATTTTTTTATGCTTTGCAGTATAGATACTAACTTTTTTAAATAAGCCTTTGAAGTTTTTTTTAGCAATTTTCCAATAAGTTAAACGTCAATATTTATTATACAGGGTGTGTTTAATATTTTTAGAAACTATAGAGCCAGTTGCAAAACTTTCGGATTTGTGCTTAAAATGAATGCAAGGCTATATACATTTAGAGCTTTTTTAACATTTTGACGAACTGTAAAAAAAATATTTTAGACAGTTTTAAAACAAATCAAAGGTAGAAATGTACTGTTTAGGATGGCTTTAACGTTTTTAGAATACATAAATACCACGGAAAAACATTGGAACTCTTGCCAAAGAATGCAAGGCTTGGAATTTTTTCAAAACCTTGAAGAGCCGTAAAAAATAGTTTCAGACCGTTTTTAAACAAACTTAAGGTGTAAAAGCACTGATTAAAGTGCCTTTAACATTTCTATCAACTCTATAGCATCTATTTGTATCACGTGTTTAAAAACTTTTGTAAACAAAAAAGTTGCAGCGAACAAACCAAATAAATTTTCCAATGTTTTTCAGTTTTCATGAAAACGGCTGCAGATATTCAAAATCT
Source organism: Elmis aenea (assembly GCA_947652605.1). Taxonomy (NCBI): domain Eukaryota; kingdom Metazoa; phylum Arthropoda; class Insecta; order Coleoptera; family Elmidae; genus Elmis; species Elmis aenea. Next base: position 48,297,774 of record OX393581.1, read on the forward strand.
GTTTTGATATTCGAAATCAGCATAAAATTTGGCATCTGTTTCAAATTTAAACCCATGGTCTATCTCTAATAATAAGAGAGCTTCCTATAGTCCCCATGTTAGAGAGACTCCAACGCTGGATCAAGACACGAACCCGGCACATTTGTACCTATAGCGACGATCTCAGATTTTCCGAGTTTGCATGAAAACGGTTGCAGATATCTTAAATCTGTTTTGATATTGTTAATCAGCATGAAATTTGGCAAATTTACCAAACGTAAACCTATGGTCTATGCGTAACAATAAAATATTTACAGCCAATACTGAAAAATTTGTGTAGGGGAGACCGGAGATGAAAGTAACACGGGTAGGTTGTAACAGTGCCTATAGTTTTTTTAATTTTTGTTATATGTCGCCCTAAGCGCTTGTGCAATGTTCACTTACATCCACCTCTCTACCTACATTGCTAGTTTTCATCTGTCATAAAGGTTACGTTTATGCCAACCGGAGTCACTATTTCCCGCCTAAAAGTTAATGCGTTGTGTCACCGGTCGAGTGACTTTTAGGCGATTTCTAAATGAGGAACAAAAAAGTACCTAGATATGTTCTAAATTTAGTTGGCTATTGGTGGATGCAATACAATTTGATGTGGCATCGTGGTTAATTGTGGATTCCCTCCAATTTGTTTTGTGTACACTTGGCGTAAAAAGTAACAGTGTTACAACCAACCCCAATCAATGTTTTCACTTGTAAATGTTCACTCTTAGCACATAATTGGTGTTTTTTTTCGTAGAAGAGAACATACAAAACATGCTGAGTTAATTTTCCAATTTGTTTTATTTTTGGGTTTCACATTTTTGAATATTGATAATGTTCATTTATAATTTTCTGTTGTACCAAAGATTTTTTATTTTGCCAATGTGAATTTTTGAATCAAATATTCATTTTGTTGATGAAACTAATATATTTACCCACTACTTATGAGCTGTGTAAATTATTTTACCATTACAACTTACCCCGATCATTGTTACTTTTAGCCCCAACGTTGAGGTTGGAAGTAACAGCTGCCTTACTACCGAAAAAAATAATTTCTCACATATGCTTTACGAAACTTACGAAATAAATATCTTGGAAGGAAGACAAATGTCCAATCTATCATTAAATCAATTTTAGTGTATAAAACTTGTTATACTGCATAAGTAATTAAATAAAAACAAAAAAATGTTACTCTCATTCCGGGTCACCCCTAACTATGCAAGCATAAAATAGATTATTTCGTTTACTACAAGGATTTCTAGTTAAAATACAATACAGTTTTGAGAGTCTTGCAGCCACAGCCTTATTGTATTTTTTAATTATGCTTATTTATAATTAAAAAAGAATCACTCAAATAATCAAGCAATTAGTTTCATGTCTTTTTTCAAATCGTGGTATTTTTCTCGCGCTGCAATGATTTATTTAAGTAAAACTTATTAATGTAAATATTATTTTAATTCGGTACATGATATGTAATTAACTAAAAACTTATCTTGCGTTACATACTATTACAAAGCGTCTGTTTCATGTGCAGCAGAGTATAAAAAATGCAGTTCGTTGGAAGTGCTAATTTATTAAAATAGAATGTAATAATTTGTTGCTATAGTAGAGTCACTACACTGTAACAATAGTTAATTGTTTTAATTGCGATAGTATGAGCGTTTTATTAATGCACTTTTCGCCATATATCATTCATAATATTTATTCACTGCGTGTGCGTCAAATATGCCTTTGGCACCGTGAGACATAATACCTTGGCTATGGTAAAAAATAAGAGAAATCTGTGATTGTACAACAAGCACCAGAACAACGTGCATACCATTATGTGAATGTCGAAGTAGGTTATTTCCATATGACGACGACGATAGTTCGTTCAACAGGTTGTGTTTGTCTTATTTAATCTCAAAGGTTCGCTCTTATTGGGCTCGGTATTGACTTGCGTAATGCATTTTTAACTTTTCGAAACAATTTTGTAAAATTTATTTGAAGCAGTTCTTGCCTTTTATAAAATTAATATTTCCGCACTACACCCACACTCGATATGATGAAACGTTTAAAAATCCACCTTGCATGTTATACACGAATTAGTTTTACTATTCGCTGCACCTCCGAGTAAAAGTTACAATACGGTTTGATCTATGAACCAAATTTCAAATGGCAAAGCTGTTACTTATGAATTATTACTACAGATTTAAAATAACTATACGTGTAGCTCATACTTAACTAATTCATTCTGCTTTGTTGTGTTTTCGAGGTGGTTATTTTGTTTGGTATTAACTGGCATTACTATCTCTGCTGCCATAAAAATTGGTCTAACCAGTAGATATTAACGGTAGCATTATGGTAGCAATTAAATGCAAAAGTAAATTTTTGTGAAGTTCAATTTTTAATTTTTTTATGTGTTTGAATATTTCCAACATAATCACAAAACTACAAAACATAATACTTTTTTTTTGTATCAGCTAATTTCAGTAAATATCAGACATTTTTTTGCTATGATAGAAATCAAGTAAAATTTAGGCCTTTGAAACCATGCAGAGTTTAAATAAATCGGATCAAAATTACACTGATAACAAGCCTAGGGTTGTAACGTTTGTCGATTATGACATATGGTTACGGTGACCGTACGTCCTTTATTATACAGGGTGTTTCTTAAATATTACGAAAAAAATCTGTAGGTGATTCCTTATCTAAAATTAAGCGGGGTCTTTCATATACATTTCCTCATTGAATAAAAAGATAAAGGAAGGAGCGTTATAGGGATACTAAGGCGTCCAGGTTAGCCTCTCAATATAGCGGATGCATGTTTCCGCTTCTCAGTGGCGTATCTAACATTTTTAAATATGTATTGATTAATGTAAATATTTGCGTTGTTTTGAATTGAGCCTGTTATTTACTTATTTCTTTCTTGTTTCGTGGTTGAGGGAATTAAGAAAACGACAGCATATTTCAATATTTGGATTGTTTATTATGTGAGTTAAAAAATATGCTGTACACAAATGCACGCCACTGATATGACATACCATTTTGACAGACCACATCAAATTTTCAATACATGATTACACTACAAAATATGAATGTCTACTTACCTATGAAACGTAATCTTTTAATCTTCAACATTTTTGGACCTAGTAAGACTACAAGATCTGCAGCTAACCATTGTAGCACACAAAACCCTAAATTTCTTGACTGTTTGACCTGTCAAAACCGGCCGCCATCAGAGGCCATTTATGTCGTCATTTCCGTCGCCGCTCAAACGCTGCAGTATAGTATTAAAAGCTCCTTCCTTTATCTTTTTATTTAATGCATTTCCTTAGACGTCTCTTTTCGGAGTTACATCCTTCTAAAGGGGAGCGGTAAAATAAGGTTTTTATTCTATTTCTCAAATTTGGATGAATGTAGCAGAATCATATTTGGTAGATGTATTATACTTATTAAAAGGATTCCCATAGTAATATTTTCAATCGTCACCCACGTTCACAGGGGGCCGAAAAGTCCGATCCCTGTTGTTTTTTTTATCAGAACTTTTTAGTTCGTTGAAATTTTGCATTTTTCTTTTGAAAGCTTGATTTCTTTAGAAACTTTTTTTATTCCTTAGTTTTTCTCGTTAAACCTACAGTTATTGAGTAAAAAATAAAATAACTAAACATGCCCCAATTAATTAATATTGTTATACAAAACGATTCATTTTGGTGGTTACCATGGTTTGTTTATGTTCATATTGGGTAGAGTTGACGGGCGTTTCGAATCACTAGAGCAGTGTTTCTCAAAGTATAATCCGTGGGGTTCTGGGGGTCTCTTTAAGGGTTCCCCAAGCTTTTTCATAATGTTTGAGAATCGTTTAAAGAATTTGACAAACAAAATTATTGCCTACAGAACACAATTTATTGTGGTTCTCTGTAAGCATTTAATTTTGGAAGGGGTTCTCAGAGTAAAAAGTTTGAAAACACTGCACTAGAGGCTTGCATTTATACCAAATATAATTATTATATGAACCGTGTAAAAGTTTTTGTTTGTATGAAATAAAATGACATATAGAACAACACATTTCTAACAATAAAGTTGAAATAGAAATGTAAATAATTGTTAATTATATATTAATTAAATATTTAAAATTATTTGCGTTGTGTATAAACAGAAATACATTTATTTTTGTTAGGTACTGGCGTGAAAATAGACTTTACATTGAATTTGTATGTCCTTAAAATCACTTAGAAAAGGTTGATTAAGTTTTTTTCTGAACGGAGGTTTGGTATAGGTTTTGTTCGGTGGCTCTATTTGTCCTTAATTTTTTCTAAGAAAATATGGTTACCGTAAATTGGTTGCCAAGTATCTATCCTTGTGAATTTGCCATTTTGGTTGTTTTGCACACGGTCACCTAACGTAAAACACCAATATTTCAGTTTGAGTTTGAACTTCATGTCTACCATAAAAGAAATAATAACTATCTTCTCACTGATTTTTAGGATATTTTTTCACTTCAGTTTCACAGCTAAAACTAGTAATAAGATACTTGCTGTGATACAGTATCTACACGTGATTTTTATTTTCGTTTCGTTAATGAATATAATCATCGGATAATACTGTTACTACAGTGGAAGCTCCAAGAGAGCACACGTAAAGGTATAAATAAAATTGTCTAATTGAGATCCGTCCATTTTTCTATATAATTTACTGTGCAACAACTGCAGCTGGAAGGAAATTATGTTGTCTTGGCTAGGAGTCGATTGCGTAATGGTTTCGCTGCGAGCGAGATTTCTATCAGAGCTATCTATCTGTTTCTGCGCAATCCATAATCTAATCTAGACTCAAGTGCAATTGAAAATAACACTTTTTGGTACAGTAGTGCATTGCTTCTTGTTAACTGTTATGTAACGAGCGGTGGATACTGTTAGATGAAGAAAGCTTTTTCTTCTTGTACATGTTTATTTACGTGAAAGGCTTTTTTTATGGTTTTTTTTTATTGCCACGGAATGTAAAGTAAAATTTTAGTAGATACAAAAACTGTTTAATCGACTCGATAATTGGTTTATATAACATAACACGGTATAACATCAAATTAAGCGATTATTAAACAATAATTAACAGTTCGAAAGTCGAAAAACAGGTGGGTTTACGCTAATAGGTCACACAAATTGCAGTTTGTGATAATTATTTGTGTTGCTAATTAATCTCGGGGCCTTTCTCTGCATTTAATGACTGTTTTATCCGCTTTATGCGCATTGGTTACGCCGATAATATTAAAGGTGCAAGATTTATTTCCTCACTGTTCAAACGTTGTAAATGATTTCTACGTATTCATGTCGAGATTAGATTAAACTTGCTCCTCTGTTTTACCTCGATTTTATATTAAATGCGCTCTAGCGCCTTGGAATGCTTAATATTGTTAAAAATTCCGATTTCAAGTACACGAACAAGTCAACAGAAAGGAATTTATGGCCAAATTAAACAGGAACAGCGGAGAAGTTTGTCTATAAAACAGCTATCATAACGGCAATAAAGTTACTTTTAACATTTGTCGACCAGTTTCAACTTTATATTTACTTTATGCGTTGACTTAAGATTACACTGAGGTCCACAGTTTAGTTATAGGCGCCATAGCTTCTTCAATTAATTAATAGCGATGCTTTACGTTAAAGGAATTGGATTATTTAATAATATCTGCACAAATAGTAACAAATTGCTACTATAACTAGTTCTATTTTAAAATTAAAGATATTTGAAGAGATATAAAACGACTTTTACAAAGAAAATATACTAAATCGAAGTCAATAAAAATTAAATAGTTTTGGTGTACTTCGTAATAATGAGTCAATAGTAAAACCAAGTGATTATATACAGAGTGGTCCACATAGAAGGGCTCTCGTAAACGGTAAAAGCTACAAGGAAGTTTAAATTAGACAAATCGTTCCATCTTCGGAGGCCTATTCAATGATGCTTTAATGTTTTAAAAAGTTCCATGGCACGCTAGATAGTAAGCAATAATTAAAATGGGCATTTTTTTAAATCGTTTATAACTGGGTTATACTTGGTGGTACAAAAATATTTTTGGGGAAAAAGTTGTAGATGTTTTTACACATTGTAATTTCATTTGTTTCAATATTGTTAGATAAATTACAAACTTGCATTTTTTTAAATGAAAACCATAGTAGGCTATGGCATTTTTTCCTCTTTTTATAATATGAGGCTTAATGTATTTATTTTGATATTTTCGCTCAAAACAAATAAAATTGAATATAAAGTCCTTATGAAGATATAGAGTGCCATGAATTTAAGTATTAAAACAAATGAATGGTTTGATTTAACAGCGTGTAAAAAATCTACAATTTTTTGCCCAAAAATATTTTTGGCACATCAAGTATAACCGAGTTATTAAAGATTGAAAACAAATGCCTATTTTGTTTGTTTATTATACAGGGTGTTTCTTAAATATTGCGAAAAAAATCTGGACGTGATTCCTTATCGAAAATTAAGGGGGGTCTTTCATATAACATTTTTTTCTAAGACGTCTCCTTTCGGAGTTACGCCCCCCTGAAGAAGCGATCAAATTAGGTTTCTATTTTATTACTCAAATTTGGATAAATGTAGAAAGAATTATATTTGACAGATCTTTTATAATTATTAAAAGGTTACCCATAGTAATATTTTTAATCATCTGCCATCTCTATAGGGGGCTGAAAAGTGCAACCCCTGTTTGTTTTTTAATAAGAACTTTTTTGTGGGGTAAAAGTTTGCAAATAAAAATACTTTTTTACAGCTTGATTTCTTTAAAAACTTTATTTATTCTTTAACTTTTCTCGTAAAACTTATAGTTTTTGAGTAACAAGTAAACATGAACCATCAAATATTCCAATATAAAACGATTAATTTTGGTGGTTGCCATGGTGGAGGTGGCAGATGATTGAAAATATTACCATGGAAAACTTTTTAATAAGTATAAAACATCTGCCAAATATCATTTCCCTACGTATATCCAAATTTGAGAAATGAAATAAAAACCTAATTTTACCGCTCCCTTTTAGGGGGGTGTAACTCTGAAAGGAGACATCTAAGGAACAATTTTTATATAAAAGACTGCCCTTAATTTTCGATAAGGAATCATCTCCCGATTTTTTTCGCAATATTTAAGAAACACCCTGTATAGCGTTCCATGAAAGTTTTTTTAAAACATTACTGAATAGGTCTCAAAAAGGGGAAGACTTTGTCTAATTTATTCTTCTTTGTGGCTCTCACTGTTAATGAGATCCCAATATGTGGACCACCCTGTATATCTACCGATTTATGAGTATTTTATTTTTGTCAAGAGTAGTACTAGGTACAAGAGCTGAACATTGTTTAGGGATTGTTTCTCGTATTTATGCGGGGTTATAGCAATATGGTTTGTGCCAAAAGGTTTGAAGGCAGTGTAAACTATAATTAAATTTATATGGAAGTATGTTTGTTTGTGATACAAGTTTGTTGGTTTTTGGTTATATTTAAATGTCCACGGAGACTAATGGCCGGCAGTATACATTATAATATATTCAGTAACAGCATTCATTTCAGTCGAAAAATTCAGATTGTGTGCTATAACATTCCCAATCTTGAAATGTTAAAACGTCCAGCGTTTGAAAAGTTAAAAAACGTATCTTAAACTGCAATAAACGAAACGGGATCCGTTAAATTTATCTATGGTTAAGTCGTATAAATGCAAATCATTAATTTTGTCAGTATTCCTGAAGATCCGGGTTTAATTATTTTAAAATTCCATTGCTTCCAAAACTATTTAACCTAATTAAGTGCATAATTGTTTCATTAATTTCACTCTTATTATTTACAACTTAATTTAGATTTCTCGTGTATGCCAAAGTTCGTACGGGCGATGGTATCTGCGCGGTTTAATTAAAGTAGGCATTATTTTCGAAGGACATGTAGCGAGAGCAGTATCCGAGCCCAGGTAACAGGAATTAAAAATCCGAATTCCGAAGTTTTTATCAGTTAATTTGCCTAAAAATGTATGCCGTTTGATCTATATCTTGTCATAATTGAAAAAACTGGCTACTTACTCGCTTAAGCTATTAATCAACAGATGTCGCTACTTATCATTTCGTGGAGGAAATGCTATTATTATGTCTTTCTTCTGCATTACATTGCATGCTCAATAAATCATCTACCTGTAGATTGCGCGAATTATTCGAATATTTAAAAATTTAATGCGAAATCCATGTAAACACGATATGAAAGCTGAGTTATCTAGCATAAGCAAAAGTGGGAATTTAAAAATGTATCGATAAAAACCAATAAAAATAAATCAAATAAATACAATTTCGAAAAGCAGTGTTGAAGGAAGGTGTTTGAGGAATATAATTATCAGCGAAGATATGTTGGTTTATGCAACGTTTTCAAATCTAGGTAATAAGTCACTTGCGCAACACACTCCGATGTAAGCTTTACAAAATCATAATCTTTTGCACCTTATATAATGTTAAATAAATCAAACTCCTGACCGCATATCTGTAAATATTGCATTAATCGCATTTCTTACACCATCAAAACTCCCCATAAATTATAAAAGTTGTATTTAAAAATTATGTTTGTTTGTTTGAACCTTCGGGTTAACAAGATATCTCTTATTGCTCATATCTAATGAATTTATCTTCGTTCATACGCTGATCAGTCGATCGAAACGGCTTCATTATTGAGAGTTGTGTGAATTGTGCAACTTTCGATTGTAAAAATCGACTTAATCATCTCGATGGTGTTAATTTCTTTTATTAATAATCAGAGTCTTGCCTTTAAAAAGAGAAATTTACTTTCAATTGTTAATATTAAATTTTGCTAGAGAGTCTGTCGTATTTGGACAACGACCGAAACTCTAATAGCTTGATCAAACTGAATTTAGGAAGGATAATAAAATAATTATTAGGTTGTGAAAAACAAAAGCCATACCTTCACGTTATGTAATTCTTTGCCTACCGTTTAAAGTTAATTTGTCAAAGTCAAGCTGGTTAGAACATAGTATACAGGGTGGTCCACATAGAAGGGCCACTATTGGGATCTCGTAGACGGTAAGGGCTTCAAAGAAAATTAAATTAGACAAGGGAGGGTCATGACATGTTGTCGATAGAATCTGATTAAGGCTGTGTTTATTGCATCAAGAAAATCAAAACGTTTTGCAGAGTTATAATAGTAGTAGTAGTAGTAGTAGTAGTAGTGGTAGTAGTAGAAGTCTTTATTTGTTGTATGTATTTGTTGTTGTATACGTGCCACTGGCCATTTCCTTCGGAAAAACAGGAGAAAAACTGAAAAGTTGAATAATAAAGGTAATTTTTGCGATCGCGTTGGCCATGAAACCGTCAGAGATAAAATCAAATTTTTTCTATTTACTAATGCGCGCATCCTTTGCAGGTAAAATGAAGTAAAGTTTTTGAAAAAATCTTAAACGGTTCCGGAGAAAAACGCGAAAAACGAGTTTCATTGGCAACGCAATCGCAAAAATTACCTTTATTATTCAACTCTTTAGTGTTTTCCCTATTTTTCCGAAGGGAATGGCCAGTGGCACGTATAACTCTGCAAAACATTTAGTTTTGATGTTCTTGATGCAATAAACACACTTGATTCTAGCGACAACATATCGTGACCCTCCAGTTTTGAGACCTGTTCAGTGATGCTTTAATGTTTTACAACAGTTCCATGGCACGCTTATTATCTAGCATCACTGAGTGGGTCTCAGAAAGGGGAACAATTTGTGTAATTTAAACTTCTTTGTAGCTCTTGCCGTTAACGAGATCCCAATAGTGGCACTTCTATGTGGACCACCCTGTATATAAATTAATAAAAAATCTGCAGACGAACAGACAAGAGTGTCGAAACTAGTCTATTTAAATTCACCGTCTTTGAACACCGTGTGTATATATTTGCGTACGAGATAATTTAAGTCAAGCATCATTTTAATAACTGAAATGCATAAACCAACCAACGTAACTTCTTTGTTTTGCATATATTCATGAAACATAGCTCTAAGGCAAGATTTCCTCGTCAGCAAACGCCTGTATTAAAGTCGTTGTGGGCACGGCCCATACGAAGACGTAATGCAAACCTACTTTTTTCGTCGAGAAGTACTCTCAGCCACGGTAAAAGTTGTTTAAATCATCGGCCGCTACTTTTTGAGAGTTATTTAGCATAACGGGGCATAAATAAAAAAGTGAAAGGTTTTATTTTCAGTTAATTGTCCACTCATCTCGGCATTAAGTAATACAATAAAAATTAGCGACTTCTGCCACTGTTTCGAAATGTTATTGTTTGCGTTACATGCAAATACGGCTCAGCCTATGTAATAAATTATAAATACCTGAACGTAAACTTATTATAAGCTTAGGTCATACGATATATTAGCATAAATAAATTTCTCGCCCATCGTTCGTTCGATTCTATCTCGGCTTCGCATTTATTGAAGACGAAGTTGAGAAAGTTTGACCTGCTAATCTCAAAAAAACTGGACGCATAAAGCCATGAAAGTACGTTCGACAACTGCATTCACTTTTTAACGACACTTTGCAATACCTTTCGTGATGATACTGTAAAAATAATCGGCTAGTATTTTTGTTAAGTACATTTTGTAAATCATTTACGGTATGCTTAAGGGAAAGTTGTTTTCCATACACCACGATTATGAATGGTTTACTTAGACCTTCATTTCAGAACCAATTACAGAATTAATCAAGGTACAAAACGTTTTAAAACATTATTTTTTTTAAAAATCCCAGATCATTACAATATGTCCCAATTTTGAAACAAAATTTGTGCTTGTCACTATTAAGATAATTCAAAGTTTTGTGAAAAATTATAACACGCTCTTGGGCTAACTTAATTTGTTAATTATTTCTACTTTTTTAAAAAATAAATACAGGGTGCTCCACATAGAAGGACCACTATTGGGAGCCTGTAAACGGTAAGAGCTAGATAAAAGTTTAAATTTAGTTTACTCAGATCATCAATGCTTCTTTGGCTACTAATGTTTCCTGAAAATTGGAAAAATTGCTAGGTTTTTAAATAAAGGAATTTTATTATTGATCAGTTATTTGTTTGAATATTTTTAAATTTGTCTTATTTGTTAAAGCGATAAAAGTTTATTGCACACATAAATAATTCTAGCATTTATCAAAAAAAACGTATATGAAGTTACTTGTATGCAGGGTGGATAAAAATCATGATTTTTTAAAAAAATCAAAAAAATCGATTTATTTGATTTAAATCAGTTTTTTTGGATTTAAATCAAATGTACCACATTATCGAATTTAGTGACATATTCACATGCTATTTCTGTTTTGTGCTAATATATTTAATAACCAATATATTTAATTCATTGGTGAATTTTTGTCAAAATGAAAAATTAAATATAATGATTAAGAATTTTGAAAAAATCAGTGCTAAATGGTGATGTATAATTAATTATATACAGGGTGAGTCATTAGTGCGAGATCGGTCGATTGTGGCTAAACGGCTTAAGATATGAAGTTGAATCAAATGCTATTTTATACAGTTTTTTTCTAAACAACACAATAAAAATATTTTCAAATATACAGGGTGTCACCTTTCTGGAACTAATAGAAACTTTTATATTTCAAATACAACACCCAATTTTTTATTTAATATTTTTGACAGCCTTAATTTTAGCTTTGCGTCAATATAAAATACTACAGGTTTTTAGACGATGTTGTAAAAAAACATTAATTTTCTAAATTAATCAAGGTTTTCAGTCTTTATTTAAAAAATTCTCCTGAAGTTATTTTGAAGTACAGAGTTGTAATTTGGTATGGGCATGCAGAAAAAAATTTTCTGTTCGCTCGACATGAAAAAATTTGAATCGCATACAGGGGTGTTTATAAATAGGTGGCAACTTCCATGATTTTCAAAAGCTCGTAACTCGATTTTTTCAAATGCAAACCCCTGTATTTTTTTATGTCAACGAATTCGTCTTTAAAAGAGCTTCATATTTTGTTAAGTATGTTCTATACTCAAAACTGATACTTTTCGAGATATTCGACATTTTTCTTCTAATCGTTATTGAAGCAATAGAGTGCCGTGAAAATTGAAAAAACTGACTGTTCACTTCGCTAACGTCAAAAACCTAACCTAACCTAACCTGACCCAAAACTGATACTTTTCGAGATATTCGACATTTTTCTTCTAATCGTTATTGAAGCAATAGAGTGCCGTGGAAATTGAAAAAACTGACTGTTCACTTCGCTAACGTCAAAAACTTGTCATTTATTTTTTGAATTATTGCATTTCCACAAGAATATTACTTTACAAGAGCGAATTGATATGTTTTATTCACCATTTCGTGTATTTAATTGCTAATAGTAATACAATTTTGTTTTATTATAAATATTATATTGTATCTACTCATATAATCTGTGATTTAAATTGATATTTTTTTTTTTTTAACTCACTTGCTTTAAATCAATGATTTTTTTTTAAAATCACTTGATTTAAATCATGATTTAAATCGTGATTTAAATCAATTGATTTAAATCTGCTCAACCCTGCTTGTATGTAAGCCGAATATTATTAAGTTTTAGGCAAGTCACTTGCAAGCTGATTTTTTATTTTCAAAGGGTTTAAGAAATAAGTTTCGTATCGTTAACATTAGGATTACGTTAATATTATTATTTTTTGTTTAATAAGAATTTACGGGTTAAGGCTATTCAGGTTAAGAATTTGCAACAATATCGTATAATTTATTCTTTATCTGCATAATCTTACAATGACGTTAATTTTAAGTTTAATATTTAAATTATGCTAATCTCGCGAATGTTCTGCTTCAACGGCTAAATTTATCGGCGCGGTGTATATACATTGTATGTGACTTACAGACTATATTCTGTGACTAAATACATTCGGAATGCCAATTGGTAAATAAACAATCATTTTTTATGCACATAATTTACTGTTACTTGCAATAAATAATTGATATAACCGGCAATTAGTTTAAAAATGATTTCAAAATAAACGCTGTCCACAAGGGCGTTCAAATTTAATCAGAAATTTATTTACAAAAAAAAAAATGTATACAGCACTGCTGAACGAGTAAAAATAATAATTTTTTGAATAGTTTTTCTGTATTTAAATATACTCGATTCTGATTCCTAGCAGGAAAAACATGTTCATCCAGTACAGAACGGTTTCGATAACTTTATTATTTGACCGACGTTTAGTTGTTTAATAATTGCAAACATCACTTGTTTACGAAATCATTGCATACTTTGATAAGAATTTTTTTTTACAAAACTAGACATATCACGATTACCTTTTGCAACAAATATATAAAACTATATACTTTTAAAAAGCTAAACTCATATAAAGTCATGGCTAACTAAAGTCTCTAGTTAAATAAAAATATAAGTTAACTTTATCAGTGCCGTAACGAGGGTATGAAGCGCCTGTGGCAAGTGTCTAATTTGATTACACAGGGGTTCTTATCTTTAAAAAATAGTCCATGAGACTGATGTCAGATTTCGCTTACTATTACGGTAACCGAGATACCCCGTTGAACATTCGAATTTGGTCCATCTTGTGTGTTGAATTTTATTGGTGTTTGTTTTGAAAATAATATTTAGTCACAATATTCTCAGGGCAATATGATCTTGCGTTTCTTGCCAACTCAAATAAAGACGGCTTACGGAGATTCTATTCAGTGACTTACAATAAATACAATTTAGTGCTGCCTTGTAAAGATTTTCAATGACGTAGGATTTTCATTTTTTTTTCTGTTGCTGCAGAGATAAGCTGTATTAATGAAACTTTGGTGACACACAAAACACGCGTAATCATCTTGTAAAAATAATTAATGAAAATAATCCAAGCAAGGGATTAAAAGTCCATTAAGATTAAATCGCGAGTTGTTTTGTTGTCCCGTTAAACTGTGTTAATAAAACTTAACAATCGAAACGATGAAATGCATTAGACAAACATAAATAATATGATAAATCGTGCCAAACAAATTTATGTTAATAATATTCATATTTGTATGCACACCTAAAATCCAATGAATGGAATAATATTAATAATATATTAATATAACATAATATACATATTGTAACCTTGATGGTCGGTTTTATATCACCCACATGGAGCAGTGTGTGTAAAAGAAAAAAGGCACAAGGCCGACTACCGAAGTTACTTTGCAAATATTTCAGGATTAGGTGCATAAAATTTTAAATTTGTCTGCGAAATGCAGTTTGTCTGGATGGTTTTCGGATTTTGTTTGTCCCGAGGATTCCGACATATATCTCCCATAAATTTTTGTTCAGAATCAACAGGCAAACTTAATTGCTCGCATGTTGCGAATATTTTACCAATCAGACGTAAAATTTTATATCTATCTTGAAACAAGAAAGTCTTTTGTAGTCAGTAACAGTTTTTTTTTTGAATCTACTAATTGGTATTCCGCTTGTAACAATTATTACTTACGCGTGACGCAGAATTGCGTGATTAGATTTTGTGATGAAAATATGACACGCGAATATTTTTCACGAACAAATTATTAGTTTTTTCATTATAGTAGGTACAACTAACAGTTTTGTTTTTGTATGTAAACAGAAGTTATACAGTTGTCTAGTTTTCGCTTCTTAGAAGAAGTTTTGTGATACTTTTGACGGTAATCGTAGGATACTCTGTTAAAAAAATCTGTGTTGAGTAGCTGCCATAATATGGCTAAGAAGTTTAAACATAAAATGTTATTCTTGGCTAAATTTAATACGTATATTTCGCGTTTTTAAAGTGTAGTGATTTTACGACTTCTTGTAAACTGCAGTGAGCCGATCAAGACAAATTGGATTAAACTCGTTGTAATCACCGAATGTCTATCTCTTTTGTTAGTCGAGATGTCCCTAGTGGACCGAATTGGGTGGTACATGCTGTACAGGGTGGACAAAATTCGAATGTTTTACGGGGTATCTTGGTTACTGTAATAGTTAGTGAAAATGTGATAGCGATCTCTTGTGCTATTCTTTTGAGAAAACGTCTGTGTAATCAGATTTTTTATATCGCTTTCCATTTTGGCACTATAGACAAAAAATTAAATTTAATCATTTTTGAATTACTATAACTTCTTTATTTATTAAAACAGAACAAATAGTTACGTAGGTTTTTTATTAACAATTTAATGCCTAATTTAAAAACAAAATTAAATTTTTTGAGCGTTTTTGACTATTAAGGTATGAAGTAAACTTATATTTTTTAAATAGAAACCCTAGTTGGCCATGATTTTATGATGTGAAAAAGAATTAGTTTAGATTTTCAAAAGTACATAGTTTTATAAATTTGTTGCAAAAAATAACCGAGATATGGCTAATTAAAAAAAAATTCTTATCAATGTTTGCCATGATGTCGTAAATAAGTGATGTTTGCAATTATTAAACAACAAAACGTCATATCCAAGTAAAATTTTCAACTTTTAAGCAAATCCGTGTATTCTTTTGTTATTTATAACTGTTTATTGTGATATTGTGAACATGTTTAAATTTAAACACTTTGAAACGTTTAATATGTTAGAAATTTACATTATAAGTGATAAAAACATAGCAGCTGCTGCAGAATTTACTTGGAATTGACGTGAGATTTGCTCATGAACAAATCTCACCTCACGAAAAAAACTGGACTTTCATCTCTTGTTGTAAAATATACTATTACTTCATATCTCGAAAGTCAAGGTCTCTAAAAAAAATTCAATTTTGTTTTTAATGTAAGCATACAAATCTGTATAAAATACCTTCATAACATTTTGTTCTATTTTAATAAATAAAGAAGTTGTAGTAATTTTTCAAAAATGATGAAAAATCATTTTTCGTCTGGAGTGCCAAGATGAAAAGCGATATAAAAAGTCTGATTACACAGTTGTTCTTTTCCCAAAAAAATAGCCCAAGAGACCGATATCACATTTTCGCTAACTATTACGGTAACCGAGATACCCCGTAAAACATTCGAATTTGGTCCACCCTGTATAGGTTTCGACTCTACATCATTTGGTTCGAACAGTTTTGGATATGCTTTTACAATAAAGGAATATTAAGTCACACGCAGGGCCGTTCACAGAAAATTCGGGCCCCGGGGAAGCAATAGACAAGGGACTCCCCATTACTCTTAGAAAGGTTTAAATTTAATTTTAATAGTATTTGTAAACAAAATATTGTGTATTAGCTCGAATCCGGGCCCCCCTGGCAACACCGGGCCCCGGGAATTAGTCCCGTCTACCCCCCCCCCCTGTGATAGGCCCTGGTCACACGTCTTAACCCTTTCAATACGACTTTTGGCCAATGAAGTAAATTTTGTGTCACGTATAAAAATATGTTGATATGGCTTAAGAATATATGTATACAAAGTTTCATATTTTTAGCTTTTACTTTTTTTCATAGAAGAGCTTGGGACACAAATGTCCCCGCAGTATAGATCGCTTGGGATAAATTCGTCCCAGCAGTAACTTATAAAGACACACATGACCACACAAAAGTTGACTGAAAGGAGCCACATGTATTCCTGATACAAATTTAAGTGATTCACGTGTAGTGTGAGCTCAGAACTAATATAAAATCCCATCCCAGAGTATTATAAAGCGACATTACACAATGCAGAATTTTTTAAACATTCCTTGGGACGTATATATCCCCGCAGTATTGAAAGGGTTAAGATATCTAATGCTGTAAGATACAACCGAGGTATTAACCCTGCATATAAAATACGATTAAGCCGACACGGGTAACCTCCGAGGTAAAGCAGTAGCCGTTGATAAGTCGCATTTTGTGTTGTCGGTCTTGTAACTAAGTACAACTACATACAATACATAGTTGTAGTGGTAGCATTGTTTCATATGGCTACTTCTGGCTTTCAAGATCTCGCCAGATCGACTGGGTTAATCACGATAAACTTAATGGTTTCATTATTATACATCTTATGACTGCAGAATCTATCTTACTCCCTGTGTTCATTGTGAAGCAAAATTAGCACAACAAGAAAATCAACACAATGCTGCCTTCTACTGTTTCGTTTTATTAACTATGCATTTGCGAACTCAATATAGGACTCGTTTTACTACATTAAAACACAATAAAACGTACCTCGCTTATTTATAACTGCAATGTGCTGTGAACTGACTGCTTATTATTGTTATTCTGTGTACTGGTAATCGATTAGACCAGTCCCGTGCAAGTTTTCAAGCCAAAGGGCCAATTGTAAATTTGATAAAATCGTAAGTTCCTAGTGGATATGGAGATTCTTCTAAGTGTGAAGGGTCCGGGGAAATTTCGAAACTTTTTTTTTGCGCATAATTTTTCAATATGTGCAACGCAGTGACATACAGAGAATACCCAAATTGTTGCTTTATACATATCTATTTATTCTTGCTTTTATGCTGATACCCCTTTCAATTTTATCTATGTTACTAAAAAACTGTTGACCAGTGAATCGTAAATTTACAAAATATGTAAAATGAACAAATTTAAACACATTGGCCATTTATATTTATAAAATAACAATTTCAAAGTAACATAATGAAAGCTACTAACTAACCTTTTACTGTTTGGGAAATCTGTGCGCGATTATATTTTTCGGTGGCAGCTCTGAATCAAATTGTGAAACGCCTCGGGGTGATTGATGGACGAATTTTATATCCCATATCAGAGCCGAGTTGGGTGGATGCAGATCGATCGGTAACCAGTTGTGTTATAATGTCCGGTCATAATCAGCCAACATTATCTACGTATATCAGGATTCCCTACTATTAAACTGGCATGCCGAGTTGCGACATTTTGCTTTAAATTTAACGCTTGTAAATTATTTTCAATTAAGGTTCAGAGTTTTGAGTTGAATAAATGTATATCATCAAAATTCCAGTAGCTGGAATGTATTAAGATAAATTTATACGATCTTATTAGTAGGGACATTATTAAAAATGTATTTATTTCTAGCACATTTCCTTGGGTTACGTAACTTGTACTGTATGTGTATGCGTCTTACACCCAGTTACTTATTAAACCTACTTTTTATATTCACCTTCGCAGTGGCTTATATTGCTAATTGATAAATACTAATTGAGGTTATTAGCAATAACATTAGTTCGGGCTCAAGTTTCCTAGATGAATTGGCAGTTTGTAGTGTGCTTATAAACATACACGCGTTCTTTAGGTGTCAGATTGTAATACGTAACAAAACTAATTTCGTAATGTATTAATAACATAAATAAACTAGGAAATATTGGAGCAAACACGAGTGCATTAAAATTAATTATGTATTAGACGCTTTTAAAGAAACTAATAACAGCAGAATTGTATTGGTTTCTTGCTTATTATTAAAGATGGACAAATGCTTGAATAACAAAAAAATATGTAATTTTGCGAGATGCATTCAAAATTGTTTATAAAAATGTTTTTGTTCTACGTAATACTAAGAAGATATTTTATGATTGTAATAATGTATCATAGATTCTTTATTATTATAAATAATAAAATAATTTATTAGCATTTTTATTAGATTGTTTACGCAAAATCTACTTGCTAAGTGAAAACTATTTTCTGTAAGTTTCCAGTCTACAGGGTGTCCCATATAACAGTTGCAGTATGTGGATTTCGCTTATCATAAGAGATACAGGTTTACTTAAATTAGATGAACTATTCTATGAATTATTTTTAGGTATGAGAGAAGCTACAATTAATTTTTAAAAGTACAAAATTTCTCGTACTTCAGAAGTTATGTCAATAAAGATGAAAACGTTGAATTAATTTTTTCTCTCATAACTTTTTGTGTTAATCATTAGATCAATTGTTTTGGTACGTTTTGATGGTACTTTTTTATGTAGAATGTAACTGTTACTTTACTTTTTTTCACTTTCCTCTCGAGATTACATTTTTGAGCCGTCAAGTTGGCTTTGGAATAATTAAATGTGCTTTTTTTTTCTTGCTAATAAGTAATTACTTGCTATATCAAGAAAAATCGTATATTCCAATTACTTATCAAGCTATCTATGAAAAAACAAACAAATTACAACTAATTAAATGTCAAATGACAGTTTCATTTATAAGAATTTTATAATATTGTTGTGTAATTTAATAGTTTTTGTAGTAATTGTTATAATTATGACTACATTTATAATAACGAAACATCTGCCACTGCGTAGAAGCTGAGCAAATTAGAACTGTATCACGAGATGTCAAAGAAAGGCGCGTATTACAGAAATTTGGAAATGAATTTAAAAGAAAATGGTTCCTTCGAGGAACCAGCCAAAAATCCAAAACAAATCAATGAAGTATTAGAATTATCTTTTTCTACACAGTTTTTATGGAAAAGAACGTAGCATCCAACATATCAAATTTTTCATTAGTATGAACTCATAATTATATGACAACAAATTTGCTACAAAGACTATCGAATTACACAAAAATACTATCAAATTCTAATAAATGATAACGCAAACAAATCGTTACTGCCATTTGATATTTATTTAATTGTTTTTTCATAGATAACTTGATAAGTAATAAATTTGACAAGTAATATTTCATTATGAAGAGGAAAAACGTCACATTTAACTATTCCAAAGCCAACTTCACGGTCCACAACAAAAACTGCAATTAGTTGTAATATCTCGAAAATGAAAAGTGTTGAAAATATCTAAAATAACAGTTGTATTCTGCATAAAAAAGTAGATCCAGAAGGTACAAATAAAACTGGCCTAGTGATTAAGACCAAAAAGTTACGATCGAAAAAAGAAATTCAACATTTTCGTATATTTTGCTATATCTGAAGTACAAGGTTTTGTACTTTTAAAAATAGATTGTAGTTCATTTCATCCTTAGGAATAATTCATCTAATTTAAGCAAACCTGTAGCTGTTATAATAAGCAAGATACCCATGCTGGAAATGGTATCTGGGACACCCTGTATAAGTGCTTATGTACTGGTTATTTTATTTTTTAAATGTTGAGATCTGTCTATGCGATAATTACCTTTCAGTTGGTAGATTTTTTATGTTTAAAACAACCGCAGGCCAAGTTTGTTATGCGATGGTTAATGATTTTTGTTGTTAGGCGTTACGACAATGAGTATTTTCGTTTTTAGCTGCAGAATGTGTATAATTAAAATATTTATGACCTGTTCTAACGGGTTAGTTTTTCTACACGAGCTCCGACCAACAGCGCATAAAATGTTTTTATTCTGAAACTTGTAAAAGATGTTTGCTTGCTTTATGTTTTGCTTAATCATTCATTAATTAATGTGATTTGTGGTGTATAATTAAGATTTTTCTAATTGTAAGGAATTTTTAATGGTTGAACCAACCTAAATATTGAAATTCAATGTGAAATATGTATCCTGTCAGGTAGTTTATTGTTGCTTAAGGCTATTAAAGAATACTTATTTATAGTTGTACTTGACATATTGACGCACAGTTCGCTTCATTTGGTTTAAATTTTTGTCGAGTGAGTTTTTGCAAAGGACACAATTTGTCAAAATTTAAATACCCGTGTTTCTATGTAACGCATGTAAACAAATATTTATTTGGTCGTATCAAGTACGAGGCCGATTAACTGTCCTTTTCTGTCTTGTTTATTTGAAAATAAATAAGATCGAACGCTCGTGCCTATTTGACAGTTTCTGCCGAGATGAACTTTTAGTTAAAAACGACAAACGAACGAACAGTTTTATGGGATCGGTCAGAATAGTAGTAATATATTTATTAATCTAATTACCATAATTTAGTGCTTTTGATGTTTAACTTTTCATGGAATGACTACTGCATTATATTACTTAAATGTTAATTGTCCAGCGCTACCTCTAAAAGTTTTTGTGACGCTAAATCAAATTATAATCGGCAATTAATATTCGTACGTCTATTATACAGGGTGGGCAAATTTCGATGTTATCATATGAAATCTCGGTAACTATAAGAGTATTGGAAAAAGGAACCCCGCTTCGTCGTTCTCTTTTTTCGAGAAAAAGTTAATGGTGAAAACTAAAATTGGTTATCGTCTTTTGTTTTCGAGTTATCACCGATAAGTCGAGTTTTCGACTTTCCGTTTTATGACTATGTCAAAATTATTTTTCTTTATTTTCATAAACAAGCGAGAATTAGTCATAATTAGTCAGTGATAACTCGATAGCCAATTTTAGTTTTCACCATTAACTTTTTCTCAAAAAAAGAGATCGAGGAAGCGGGGTTCCTTTTTCCAATACTGTTATAGTTACCGAGATTTCATATGATAACATTGAAATTTGGCCACCCTGTACAGGGCGTCCCAAATTCACGGATCTACAGGGAGATCTTTAGAGCTGCAAACTCAGTTAAATTGTGGGCAAAGTTTCTGAAATTAAATCTGAAAACCTTTAATGCAATGGTGAGAATTAATAGATGTCTTTTGTGGTTAAAATTCAAATTAATCAAATTGTTAATAATAGGTAATACCTAATCTGAGTAAAATTCATACAATTATTTATTGCTAGTTTTTGTTTGGTTTTTCATTGCCCGTTAGATTATTTCACTAACAGAACTCTAAATGCCGTACGCGGATGATTTTCAGAACCAGTTGCATTCACAAAACATTTAGTGAATGTTATTACCTCATAACTGTCTTGGTTAGCAAATTTACAAACTACATATGTATATGCATATATGTACCAGCCATATGATATATGACACCACATTTTACTTGAATGGAAATTACTATAAGTAGTCACCTAAAATATATTATTGCCTACTACTTTAAAAATGGCAAAACCTGAAATATTGTCCATTATACATTTTATTAAACTTAAACTACATTGTGCAAGATGAATTTTATCTGCACTAGCAAGCCATATTATTTCAAATATGGGCCGTTTATTTTGAAAGTGGCAAAGCCACTCTTATGTTATTTTAATATATTATTGCATTGTTTTACATTTTAATGTACTTAATAATATTTACTGTAGAAAAAATTCACTTATATTTGTTACCTCGGTTACTTATATTTTGCTCAGAATACATAATTTCCCACAGTCGTTAACGAATCGCTATTTTTCATTACTGTAAAGTGACTTAAGCCACTTTTAAAATTAATACTTCATAAAAACTACGGACATGTTGATTTTGTTCGATGTGTTTTACAGAAGTGATGTTGAATAAGACAGTATTTTAAGAAAATTGATTAGTAAATTACATAATATAGTTAATTGATATAATGTATTTTATTATAAGTTTATTCAAGTATTTTTTCATTATCATTAATTTTTATAAAATACATAAGTAATAAAAAAATTCATCAATAGGTACAATTTAAAATACAGGGTGTTCCAATTATACACTGCCAAAAAGTAGGTGCATATTCCTGAGTGAAAATGATGACCATTTGTCAAATATTTTGTTATCCGAAAATGCTTCCTTTCAAAGTTAGAGACCTCCAAAGTTGCAAGAAAAAAAAATCGATTACGTCCTAGCCGTTTAAGCTAGAGCTATCAAACTTGGCCGAAATGTTTAGGTGTTTCCCATTGACTTTGTGGGATAATTAGAAAGAAAACACGTAATTGGAAGTATGATTTACAGGCAGGTCATCCGCTTACCATCTTCAGAATTTTTTTCAAGCATGACATTAGCCAACTAAGTTTAGTAAAAAAAATATTTGAGGTGTATAAACAGAGTTTGTCGATGCATCTTTAGCGCTAATTTTCTCGAAAACGGCTACGTTTACAGCAAAAAACAAAGAGGGACGATTTTTTCCCTCTTAAGTCGTACTTTCTTGTGGACGAATGACATTTTCTATTTTATTCCAGAGTAAACAATTCTGAAGATGGTAAGCGGATGACCTGACTATAAATCATACTTCCAATTACGTGTTTTCTTTCTAATTATCCCACAAAGTCAATAGGAAACACCTAAACATTTCGGCCAAGTTTGATAGCCTAGCTTAAACGGCTAGGACGTAATCGATTTTTTGTTTTTTTTTTCTTGCAACTTTGGAGGTCTCTAACTTTGAAAGGAAGCATTTTCGGATAACAAAATATTTGATAAATGGTCATCATTTTCACTCAGGAATATGCCCTACTTTTTGGCGGTGTATAATTTGGACACGCTGTATAAGTATAAGTAATTTATGCAAAGTATTTCATATAAAGGTTTATTTATGTAACGAATCAAGATGAACTCTTGGGACATTTCACTTTGTTTTGAATGTTTAAAAAATATTTTATGAAATTTTAGTATAGATGCACTAGGAATAAAGAAATCGATCGGACATATTCTGGTTTACAGGCACGAGATGTAAATGAACACTTGCCTTGAACAGATTCTTTATTTAAATCATGACAAAAATAAATAAGTTATGTTTTAAGTTTCAGTCAGTGCATGGTGCAGTTTAATATTAAATGCAAATCCGATAAATTATGGTACATGCTCAGTGACTATGCAATTCTATCTCGCAATGAAAAATGTAAATCACGGATTATTTTTTTACGCGGTTCAGCAGTCATTTTTAATAGCAATGCTTATGTGACATAGATATATATTTAAGATGTAATATGTAAGTAATAAATTCTTGAGCTTACTTTGTATGGAATGCATATCCGTAATAAGTTTTAACTTATACCTTACATTTATTATCTAAAACTCTGTTTCCTTTAGCTAAATTTGTTTTAGGAACTCAACCAGCTTTTAAAAGTTATTTTCAAGAAAATTTCCTTCACCTGTCAAATTTGCATTTCCAACCAATCACTAATCTAAAATCTTCTAGAGACTACCAATATGAGCATTATTACACGGTAATAATTTTACATTCCCCTGTCAGATGTTGATCCTCTTGTCAAATTTGCGTTTTCGACTAATAACAAACTCGGATTTCCTAGAAACGACCAATAAACATAATCATACACTGAAAATTCCCTTCACCTGTCAAATTTGCGTTTTCAACGAATCACTAATCTTAAATATTTTAGAGACTACCAATAGGAGCAATATTACACGGTAATAATTTTACATTTCTCTGCCTGGAGTTGATCCTCCTGTCAAATTTGCGTTTTCGACCAATAACAAACTCAGATTTCCTTTAAACGGCCAATAAACATAATCATACACTGATAATTTACTTTTCGCAATTAACAGATTTTTTAATGCGTTTATTGGTCGTTTCTAAGAAATCTGAGTTTTTGATTGGTGGAAAATATAAATTTGGAGAGGGAATAAGGTATTTTGGTCTTGATAATTTTTTGACAGATGTCGGCCACCAATAACGTTACTTTAATATAGATTAAACCACACCCCTGACACACCACTCTGACAGTACTTGTAAAATTTGACATAACATACATTTAATTTGACAGGTAGCTTAGGTGAAGGAAATTTTGTGACAAAATATAACTCGTGCATTGCAAATAATCTAAACTTTTTGACAAATCTTCACTCATGCATGTTGAATCAGAAAAATCACTCGTGCACTTCGTGGTCTCGTGTTTTTTTTTCAGCTCAACTTGCATTCGGGCATATTTACCAAAAATTATTGATAATTTTCTTCAATGCACTTGTTATATTACTACTGATAATTTTTGAAAGTTGAAAAATACTTGGGACGATAAGCAAACTGTTTTTGAAGATTGTTATTAATTTTTTCATGGTGATTTGTGTTGCAATAGCTTTGTGTTTTATGCATAATTATTAAATATATTTCAAAACTTTGTTGTCTGTTAAGCAAGTTTTAGTAACAATCAGTAATTTCGTATTCATTTAATTATAACTAGCGACATACTTATTAAAAAAGTCGTTTATAAATCGCTTCTGACATGTAATTTATAATACATTCATACGCTAACATCTGACATTTCATTCAATAATATTTGGTCCTGTTTGATCGTGAATAAAAAATTATTTTGATAATATCAGTCAAACTGAAATGTTTTGAATTAAATTAAGGAGAAAGGTGTTTGCAAACTATCCGTAAGGACATCCTGTAGCGATTATTTTCCGCCTGTCTAAAAAATTCATCAAGTAAATGCTACAATTGTTCATACTCTTTTTAAATAATGAAGTAGTGGTGTGTTTATCATATCTACATGTGAAAGTGTGGCTATAAAAGTCCAATTATACCATCACAGTACACTTTATAAGTTAATATGAACCAAGGTTGCATGCATTTTCATATATTAAGATAACATTTGTACGTTTAATTGTGTTTTACGTAATACAAATTTCAGAGCCGCCAGTTATTAACAGCTGAATGAATTTTCTCACATATGAAATAGTTTAATGTCAGTGGAGTATGAGATATATCCACATTAAATGCACGTTAAATTGTTATTATGTAGACGCAGTCATAACAAAAATATCAGCGCATTTAAAGGTTTCAATTGTTTTCAGACAGCCGTGCCGGAGTGGGCAGATAATATTTTTCATGTTAATTGCAAATTATAATATTTGTAATTTATTGAAAGTGGTAATAGGTTTTTTTTATAGTAACGTTGATGCTTTTTATTCAATTCTTGCTTTTAAAGAGCGCTACCATTCGCTAAAAAAATCGGGGAATAGTTCCGGTTCACAAGTTTTATTGTTTTTTTTTCACTTACAAGTCCATATATTACTTATTGTTGTTTAAGTTTATTATAAACCCTTAATATGTCTTATAAACAGGGCATGAAACCGGTTTTTTAAACCGGTTTAAAAAACCGGTTAACCGTTATTTTTTGTTAGAAAAAGTTATTTTTAACCGAAACCGAAACCGTTATTTTTAAAGGCAAAAAAAACGGTAACCTTTAACCAAAATAATAAAAAACCGGTTTTTTTAACGGCTTTTTTTTAATAAAAATTATGATGAAAAATACAAAATCTGTAGTAGGTAAATGCGATTAGTTTACCAAAAGTCATTACTCAACTCTTGATTGTACATTTATTATAAAATTATAAATAAATAATATCTTTTCATACTTTGCATTCCTGATCTAAATAATTTTAAAAACCGGTTAATTTAACCGGTTTTTTCTAAACCGGTTTTTTACGAATAAAACCGGTTTTTCAACAAAAACCGTTATAAAAATAAAGTTCTCGATTTCGGTTAACCGTTAACCAAAATTTTTTTCGGTTTCGAGCCCTGCTTATAAATCAGTTTTTTTACGATTACCTACTAATGTAAATGACTCTAACCGTACAGCCTGCATGCTATGCAGGGTCCTTACGCACGGAAACCAAAAAGCTCAGTTTTTTAAAGAATTGATCAAAGTAGACTCACGCCAAACACTTCCTGCATGCCTAGTATGTGAGTTATAACGCACGGTAGGCAAAACGCACACTTGTCTAGAAATGTCAAAGTAGGCTTACGTCAAAATTGACAAGACAACGTAATTACATTTGTACATTAGCCAAAAAGTCGTTAAAACCGTAGGTATTATGTGATCGTAGAAAAAGTATGCTACATAACACGAGTTGTAAAGCAATTGCGCACTTGCCGCTTCGTGCGCAACTTTTCCACTCGTGCTTCTTACAACTCTTGTTATGTAATATACTATAATAGAGCAATGTTATTACAAGTGCTTTTCGCGTTTCTTTTTCACTGGCGTTGACGTTTCTGCAAAAGAAAATTGCTTAGGTAATATTAATTAGGTACTTGGGCGGAAATGAATAAATACACCGGGTGGTCCAGTAAGATTTTCCCAGCCCTGTTAATGCGTTATTTTAGTATACAGAACTTTGGAGTTCCTTTTTAAATATTTAGACGGTAGAAAGTATTTTTTTCAATACTTCATTTAAGCTGTTTAGATTTCCTTTTGTACGATATGTGTGTCAATTCACTTTTGCGACAATTTTTTTTTTACTAAGAGGAAAAATATTAGATAAATGAAAGTACTTTGTGAGGAACATAATAAACAACAAAAATTAATTATATATTGTTGTAGTAAATAAGAGCATTAATTACCTGAAATAAAAACATAGATAATAACAGCAAGTGTTTTTTTATAAACTATTTATTTCTTTTAAGTTTTTGTTGATTATTTATACATAATTTTGTCATTAATAATCAATTGAAGACCCATTACTTCCTGCCACTTTTTGTCAATTCATAATTTTTTGTGTTGCCTCTTTGATTGATCTAAGTGTTTTACTTGTATCATAAAAAGTATCTTGCAGGAAAAAAATTGTATAGCGTGTTGGATAATTTGGAGGGCATTTTAGTGATGTGTAAAACATTTGAAAAGGCCTTTACAAGAATCTGAAAAATTGAAAATGAATTTTTTTAAATAGATTATCTTAAAAACTGCTTAATATTTTTATTTTTTTAATCCTTTTGTTTAATATCTCGAAAATATTTACATCTTTAAAAGTTTATCAAAGATTGTTTTTCCTGGGACGTCGGGTATACAGGGTGTCCCAGTTATCGTGAACCGCATGGGGATCTTGTAAACGGTAAGAGATACAGAGTTGGTTAAATGGGTTAAAAACCTTAAAAAATTAAATAGATACCTAAAAATGATATAACCAACTTAGTAATTGCTGTTAATATATCATGACGATATGGTATGGAGATTATACATTGTGATTTGCGCGTTATGCTGTTGCTACATCGAGTCTGTCTTTATTATATCTGCTGATTGGGTTTCAGTACCTTAACCTTTGACATAGAAAGTGTAGTTTCTAATTAACACCAATTCTAGGTCCGCTCTGCGACTCGAAAATTAGTCTTCATTTTAAACATTAATACAGATCAGAATTTGAAAGTTATGTTATTGAATTAAACATTACTAAGCCCAAATTTGAATGAAAAGGTCACGCATACACTCACTTATTGATTACCTGACAATATAATGGATGTAAATCTTAGAACTTTTAAGTGCTAGCGATTGTTTTGGGTCATTTGTTACGCAAAGCCTTTGTACGCGCATGTTTTTTTAATTTTTAATAAGGCCAAATCGCAGCTTCCATTCCTTTACAAAATCGCATACTTGCGCTTGCGTCACGGAAAAATAGCAAACTAGAGTTGTGCAATATTAATTGGTAAGTTTTTTATAACGACAAAAGTTTACACTTCTTCCAACCTGGCTAATAAACGATTAAACTTTTAATCAAATCCCTGGGCCGATTTTATCTCCGAAAATAAAACATGTCCACTGATTATAGGTGATACACAATATAATTTTAGAAGTTGTAAAAAACTAAGCAATTTTAATTAAAATCTTACGTAATGCGGCCAGTACATAAAAAAACCAATCCATTATATTAAATGGTTAACGTTTTCAGGAAAACCGCTTCTAAATATACATATACACAAACTATAAAGTTTTTTTGTAAAATTATGGTTTGTTTATTATACCACCATCTTACCGTAGCATTTGATAAAAGTTACCCAGTAGCTTGCTTATTATCATAAAATTACCGACAAAATACTTAATGACTAATCCCATTTAGATATTGGTGGCATTCCACATTTTAAGCATTTTTTAAAAATCCACACACATCGTTATTTAGTAATAAAATATCTAGTTGTATTTTACTGGATCTAACTTAAATACTTCCACGTAAACAGCTACACTTTTAAGTAATGCACCTTATTGTGTGCGAGCATTGTCAATAACATTTCGCTTATAACTTATACAGGGTGTCCCAAATGCATGGGGATCTCGCTTATGTTAAGAGCTACGAGGTCTGTTAAATTAGGGCAAAGTTGCGAAATTAGATGCTCAACAAATATCTGCAAAGAAAATTTTCATAGCTGTCTTAGTTCTAAAGTTATTTAAGAAAAATTGATTTTCGTTTTTTTGCCCCATGTCCTACATTTTTTAAGATATCGACAATCTGGAAGCACTTCTCCATAGCAACTCTTACGCTTTATATTTTGAGATAACGTAAAATCGTTTCATCTCTTCAGAAACATCAACTTCATTTTTTTAAATACGGCGTTAAAACTTCATCTCTTAGTCGGATAGCATTTTGTCTTCTCATTTCAATGATATATGACACTTAATATCTAAAATGATATTTTACCACAAAAATTTGAGAAAAATTCATTTTGTCCAATTTTTAATCAAATAAGCTTATACAAAAAAAAAAAACAATTTGGTTGTTGTTTTGATAAAACTGTCACTTTGACATTAATATGATCTTAATTAATTGTATAATTTGCAACCAGCTAGAAATTCTTTCATATTTGTGTTTTGTTCGCAATTTTTATTTTCACATGTTCTGGTAGTGCATTTTTAATTAATTTATTTATTCGCTATCCCTTCGTGTATTGCGGAGTATTGTTAAAATAATTTTCGTCAATTATGGAAAATAAAAGGTGTTACATAATATGAAGTATTAAATAAACTGTTGAAAATTAAAACGCATGTCATGAGAAAACAAAGTTTTTTGTATAATTATTACATTTCTCGAATTTCTTAAAAAGTGTTGATTGTCATATTCATTAAAATGGTTTTCACGAACAATGACAAACAGGACATATCAAAGAATTTCTAGCTGGTTGCAAATTATACAATTAATTACGATCATATTAATGTCAAAGTGACATTTTAACAGAACAACAATTTCTGTTTTGTTTTTTGTATAAGATCATTTGATTAAAAAATTGGGCAAAATAATTTTTTTTAATTTTTTGTGGTAAAATATTATTTTTGATATTAAGTGACATATATCATTGAAATCAGAAGACAAAATGCTATCCGACTAAGAGATTAAAATTAACTCGCCGTATTTAAAAAAATGAAGTTGATGATGTTTCTGAAGAGATGAAACGTTGTTGGAAATTCTATGTTATCTCAAAATATAAAGCGTAAGAAGTTGCCATGGAGAAGTGCTTCCAGATTGTCGATATCAAAAAATGTAGGAAATAGGGCAAAAAATGAAAATCAATTTTTTCAGTTTTTCTTCAATAACTTTTGAGCTAAGACAGCTATGGAAATTTTCTTTGCAGATATTTGATGAGCATCTAATTTCACAACTTTGACCTAATTTAACCGACCTCGTAGCTCTTAACATAAGCGAGATCCCCATGGATTTACTCGAATTTGGGACACCCTGTATAACATGCACGGATCATTTTAAATATTTTCTCATATTAGCCTTATAAAATAACCAATATTATTTATTATTATGACTAATATATTCCGTAATAACCAGAAATATTGCAGACCTTACCAAAATAGGTTATGATAATTAATAACTCCATAATTTGTCGTAATATTTTTCAAATACACGATTTTGCATTCGTTAGCAGTTTATCACCTCGTGTTCGTTTTTAATTTTTCGAGTTGTAGAAAATTATTTAAACGACAAATTTAATTAAAATAAGACACTAAAACACTCCGCATTTAAATATAAAACGCATTTATATCGTAAATTTATTTGTTCCTTAAAGTAAACATATCTTTTCGAAATTTATTAATATACACAAACAATAAAACAGAAAACTACTTCCGCTAGCACACATTAATATAAAACACGAGGCGAAAGCTAAAAAAACATCGTTAGAAATTCATTTAATAAGTCATGTATTCCTTCCGTCCGTCACATATAGGAGATTGTAACAAGTATAATTAGTTCTGAGAATGGTTATTATTTACGCCTTTTTTGTGAGTTACGGTGTCATACTGCTAAACAAATCACAATTGTTAATATGTTGTAAACTGCATACTAACATATCACTGTGTTTGTATTCAATGACCTAAAATTTCGAAATCTATTCTGTTCCGAGCACTTGGGTTGTTTGTATGATGTTAAACGCGACGGGGCGCAAATGCCGTGGTATCCAACGGAGATGAAATGAATAGAACACAGATTGATACAATTAACAATAACATTCAAATTGTCGACACCTCCGAGTGGTAAATCATTGATGAATCCGTTAAGTTTCCAATAAAAAAAGCTGGAGTACTATATAAGCTGGAGTTTTTGCCAAACAAGAATAACCCACATTCTTAATTTATCATGCCAACTGTACAACTAATTTCTTTATACAAGGTGTCACAGTTTTCTTGAACAGCACGTAAACGATGAGATACAGAGTTAATACAGAGTCAAAATGACTTATGATTTACGAGTAACTATACAGGGTGTCCCAATTATACACCGCCAAAAAGTAGGTGCATATTCCTGAGTGAAAATGACCATTTGTCAAATATTTTGTTATCCGAAAATGCTTCCTTTCAAAGTTAGAGACCTCCAAAGTTGCAAGAAAAAAAAAATCAAAAAATCGAATACGTCCTAGCTGTTTAAGCTAGAGCTATCAAACGGCCGAAATGTTTAGGTGTTTCCCATTGACTTTGTGGGATAATTAGAAAGAAAACACCTAATTGGAAGTATGATTTATAGTCGGGTCATCCGCTTAAGCCTAAGTCAAGCATGACATTAGCCAACTAAGTTTAGCAAAAAAAATATTTGAGGTGTATAAACAGAGTTTGTCGATGCATCTTTAGCGCTAATTTTCTCGAAAACGGCTACGTTTAGTACAGCAAAAAACAAAGAGGGACGATTTTTTTCCTCTTAAGTCGTACTTTCTTATGGACGAATGACATTTTCAATTTTATTCCAGAGAAAAAAATTCTGAAGATGTTAAGCGGATGGCCTGACTATAAATCATACTTCCAATTACGTGTTTTCTTTCTAATTATCCCACAAAGTCAATGGGAAACACCTAAACGTTTCGGCCAAGTTTGATAGCTCTAACTTAAACGGCTAGGACGTATTCGATTTTTTGATTTTTTTTCTTGCATCTTTGGAGGTGTCTAACTTTGAAAGGAAGCATTTTCGGATAACAAAATATTTGACAAGTGGTCATCATTTTCACTCAGGAATATGCACCTACTTTTTGGCGGTGTGTAATTGGGACACCCTGTATTATGAAGAAAAATCATTTAAAAAATTAATCGTTTTTCTTCTATTGATTTGCACCGAATTTAGCAGCCTTGCCAAATTTAAACCTATGCTCTAGCTGTTATGTTAAGCGAGATCCCCATGCTGAAACTCGCATTTAAATCACCCTGTATATTCGCCAAATAATCGTCAAATTCGTCACATTTTTCGGTTAAAAAAGCTCCGATATACGTCTAAAAATCCAATATTTGTAACAAAATTTCAAAGTATGGCCAGAAACAGACAACACTGGACAAATAAACCTCACTAAATTTTACATGAGACAGCCCAAATCAATGTTCCTAGATTTAGTTCATTATATTATTGGAATGGATTATACCAGCGGTTTTAAAATTGTTGTGAACATTTTTTTACCTCAATTTTTTTCAAGCAGCTTAATATCAAGGCGTAATTTACCGAAGAGTGCTACCGAACAATAAAGAATAAAAGTGTTGTTATGAAGAAGTATAATCCTAATATGTGTAGCCTGCGGTAGTATGATCCCGTCTTCAGTTTTTATCCGCGCTTAATTAATTCCTAAGGAATGCGGCACATGATTGTGTGATGCTCTCTAAAATTGAATTCTTTAATCAAGGATGGGAATTCGATTAATTTTATTAATTAATTAAGTCCGCTAAATATGAAAATATGACTCTTGATTTTGTCCACAAAAATTGCAACAGGGAATGTATCAATCAAATCAGGCACGGATCGGCTGTTTTTAAAGTAGGTTATATTGCTTTTTGCTCTGAAAAAATTGGCTTTGTTATTAACAGTTACTTCTATTTTTGTTCGGGGAATTACAATTTTGCTATTGTTTTCCGAAACCTTAAGCGTTTGTTGTGATGCAAAATTTTACGTTGCTTTTTCTCTGGTCAAAATTTAAAATTAACAAATTGCTGTTTTTAAATATTTAATTATGAATACGTTAGCATGCCCCAATATTTAAGAACGCAGTTTTTTTTTTTTTGAGTAATGTACTGTTCCAATGTTTCTGCTTCGAGTAGTCGTCTAAATTGGTTGTAGCAACCATTTTTAATTTTGTTTCTAACAGTTAATATTCTTATTGGTTTAGTTAGAAGATAGATGAACATTTGTTGCGAGGTTCTTGCAATCTTTGCAGCGTTCATAAGGAGACGGACGACCGCAACCCTGGGTCGGAGGAGGGCCACCCGCCGCCCTCCGCCCGGCCCCCGCACCCAGTCTCGCGCTCATCAATTATCCAACACGCTAATGAGTTTTATGGCTTTTCGTTTATATTATAATCACATTCATACAGGCCGAACCATAGGTAATTTCTCTTGCGAGCCAGGACCGTCTCAACAAACATTTTTTAGGAGGTCGAAGTTGCGTTTTTACTGCCCACAGTGATGTAGCCAGGGCCGTCGAGAGGGGAGAGGCGATGGGGTAAAATTTCCCGGGCCCGGAATTCACAGGGGCCCGGACTTCATCCCAAAATTTGTTTGCCTTAGTCGTCTCTTCATTTATTTTCATGTTTTTCTCTTTCAGAGCTGTGTTCTATCCTTCCAAGTTTCCTTGTAAATTTCGTTTAGATTTTGCGAAAATTCAGTAATTCCTACTTTCGATAAATTCCGACTCTTTATCTTTCTGTCTAGCTTCTTTGATAACGTCGTCCATTTTTAGATTGAATAAAGTAGGACTTGGAATACTGCCTTATCTGAGCCCTTGTTCTGTTATAGACTCATCCGTGTCTATGGTTTTTGTCCGTACACTGTTTCGGCACTGTCTGTGCACACTTGATGGGCTTTAATTAAATGCCTTCAGACCAGGGGTTTGGAGCAAAGCACGGAGCTGGAGCGCGGAGCAGTGGAGTAATGGGTCTTTGTCCGAAGCTTTAGCGAAGTCCGGAGCAAATAATTTTCATTGCTCCACTGCTCCAGTTTATTATGTACAATTTTTTAATTAAAAATCTTGTTTCAAAAATGTTAACAATATTTGGAGCATGGGGCAGAGCTGGAGCAGGCATTTGGATGCCGGACCGGAGCTTGAGCGGCACAATTAAAAAATTGGACTGCTCCAAACCCCTGCTTCAGACTCTTCTTTCTTTTATTGTTCTCCACACCACCCCCCTTGATATTCGGCCAAAAGTCTTCTCTAAATCTACAAATGCTACATAGGCTTCAAGATTTTGTTCTTCTTCTTTGATCTTCTTGGATAGTTGTTGCAGGGTGAATCTATGATCCTGTATGCTGGAACCTTTTCTAAATCCACTCTGGGAATCCGACAATTGATGTTCTATCTGTTCTATAAGTCTACTATCTAGGATTCGCTCGTACAGCTTTGCTACAGCACTAAGCAGGGTTGACTCCCTGTAGTTTTTGCATTCTTTATTATCACCCTTTTTGAATATAGGGAGGATAATGCATTTTTCCCATTCCATAGGGATTTTTCCTTTCTTCTATATTTTCTTGAATAGCACTGTTAGCATTATAACTCCTCCTATTTCTTTGAGCATTTCAGGTTTGATGTTATCACAAAATAACATATTATTTAATTTTTCCTAAGACAAAATAACACGATTTTCAAGTAGACTCATATTATCTTAATCCCGTGTCATTTTGGTGTCAATATAGACTAGGGTTTCTCATATTTGACCATTTTGCTTGTCCCGGGATTCTGGGAAGAAATTTCCGGTACAAAAAGCATTTCCCGGGAAATATAAAATAGCTTAAAATATACCGGGATCCCGGGAAAGAAACCCTAATATGGACATTGTACTTTTTACTACGTGGGCTTTTCAATGCATTCTGTCTCTCACAAGTTCTAACAATCCTCTCTGTACCTTCTAGATGTGCTGAATTGCATTTGCTTTAGGATTGTTTTAAAATGTCCTATTTCTAAATCTGCTCCTACGCATTTTCCCCTTAATTTTTCTCCTCGTTTATATCGATAATTATCGCTAAGCATTTCTGTGTACCAATGAGGTGTCCTACAAATATTAATAATCTTAAAAGCGATTGAAAAAGTAGTTAAAAGGTACTTAATTATGAATTTCAATCTTTTTCGTGTATTTATTTTTCGTAAGCAAATATATTTGGAGAAAAATGTACAAATCGGCAAACACTATTAGGATTTAAAAACTAAACAAATATTGTGTTAGCGTTCGAAAACTTACTGGCTTATAATAATTAATAGCTTGGTTTGTGCTTTTAAATTGGTAATTATTAATTTACTTTTAAAATTAAAAAAAATTTATAGTACGAATTCGTGCTTGTAAAGATGATAAGACTCGCAATGTACGAGTTGATGATGTAAAAGAGATGAACATATACGCGCGCTGATGGACAGCTTCAGCAAAGCGTTGTAGGTAGTATTTGTGAGTACTCGCATAAACTTTAAGTGACAGGTTTACTGCTACAGAGGGCCGTCAAAGTGTCCCTAGCCTTAATTATAATATTAGCAGGACAAAGCTCAAGATTCTGAATCGAATCTTCATCCTAGAATGGCCTTTTAGGTATCGCAGGAGCGCTTGTGTATTGACAAGACATAATTTACATTTTTCTTTTAAGCAGTTGACTTATGTACAGCTTTGTATGTAGATATTTTGTTTTACTTTTATTACGTTATTTATGGTGTTTGGTTGTCGAACTGATCTGTACGTAGCTTCAGGAATTTAAACATGTATAAAAATAACCGTTTTTAAAGATGCTTTTAAGTGATATTCAAGTTAATACTCAAAAGTTTGTTTACTTCTGTTTAAATATGAAGGAATTATAACTTGCAGTTTGCACACTGTGGAACTGTCGGTTAGTTTTTTTCGTGTAGATGCTAGTTCAGTTTTAGTTACATATAAAATTCTTGGGAATTGACAGATCTCTATAAAATTTTGCTGAAAATAAATGTTGTCCGGTTTATGCCTGGTCAGTAGCGAAGTTGTAAGAATGACAACCGGTTTTTCTAAGTAATTTTTAAATTATTTAATCGTATATCAATAACTATCACCTTATTTTTAATTGTATCTTGATTTGTTATTCGTTTTTTTTTTGTAGTTTCAGAACTATAGGAAATTATGTGTAATATTAGCATATTTTGATGTACAGTTTCAGCATGAATTTTGGATGTAGCTTATAATGTACACTACTGGGTTTTATTTAAAATAAAATAGTTTGAGTGTCAAAAGAAGAAGTTGTCAAAAGTTTACAGGGCATTTGAAATACATTCTTTTATATTGTTTAAAATTTGCCAAGTTTGGGTTGAGTTGTGACTTTTAACAAAGTTTTTTTATTAGCTTTAAGATTGTTGGTAATGGTCATCCTACTATACAGGGTGTCCCAGATTACATTTCCAGCATAGGGATCTCGCTTATTAGAAGAGATACAGGTTTGTTTAAATTAGATGAATTATTCCTTAGTATAAGAGGAGCCACAATCAATTTTGAAACTTACAAAATTCCTCGTGGTTCTGATGTTATAGCCAACAATATGAAAATGTCGAATTTATTTTTTCTCTCATAACTTTTTTGTCTTTATCGTTAGAACAATTTTCTTTGTACTTCCTTGAGGTACTCTTTAATGAAGAATGTAACTGTTGTTTTACATTTTTTTAACACTTACATTTTTGACATATTACCCCTAATTTCATTTATATTATTCGTTTAAGTGATATATTACTTTCTATACCTATTTTTATAAATAAGTCACAAAATGAAGAAAAATCGTATTTCACCCATCAACTATCAAGCTATCTATCAAAATAAAAACAAAAAATTGTTCTAACGATTAAGACAAAAAAGTTATGAGAAAAAAGAAATTCGACATTTTCATAATTTTTGTTATAACATCTGAAGTACAAGGAGTTTTGTACTTTTAAAAATTAATTGTGGCTCCTCTCATACTAAGGAATAATTAATCTAATTTAAACAAACCTGTATCTCTTATAATAAGCGAGATCCCCATGCTGGAAATGTAATCTGAGACACCCTGTATAGGAGTATTTTAACGGGGAGTTTACGATAAAAATGTTAAATGAAAATTATGTTACACACGCAAACTGTATCGGTATTTTTTTTTATTGCACAATAATTCTGTAAACTGATGTGCTTATTTTTATCTCATTACATGGCATAAAAGTGTTTCAGATTAACTGTTAATACACCGTCGTCCAAT
Organism: Elmis aenea; assembly: GCA_947652605.1. Taxonomy (NCBI): domain Eukaryota; kingdom Metazoa; phylum Arthropoda; class Insecta; order Coleoptera; family Elmidae; genus Elmis; species Elmis aenea. Next base: position 48,334,736 of record OX393581.1, read on the forward strand.
ATATTACATTTACATAATATGTTTAGGTAAATTATCTTTATTCAGCTGAAAGAATTTTGTAATGAAGTTTATAGCGAAGCTATTAATATTCAGTATTTTTTATGACCCACTCAGCTAGGACAAGGAATATACGAATCTCTTATCGCTTAAAGTATTATAACATGTTAACGCCAGAATGAAAAGATGCCGAAAGTAGTGTGGTCATATCATTTTAAGTTCGCTGGTGATGTAAGCTCAATAAAGGAAAGGTTGTTTTAGCGCTTAGTAGCAATAATACTCTTTTTATAGTATTCTTAATAACCGTCAATCATTAACATTCATATTTTTATTTCGAAATGTCATTGCTGTCGTGCGACGTTTGTTTTAATATATATAACTCAATTGACTCGTAAAATTAATTGACTTTCCTGATCTACTAGGGTTAATCAATATTTAGTTTGTATGTATAACCATAATTTATACGATGGTACGTGATTTGTAGGTGTTTTATTGGATTTTTACGACGTTACAAGGTTTTATAATAATGTACAGTTATCTGTTACTATTTAGGTATATTAGATAAAAACTTTGGTATTTTATGTTTTATAGTTGTACCTTTATGGTTCGTTTTTTTATTGGAAAATAAAAGATAACACTAGAAGTGCCTTCACTATCGCTAAATTCTTTATTCGTTGTGATTAATAAGAGTGTGAACGACTTCAATACATATTTGAAACACATTTTCGTCAAGAGGAGGATGTTTTTTTATCATAAAGTCAATCGAATATTCATAGGCAAGTCTGGAGAATTGTAATGTTAAGACTTTTCTTAAAATATACAGGGTGTTTCGTTCCTTATCGAAAATTAAGGGGGGTCTTTTATATAAAATTTGTTCCTTAGACGTCTCCTTTCGGAGTTACACCCCCCTAAAGGGGAGCGGTAAAATTAGGTTTTTATTTTATTTCTCAAATTTGGATGAATGTGGGAGAATGATATTTGGTAAATGTTTTATACTTATTGAAAGGTTTCCCATAGTAATATTTTCAATCATCCCCCACCTTCACAGGGGTCTGAAAAGTGCGACCCCTTTTGGTTTTTTAATTAGAACATTTTGGTGGGTTAAAATTTTTCAATTAAAATTATTTATTTGGAAAGCTTGATTTATTCTTTAACTTCTCTCGTAAAAGCTACAGTTTTTGAGTTAAAAATTATATAAATGAACATGCACCATTAAATATTCCAATATTAAACGATTTATATTGGTGGTTATCATGTTTTGTTTATGTTCATATTGGGTAGAATTGACAGGTGTTTTAGCGTTATCGCCGCGTAACGTCAAAATGAATTACACCCGTCAATTCTATCCAATATTAAAATAAACAAACCATGGTACCAAAATGTATCGTTTTATATTGGAATATTTAATGGTGCATGTTACTTATATTATTTTTTACTCAAAAACTGTAGGTTTTACGAGAAAAACCAAAGAATAAAAAAAGTTTCTAAATAAACCAAGGTTTCATAAAAATTAAATTGCAAAATTTTAACTCACCAAAAAGTTCTGATTAAAAACCAACAGGGGTCGCACTTTTCAGCCTCCTGTGAAGGTGAGAGATGATTGAAAATATTACTATGGGAAACCTTTTATTAAATATTAAACATCTACCAAATATCTTCTCCCACATTTATCCAAATTTGAAAAATAAAATAAAAACCTAATTTTACCGCTCCCCTTTAGGGGGGTGTAACTCCAAAAGGAGACGTCTAAGGAACAAATTTTATATAAAAGACACCTCTTAATTTTCGATAAGGAATCACCTTTTTTACGAAACCCCCTGTATATGTACGTGTTTTCTCCTTTTATTTGCAAATTTTTATAACATGCAATTCAATGATTGTTTTGTGCGTTTCAAACTTGGTGCTAACGTAAAAATTGTGTAAGTTATTGCAGCAGAATTTTAATTGCGAAATTAATTCATTTACTCTTACATTATTGATTAAAGGTCAGTAAAAAATGTTTAAAGAATTCTTTAGACGGATTCTTTTATTTTTAGCCCATAAAAAGTTTATTGGCTTGCGTCAGAACTATTCAATGTTTTGTTGAAAAGAGTTCTATAAAGAGCCAAATCAATTCAAATTTGACCCACTCCAAATCGGATTACACAAAACCTTTTTTGCACTGACACATATAATTAAAAATAACTCTAGGTTGGGTGAAGATAATATAATTTTATCTTAACTTTACCTAATTATGGACTTGTTTAAGTAAATTAATTATTTATAGTATTCTAGACATGGTACATGAGTGTAATTTAGTTTTATCTTTATGATGTCTTTTATTGCAGATTAAAAAACACACGATTTTACGAGCTTTTCAAGGTGTTTCGGTATTAAATTTTCAATATGTCGTTGTAAAAGTGTTTGTTGAGCTGATGTAATTTTCCAGTTTAACCGTGATTTCTGTGTTATGTCAACTCTATTGCCGTGTGATTTCGTTACATGGGTTTTACATATAAGATACCGCAAGAACACAAAGACTGGCTACAAAATTGTGGGTTAAATGTAAACGTTTATGCATATTTAGTCGGTTTATTATTATTTTAAGTTTTAAACCTACTTATTTAGGGAACTTTTCGAATTGTAGGGTTTGGGCAGAAAAACTCTGCGTGGGAAGCAAATTTCTCGAACATTGTGTGCAGAATTACCGACCTTTTGTTGTGAGGTCCAATAAAATGCTTCCCGTGATGAATATAATCTTTAAGTATTCGGTTTAACGGTTATTACAGAATTTCATACCCCCAAAATTGCTCAATAAAATTTTAAAATCAGTATAGTAAACCAATTTGCCGATATTTTTAGCAGAGCAATATAAAAATCGCACTCGATATATAATTCCTGAGGTACTAAAATGCAAGCTTTATAGCATTTTTATAACCTTGTGTTAGTGGATGGTTGGTGTCTCCTTAGCATTGATTCTCGGAAATGGACTAGTCACATAAACAAGAAAATTTGTTAGACATGTGATAGGGAGTCGTTAATTAAATTTGTTGATTAAAAGCTGCAATATTACAATTTAAAACCGTTTTGTTATTATCTATAAAAAATTGAGTGCTTCGCAGAAAATTTTGTTACTTGCAGCTTAGGCTTTTTGCAATACTTTCGAGAAATAAATTACTTATCCAATCTAAATAACGCATGTCTCGAGCGTAAACGTTTTTGCAAGATTTCGTTGTGCATGAAGTGTATGCTTATGAGTTTTGGGAATTATCGTTAAATATAAACTTTATGAAAATGACTTTTATGAGGGTAGGTTACGTAAATCAATATGGTTTTAGAAGACAAAATGATCTGCAGGTCACAGTTGCTTTCATGTTGTGTTAATTTTTTGTGAATACTATAAGTATTTTTTATTATTATGTTCTCTGGTTAGTAATTTTCTGTTTTTCGTAAATAACGCGTTTAAAGAAACAAAAAAATGAGGCACAATGTGGATTGGTTTAATTATTGTTGTTGATTACTTTATACAGGGTGCCCATTTTTCTGACCTGTTGTATGGGTAACTCCGTTAATATTAAAGATACAGAATTTAAAGGGAAGTCTGATGCCATTTTCAAATTTGACCTACGTCATGAACTTTTGGAAATATTTTGAAAAAAAGGTCGATTTTTTCAAACTTGAATAATTTCGTAAGCATATGAGCTAGAACTAAAATAAAAATTTGCTCTTATAGATGTTTTTACGCAGATTTTAAATATGTTAACGAAATTTTCATAGCACTCTCGATTTCCGAGTTATAACACAAACTTGCATTTTTTAAATAAAAGTTGTAGTTGGCTGTGGCCTTATTAAAAAGATTATTTTTTTCTCTTTTCAATAATATAAGGTTTGTTATACTTTTCTGTTGTACTTTTTATTTAAATTAATAAAAATTATTTCAGTGTCTTCGTTTAATCATAAATAGATACTTACTGAGCAAATTTTGTTTATACAAAAATTTAAAACTAGAAACCTAACTTACAATTTAATAAACTCAGAGATGTTGCTTTTGAAATTTGTAACTGGCTAATAACTGCTACACTAACAATAAGAGACAACTGTTAAATGTCACATCGAAAAAAAAAAGAACATCAACACGGGATAACTCCCATCTATTAGTAGGCTGTGAACATGTAAAATGATTTTTGGTTCTTAAAAAAAAAACTACAAGAGAATAGTATAACAAACCTTTTATATATTATATGTTTATATATTATATTTTATGTATATTTTAAACGAGAAAAAATAACCTTTTTAATAAGGGCACAGCCAACTATGACTTCCATTTAAAAAATGCAAGTTTGTGTTATAACTCGGAAATCGAGAATGCTATGAAAATTTCATTAACATATTTAAAATCTACGAAAAAGCATCTATAAAAGCCAATTTTTATTTTTGTTCTAGCTCACATGCTTACGGAAATATTTAAGTTTGAAAAAATCGACCTTTTTCAGTTTTTTCAAAATATATCAAAAAGTTGATGACGTAGGTAAAATTTGAAAATGACATTAGATTTTCCTTTATATTTTGCACATATTTGCTAATACAAACGTTTCTGTATCTTTAATATTAACGGAGTTAAACAGGTTAGAAAAATGGACACCCTATATATGCGAAATATTTCAGATTTTGATTTCGTTCAAACGAAAACCAAAATTTTCGTTGAAATAAGAAAAATTCCGTTAACGTGGAGCTGAATAGGAACATTTTGTTATAAGTTCTAAAACAGTTCTTTATATTTTTACCAATTTTATGTACCGAAAATTTAACGCTTTGATTTGTCAATTGTGGTTTAATCGGGAGTAATTAGTTATAAACAAATAGACAGTTAATTGGTGATGAATTATGGAGGCGATTCCGCGTAAAACCGTAGAAACGGTTAGTTTATAATGGATATCACAGCACACGTGATATTGGTCTCGTGTATCAAGCAGCCAGCAGCTTTGCTTTCCTGCTTAGTGATCTTAACGCCGAGTAGGTACTCTAGTTCGAGATGCTGGGCTGTGGTAGCAAGATGATGTGGCAACATGGCAGCAGACGACATGAAATATGGTGATGGCCGCGAGGAAGCCCATTCCTCCCGCTCCCCTCTTCCTTGCTCATCCTTCTTTACACATGCTGTTGCTGCTATACGCCCAGACGTCATCTCTTTTTCGCAAAGTTCATGCCCGCTTCTGTCGACGGCGTCTCTGTCGCACCCATTCGGCCAAGTTATAGATAATATGCAAATACAGCGCGCCAGCGTCATCATTTATAGTAAGTTATTATAGTGTGATGCGTGATGACAATATCGAGTTCGATGGACCGCGTACCTCTGATCTAGATTACATCACATGAAAATTTAATTTATTAATGGAATTTAAAGAGTTTTTTAAGACTTAAACCATGTATCTACTTACAGCTTCATGTACACATCGTTATGCTTACGGTGCAATGCTGCAGGACTGCAGAAAATCCTATTTTAAGTCAACTTACCGAAAGATATTTTTACAACAATCTTGTACATCCATGGCATAAAAATTCATATTAAACCAAACACATGTACTTTCGATATACCATATAGGGTGGAAAAAAGCCATTCCGTATAATTGATCCCCGGTTATCAAGAACAAAAATGTGTATACCATGGCAGGGATCTAATGCCCATTAGCAATTCGATTCACCTACAGAAGTTAAAAATGTACACAGACGAGCAAAGATTTATAACGTTTTGAAAGCCCAACGAATTACAAATAACAACAAAATTAAAATAGTAAAAACGTCGATTTTCTTAACCCTCCCTCCTTTATGCTTGCGATCTTGGACTACCAAAGAGTGACCGAAAAACAATAGACTCTTTCTAGATGTGGTCCTGACGCCGAATTTTAAAACTACCTTCAACTGGTACAAAAATTAATATTAAATATATTTCGTCTGCAGGTTATAATTTTATTTATGTCAATGTTGTGGTGGTGTCGCTATGGAAATGAAATGATTAATTAAAACTTTATACATAATAATTGGCATTTGGTTCGTTTACATTAACGTTCGTTTTATAATACTTCTATAATTTTAATTTCGTAGGAAAAATAGCATTTACGACTCGAGATGAAATCAGTTTTTTTCGTTCATGAGATTTTCTCACTCGCCGCTTTGTTGCTCGTGAACAAATCTCACCTCACGAAAAAAACTGGACTTTCATCTCTTGTTGTAAAATATATTATTCTTCTTCAGCAAACTTAAACGTTTTTTCTCTTGAACGATATCAGCTTCACTCTCTGAATCCTTTTCATCATTTGCCTCTTCTGCCTTTTTTAACAAATCTGTAATTTTGGTTTGTTTGCTCGTCTTTACAAAGGCGTTGTAGATTAACTGGTATGGAGTTTGCAGCTCCCTCTTGAATTTTCCGGCTTCTTTTGGCGGGTTGATCTGGATTCAAGGAAAATGATTCTAGATTTTTAGCCATGCTTAGGCTTTCCCGTAGTAACCACAATCTTCATCACTGCTGTTCTGCCCAGAATCTGGATACGTCCTGGCAGCCGACGCAGATTCGCTTTGAATTCTTACGCTATGAACTGCAAAACGCTATTTTAGTTTTTCAAAGCAACCTTTACTTGCCACAAAATCTGGGCTTACAAAAGATTCTCCATTTTCTTTAAGGTGCTTGTATGTATAGCTAGATGTATTGTATTGTGTGTGTCCATAGCGTGTAATTTGGATTTCTAAATACATGCATACGTTAAATAGTAGAAGTACAGTGTTGTAAGAGGGCTTCCGCAAATTTCTGATCGTGTTAGAGCGAAACCGCGTTGTAGGAGGCCGTCTTATACGAAGGTTTCCGCAATTCATCTTATCGTGTTAGACCGAAACCCTGTTGTAGGATACCATGCAGTAGGAGTGTTACCTGTGCATGGTTAGATCAAACGAAGACTCTTACCGGCAAACTACTTTACCAAAAAATCCAGGAAGCAAAAGATCGGAAAAAGTGTCAAGAACTAGTTTATTCAGTCGTGATTCAGGAAAATGATGGCCTTGACGCTTCCTTTAGCAAGCTTCCGATTAAAAAAGAATCGAAATACATCGAGAAATCAACAAAATTCTAATAAAATGTACGAAAACAACCAGTTTACTAAAAATGATGATTTCTTTATGATTATCCGGCAAAATTTTACGTCCCGGTTAAGCGAACCAGAAAAATCGAGTGTCCTCCACATGAATTGCTGACTAGTTTTCGTATGTCTAAGTTCAGCTTTGAGTAGCTTTTGTAACTTTTAAAATCGTTATGAACAAGCATATTTTTTGCGTGTTGCGTAGTTAGAAAATAACTTTTTTCACAACGTAGCCTTTGTATAATTAGACTTAATTTATGGAGGTCTTTTTGTAACATTAAAATATGTTGCATGTGAAAACTTCTATCTCGTGTAAGAAACACAACCCAAGCCAGTTTAAAATGAACATATACTTATTTTAATAACGGCAGTTACATTCGAATTTGAGTCCTATAATGATTAGTAGTACATATATTTTATTAATACTGCACCGTACCTTTATCGATCTAATCTGATTACAAGCGAGTTGTTATAGGTAACCAGAGGAGATGTTTGTTTATATTGTTCTGATTTATCGACCATGAATTTCTAATGAAACTGGAAATAAGCGAAACGGCCATATTTATTGCGGTTTGTTTTTTTCTTGTAAGCGGATGGTTTAAATTAATAACAATCGCCAATTTAAAGTTCATTACGCTCAGATGCAATTGTTTTCTAAACTGCCTTTTGTTTTGTGCAGAAACTCAAAGTGATCATTGTTGGAAATACCTCAAAGTGATCATTGTTAAACTGTGGTAAACTCTAATTGTCATAAGTTTAAGAAGTTTGTTAACATGCCTAATATTATATACATATAATTGATGTTTATTAATATTCTTCCGCATAGCTTAGTGTTGTTTGTTTTAAACAATCAAGCAAATGATTTCTGCTGGTCTGAACGTTCATACAACTTATTGTACATAAAAAATCTAGCACAAGACAGAAAAACATGTCAGCACAACACAACTCAACAGTCCTACTCCTAACCTAGAAGGACTCATGACTAAATAATAAATAATTAAGAGTTAAGTATATTTTGTGAATGATACATTCGCTTAAACGTACGTTTTAGTTTTTAACTACTTTTATACTTCCTGGTCATAAATGATTGTAAGTGTTTGAGGTCGCATGTTCAATAATTAATTTAAGCCACATTATATTTCTAAAGTGAAGATGTAATTATCTTCTTTGTCATAATATTTCAAAACATTAATCCAGTGCGATGAAGCAATTTCCTTCTCGTGATGTAGTTTTTGAACCCGTGTAAAACCGTAAGCGATTACCGACATACGAAAATAAAATAAGCGATTACTAGCCGGAGAATCTTAAACTTAAGTTATTTGTACTTAACGAGTTTAACTTGAGAGTATGAGATAATTTTTAAATGTTATTGACGATGATTAAATACTGGAACGCGCGTATTGTGTAAAACGTTCTTGTGATTATTCAGTAGCGTTTCGGAGAGAAAGAAGTGAGTATTATGGCAGCTCAGTAGGCTGTACGATAACCATCTATATGCTCTGTCAAATGTTTAATTTGTTCGGACTATTTATTAATGTTTGATATTTATGAAGTCGTGCCGCCCTGCTTATCGAAGCAGTGCGATAAATTCTGACAAGATCCGACCCAATAGACGTCCCAATCTTCTTTATCTTCATCGATACCTCCCCCAACCCCGTGTTTAATTCGTTCTACTGTTAGTGCACATATTTGTTAGCCAAACGATCGTGATATACAGGGACAAATTATTAAGTAATCGACTTAGCTATGACTACAATTATCGTAAAGAAGTTGGCCTTTAATTTTGTAAAGCAAAAAAAAATATACAAAAGAGGTAGACCGAGAAAAACCTGGCAAGACGAATTTAAAAAAGCAGCAACGGATAGAAACATTAAATGGAAAGACATAAAAAAGCTAGCACAGGACAGAAAAACATGGGAAAAGTCAGCATAACACAACAACAGGCGCATGGCTAATTAAATAAAGCAATTTTCATCTTAGACTACTTCTAGGTTTTAGAACCCTTCTGCATACATTTAATCAATAAGATTCCTTCCGCATTCCATAAAACTAGTCATCAGCTTTTCTGCTCAAGATTAAGTTTTGTCCGTTTTTGTAGATTAGGAGCCCTTGTGAACACAAGGTATGGATTGTAGTTTTGTGGGAGGTTCCTAGAGAAACACCCAGGTCTCGTTACCAGTCACATTTCTTGAAAAAAATAAATGTTGCCGTTCTCTAAGGCATCAGTTTTTCTTGAGAAATTTCCTCTGCTGTAAGAAGTCGCGATATCCAATCTTCTTCATGCCCAAATCACCATGAAAAATGTTGTTTCAGATACATTAACTTCCTCAGTGAGACTAACGATTTTCTTTCAACAATAAGTCAAGCCTAAATTTTTAAAATTCCTTATAGATTCTTCTCCTCTTGCCTTCAGTGGCCTTCCAGACATTCTGGATCAATTTTCTGCCCTATTTAAATTGCTTAGACTAATGGTTTACTTAACAATAGGTATATTGGCCAGTGTTCCTCATAAATCATGGCGTTAAAGTTTAGGTTCATTGCCATCTGCTATTAAAAATTTTAACATTTCTATATTCGAGAGTGATTTCATTCATTTCCACAATACGTAAACCGTGATGACTAGATTACTTATTAATTTGCCCCTGTATATCAACGCTAGGGCACGATGTAGATCCGCTCCGTCTATTTCTTATTGCGTAGCAGTATTTGCCTTATATGAGTACATGCAATTATAGATATGATGTCTAGTTGAAATATCGTTGACATAATTTATGTTAAACTTAAGATAAAATCTACGAGATTGTCGTAAATTTTGACGTAAACATGTTTAACGTAAAGTTGAAAAACCGATCGTACCAAAGTATTGTCGACTTCGGCATGACCTGCCGTTAAACAATAGAAGTTAACACATAGCATGAAATAATTTTTAACGCTCCACAGCGCGTTAAAATAAAATTGAAACTAGTTTTTAGCGAAATCTCACAAAAAGACGAGCGTGCGTGGTGAATTGTATTTTTAATGCTTCTGGCGAGAATGTTTTCGTTATCAAAATAGGAAATACGACAGAAGATGTTGATTGATTCGATATAAATCGGAGCACATGCACTAGCATTGCCCGTGGGTTTATCTCCGGGTACTGAACGTTTTTAAATTTAAGAGAATGTAAACCTGTTTCCATTTTTATTAATATTTATCTTCGAACGCTCAAAAAATAAAATCGCTGCCAATTATAAACCCATTTCAGACTTAAATATTATAATTTATCATATGCAAGTTATACAGGGTGTCTATAAAGTAAGACTCGTACAGATTTAAGTGTTAAAAAAATTAATTTTCCATCTTTCCAACCAATCTTAATGTTAAGATGGTCGCAGGTGAGTGGATGCTGTTAAAGGATCTTCATCCATTGCCACACCATATCATCTAAAAATGTTCCTGTATTTTGTTACTTATTGTTGGAAGATCAGATGTGTACCTACATTAAATATAAGTAGGGCCCAAGAACACTCCAGACTTTTGGTGGAATAGTTTTTTGAAAAATTAAATTACACCAAAATAAAATCGAGTGTACCAAAAAGCGCAGAAAAAGAAACATAACATCTATTTTATTTCTTTCCATTTGATGTTTCTATCCGTTGCTGCTTTTTTAACTTCATCTTGCAAGGTTTTTCTCGGTCTACCTCTTTTGTTTTGTCCCTGTGATCTTGCTTCATAGGCATTTCTGGTTAACCTTTCTTCTTTCATCCTATAAATGTGACCCAACCATCCCAGCTGTCTTGTATTTTTGTTTCGACTGATTTTATCTTTAATTAATTGCTCTCTGTATGTTTCATTTCTGATTCTATTCTTTTTTGGTTTCCCTTGGATCTTTCTTAGAATTCTCGTTTGTGCTGCATTCACTCGGCTACTATTTTAATTTGTGAGTGTCCAGCCGGAGTAACTACCTTTTTAACCACTTCCGCTATTATTCGTTTTGGGACTTCTCTATTTCCAAAAAATGTTGATAAATATTCTTCCCACATTTCCTAACCTTTCGCTTATTTTCTTATCCATTCCTCCATTTTTCTCTAAGATCACACCTAAATATTTAAAGCTTTCTACCTGTTCCAACCTAAGCCCATTTAAAGTGATGTCATACCCTTCGTTCTGTGTTGTAACGATCATAGTTTTAGTTTTTTCGGTATTTATTTTCATATTAATTTTTTTCCAATTCCTGGTTTAGAGTTTCTAAATTATGTTGAAGATTCTTTTCTGTTTCCGCGACTAAGACTATGTCGTCTGCGAACATTAGCTGTTATGTTGATTTTTTCAATTTTCCAGTTTCCTAGGTGAAACGGTCTCACTTTTAGTTTTACTTCTTTAATTATCCCATCTACAACTACTGAGAATAATAATGTGCAGAGCACGCATCCTTGTTTCAAGCCCTCTTTTGTTTCAAACTCTTCCGATTCGTCAATTTGTGTACTTACAATATTTACCGTTATTTGGACATCGCTTTTATTATGTCGATTGTTTCTATTTATATTCTCTTCCTTCGTAGGGCCCCCCCGATCATTATAGTTATGTAAATAATATTTTAAGTCAAAGGTAATTGTTTATAACGTATGTACCTTAATATTGTCAGTGACTTTAGTGCGCAATTTGTTTGGATTGTGTAATGGGGTACCGTGAGAAAATATAAAAATGTCCCCAGATATAAAACCATTGTGTTGGGGAACTTGACATAAAATATTTTTTAAGTGGTGCCATAGGACGTCATCATAGATGGCGAGTTAAACATTTACTTCCGGCATTAACCGATTCCGCAATTTGATATTGAAGTATAAACGTAAATAAAACAGCGTATTTTTTTTTGGTTATATCCTGATTTTAGCTGAAAATCATTCCAGAAAACGCAGAGAGTTTTTGTAAACGGCAATATTATGCAAATTACGCTACTTTGATTCACAATGTTCACGTCATGGATGTATGTGTGCATATATGTGAATACCGCATACAAAAAATGCAGCTATTGTGATACCTTTCAGAAAATTTATGACCGTTGTGACCCTTAGGAGCGGCATTAAAAGGAGTTGGCACAAGAGCAGATAATTTATATACGCGTGTTCAGTATTACTAACTGTGCAGTTACATTCAAATTGACAACTTGTATATGACCGTAATTAAAAGAAATTAAAGATACTCCTGTTGGGTAGCTCCGGGCACATCAGACCGAAGAATGCTGGCGGACGTTGCTTTGATTTCATTTAATCGTATTGTCTTTTCTGGGTTACCTATATCATCACTAAAATATTAAAAGTAGTTTTGTTTAAATATTTATGTAGGTATGCATATTTGGAATTTTGTAATAATTATTTTGATGGTCATGTTTGTTAAATAATACCAAGTTGCATTTTTTTCTTTTTGGAATAATTGTTTAATTGCCCTAACGGCAAGCGTGTTAATTTTTTTTTCCTGTAGTGGTACGTGTTTTGGGCGTGCTTGTAAGTTATTAGTTACATTCTTCTAGTCGTCGGGTACATTTAACTTGTTTATTGTAAGATATAAAATGCATACTAGATATGTAAATGCTGTGAAGAAAGACAAAGTTACATTTGTCCATATTGTTTATTGAAAGGTGTGTCACCTATTGCTCGGAAGTTTGGACAACAAACAATCCAATAAAAAATAGAGTGAGATCAGTAGAGAACAGTTTTTGGCGAAGATGTTGCGGTGTGACAATACATGACCATGTAAGAAACGAAACAATCAGACGAAGAATGGGAATAAAAGATACTCTGTACCATTGAAATGTACCATTTTTACATTAAAACAAGAACTTACGCGTTTTAATTCCGGTAAGAAATGAATTCAAAGCTAGGGATCCGTGAATGTACCAGTAATAAAAAAGAATACAGCCCTTATAAATTTTATAGAACAAATCATAAACTTAAAGGTTGCTAAGGACTATAATTAAACGTTTGTTTCACCTGCCTAGGAATTAAAACATTAAAATAGTTAACGTTGCCCATATTTTAATGGAAAATAAGTTTATTGAGGAACTTAATTGCGTTCCGCTTTATCACAATAAAAGCTATACCATTACAATTAAACAACAAAATATTATTATATAAAGAGTATTTGCTTTAAATTAGATTTGTCATGTACACGAATCAGTCATTCAAGTTTTTTACACATTCTATTTAAATTCCAACAAAATACGATATAAAGCCAATTTTTTGTTGCACCGCCAGAACAAAATGTTTTTTAAATTAATTTTCGACCTGATAAAGTTCTAACTTTATTTTACTATGTAACATCCGGTGCACATGCGTAATTGTTATATTATTATTTAGTGAAAACATATTTTACTAATAATTAAGTAGCGATTGTTTAAAAATATACAGTAAGTTCCAACGGGCCGTTATAATTATATAGGTACATATACGGCAACAGGCCTATTATTCTATTAACTTGAAAATCGGCCTTCGTTGGCCATAACAGTCGCTATAATACAAAATATGTACTAATAATGAACAACCGTTGAGCCTCGACAACACATTTCAGTAATTACCGGTCTTGACATTTGATGAAATAGTCGCTAACATCTGATGGTATTAAACCGAACAAAATACTTTAATGAATAGTAATGACCAATATTATTGAAGAAAAGTCTTTGTGGATCTTACCACACAACTATTTTGGTTCTAGTATATCGACTTATCTAAACTACCTTGCCGCTTTTAAAATATCTTATCAAAGTTATTTATGCAGCGTTAACAGATAAAATAAACATTCAGCGTCAATATTTATTGCAAAATTTTCCAGTCTTGAGTTATTTTTCGAAAGCGCCAGTTCCTACGCAGTATTTTAACTTGAAGCAAATGTACAAAGTGCCTTTTACGTTGTCAAAATATTAACTGTATTTATTAAAATGCTAATCATCTACCATAATCATTTGTTAATGCAAAATACCGAATATCTCCTAAACGACTTAAACAAAATTAACGATTTTTTTTGCAGCCATTAGTCTAAAACGTACTAATGCTATTGCGTGATTTAAGACAATAAAGCTGGGTTTTGGGAACTGCCACGTTACAAAACCAAGGTTAACAGTACAAGAAATATTGACGGCTTCAACCGGGTCTCAACTTTAAATTTAACAACAAACTTTTGTGGCATTAACGCAAGACGATCACACTCTCGGCCATAAATAATAGATTAAAATCAAAAAATTTATCGGTAATTAAGTGATTAATCCTTTATTAATTATTCCGGACAATTGGAATGTAACGACCTTATCGCAAAGTTCAGTTGGGTTTTGTTAACAATCAGTTTCGTTTTAAATGACACTTCCTTGTCAAATAATGGAATTACATATGCAGCGGGGCAGGTGATAGATAACAGATTGTCTCAACGACATCTTTAAGAGACATAACGCTGTTAAAACAGGTATGAGACCGGTCATTATCGGACATAATCCTACCTAGAAACCATAATTAAAGCCAATCCTTGGACCCGACCAGTCCTCTAGCCAAATCGCATTATAATAATACAGAATAATGTTCACAAATAATGGTCTTTTTTATGGTACATTATTTTATGTTCGTTAAGATTTGTATACTCACGAAAGTGTTATTTGTTATGCCAAGCAATTTTCCGCATTAACTACACGAAACTACACGCTTATATATTTTGTCCGTAATATTCTACATGGGTGTACTTAAAATTAGGTCCATGTTAACAACGACGGCCAAAACAATTACGTAAATAAAGAGTTTAAAAAATTTCCACGCTTATCTCTTGCAATATAATGTACCTATACAGGTCGGTCCACTTTTTAGTAACAGTCGATAGAAAAACTTATTTTAAAGCGAATATTCGCTATCAACATGGGACCAAAAACGCTTCATTTTAAAGATACAAGGTGTTGAAATTTTCGAAAAAATATCGATAATGTTTAACCGTTTCCCAACCAGTAGATATATTTTAACCAAATTTGGTATACAGCACCACCTTACAGGTTACCACAATCGGTGAAAATTTCAAGTCCCACACGCAACCAGTGGCGGAGTTGTAGGGGTCAGTTTCAATAAAGTTTATAAAAAACTAGTACCGCCCTGTTCAAAATCAAAGTCGAATTATTTTTTGGGTAGAACATTTTATTTTAAACAAAAAGTGTCGCTTGACTTTCTTGGTATCTGCCACCGTTTGGCGCCAAATTTGATTTATTTTACCATTTTCGCTAAAAATTTGCTCCCAAGTTCGATCTAAAAATATAGCTAATGTTCGTAATAAAGAAGTAATTACCGATTTTTGCAGTTTTTAATAACAGGACATACTAATAATGAGGGAAGAACTTCCACTAAATTAACGATTAATGAGCATTTACGCTGCAAGTTGCAATTTTCTGCTTTTCGCGATATTTTTAGATCGAACTTGGGTGCAAATTTTTCGCGAAAATAGTAAAATAAATTCTGCGCCAAACGGTGGCAGATACGAAAAAAACTCTAGAAACACTTTTTGTTTAGGATAAAATGTTTTACCCAAAAACAATTTCAAGTTTGATTTAAAACGGGTCAGTAGGTACTAGGTTTTTATAAAAATTATTGAAACTGAACCCCCACAACTCCGCCACTGGTTGCTTGTGGGAAATTTTTACTGATTGTGGTAACCTGTAAGGTGGTGTTGTATACCAAATTTGGTTTAAATGTATCTACTGGTTGAAAAACGGTTACAAATTATCGATATTTTTTCGAAAATTTTAACACCCTGTATCTCTAAAATGAGAGAATAAATTAAATTCTATATTAAAAATACAAACGCTATATAGGTATGCTATATTAAAAAATCGATTTGCTATATAAAAAGGATAAACGCTATAAAGAACGGATAAACGCTATATAGAAAGAATAAACGCTATATAGGGAAGATAAACGCTATATAAAAAAGAAAAACGCTATATAGAAAGGATAGACGCTATACAGAAAAAATAAACGCTATATAGAAAAAAAATAACGCTATATCGAAAGGCTAAACGCTATATAAAAAGGATAAACGCTGTATAGAAAGTAATAATAAATGCTATATTTTGAGTTAAGGTTTACATTAAAACTATGTTTACATGTGAGCAATTGCTTTCTTGCAAACTTGAAAGAAAGTAATGAATATGCTATAATTATGTCAGAGGGTGCAAAAAAAGTATTCTTTAAATTTTATTATTTATTAATAAATAGGAGTATAAAATACATTGAAAAACAACGCTTTTTCTAGGTTAAAGAAAAAAATATCGAAACAGACTTAGCTATTAGGTTATTACTGGACAACTAGTGCCCTTTTAGCTTTAGCAGGACGTCCCCGTGATCTCTTTCTCCCTATTGGGACATTCTTGCCTTCTTCCACTGGTGGAACAGTGATTTCAGCCTAATGGCAAGTCCGAGAATATGTTTACACATATAATTTTTTAAATAGGCTGGATACTCACAAATTGCGTTTAAAAAACTTTCTGTTTTTGGTAATATAACAGTGTATTGTTCGCAACATACACTTTCGTGTTCATTAAAGGTAGAACAATTGGTGTTACTTATGTAATTATCTGGCAATTCTTTTAATTTCTTTCCAGGTATGATGTATTTTGTTGTACTGGATAAATCTATAGTTTTAATAGTTTTATTTTCACGTGCCCAGTTATATGATATCGTCCATATATTTAAAGATAGAGTGGGACTATCTTTAAAACATTTTATTCCATTTAGGTTAGGTTAGGTTAGGTTAAATTTTCTAATGCGCAAACTCAAACTTATATTTATAGCTAAGTAAATTTTCCGTATAGCAAAAATTTATAATTTTTATAGGGGGAAATGTATAGCAATTTAAATTATTTATTTTGCAAAACCGTTATAATTGTATAGCACAAGATAATATAGCAAATTTAATTATTTAATATAGCATTTATTATTTTTTAATATGTCATTTGTTAATTTTGTGTATAGCAATTTTAATTTTCTTATATAGCAATAACGATTTTTTATATAGCGTTTGTTAATTTTATATATAGCATTTTATTTGCATCCCTAAAATGAAGCCTTTTTGGACCTATGTTGATCTGGAATATTCGTTTTAAACTAAGTTTTTCTATTGACTGTTAAAGTCCTGCTACTATAAAGTGGACCACCCTGTATAGTGACTATTTTACAGTCTATGGCCATTTGTCACATCCTAGATCCTAATCACCATTTTTGTTTTGTTTTACCAGGAATCTTCTACAAAGTCTCTTTTTTTATCGCCGTCTCTATTTCATCTTTACAGCGCGTTCTTGGTCTTTCTCTTTTCCTTCTTCTCGTAGGGGTCCACTCGTACATTTGTTTCTTTTTCAATTTTTTTTATGTGGCCGTACCATACTAATTCTTTCTTTTCCACGGTACATTCACGGATCCTTAGCTTTAAATTCATTTCTTACCAGAATTAAAACGCGTAAGTTCTTGTTTTAATGTAAAAATGACGAATAATGCTAATGATTCAGTTTAAATAACACGTAAACGAAGGGGTTTAAAATAATTGTTTGGAAAACTGGAGATTAAAGCCACAGAACTAATTAAAACTGAACAAAATATGTGAAGATGAGGGGTAATGAATATGTGTTTATGGATGAGTGTGCTAAGAGAGACTTTGGCTAATAAAGCTATGATTATTGCAAACCTTCATTTACGGCGGTTAAAATATTTTTCCAAGCAATAAAACGTAGACTTTATGGTAATAAACTTTGAGTAAAGTGTTTGCGTAACAAGAGATAATCAACTTCACTTAAAATATAAATCTACTTAGTGATTATATAATACGCCGGAGTCGTTGTATTTTTACCATATTAGAAGACCGGTAATTTCTTTACATTACACATTGGAATAGTACTTTGTAACAATAGGTTTACATGTGGTACTTAAGTACTGCATTCTCGGTGGATTTATTTGCTGCGCGTTGCTTTAGAACCGATCATGGGCGTTCGTCTAGCGGGGGATCCTCATAAATCATTGAAAATTGCAGTAGTCCAACATCGCGTCATAAACATATTCATTTTAACCTTTCTTATTATCGTGCAGTGACGCACTGAATCCGTCTTTATTTCTTTGCATATATGTAAAATGAAGTTACCAATTTTATCGACCAGATGCAGCTGTGAACAAAGCAAATGTACCGGATTTTATTGCCTCTGTAAAGTGCGGAAAATTACGCGCGCTTTTTTATTTTAATGATATATTGAGAATTTTTATTTCACTTAAAATGTTCACTAAAACTATTTTCCTTTGTTTCAGGTAAGTGCCATTCATAAAAGTACGCAGGCTGCAGTAAAAGTTTAGTTGGTAAGTCGCAGAGCATTGTGAGTTATCGTTACATTTGGTAATGTGACAGGCAGACATAATTTATAGATGTTATATGAGTTACATTTTTTTAATGGCAAAAGACACAAGTTTAAAACGCCTTAGTGCGATTTTAAAGGCTGGTCTTCGACGGTGAATAATCTCCAACATGGCGAAGTGTCCGATTCTGGCGACGTGGCGTTGTGTAAAAATTGTTACTCGCAAGTTTGTAATTATGAAAATATCTCGGACTAGTTTACAGTTATTTAAAGTAATGTTTCGGGAACGCTGACGCGAAGTGGAACAATTTGCTTGGTTAATGCACGGCTATTCAAAATTAGAACTTCCGCATCGATAATTTACTATTATTACTATTTTAAATTGCTCTAAGTAAATTGTAGGACACAAAAATTGCTCTCGTCTAAAGGTTTACTTATTAGCCATATGCGAACACGTAGTAGGCCATTTTTTACATCTGAAAAAATACATTCCTTAACTAATTATACAGGGTGTCGATTGGGACAGTGCGTTAGAAATTTATGAAGAAGGAGTATTGATCTGAAATTTTGGTTATGACCATAATGACGTATGATCTGTTTAATGAAAGTATTTTCAAGATGGCAACACTTCCGGAAATACCGGAAGTTGGCATCTACTTTGTTATTTCAAATACAATGGTATATTTTTTAGTGAATTTTTGGATTTAACAAGTTATTTTAGAGGGACTTTTTGTAGCTTTTCCTATACCTAAGTGCAGTAGTTTTTTTTAGATTTTTGGAGTTTTTTGATTTTTTTTTTTTTTTCATCGTGATGCTTAATATTATCTACCACCGTCATTTTTGAAGTGAAAACTTTTAAATTGTGACTATGCCTAGAAGAAGCCTTGGAGTACATACTGGAATTTTTGCAATCGATGCGTTTCCTAAAGAATGTCCAAAATTTAATTTTCTTTTAATACAACTTTAGACTACTAAAACTCGATTTTTTCAAATATACCTAATGCCCAATTTTTTAAAAATCTTTTGAAGCAAAATAACATTCTGCATCAATCTGTATTAGCGTTTCCTATACCTATCTGCAACAATTTTCGAGTTATTAATAATTTTTGATAAAGTTAAGAAACAATTCTAACATTTTTATATAGTAAACCTTGGAAATGACAACAAATATCCAATTTTTTTAAATATTGTTATGCAAAATTACATTCTGCATCAATTAGTACCAGCACTTCCTTTATCTATCTGCAATAATTTTCGAGTTTTTAAGAATTTTTGATAAAGTTAAGAGAAAATTGTAGCATTTTTATATACGAAGCCTTGGAAATGACAACAAATGTCAATAATGATAACTGTCAACGTGTCAACCACTTTTATCGCGTTTGTCTGAAGTATTCTTGAAAATGGAATATCAAGAGTATTCAAACACGGATATTTTAAACTTATTTTACATTCATGGAGAATGTCACAAGATTATTGAAAGTGCGAAGGAACAGTTGTGCATTTTGTGCTTTTTAAATCTAGCTTGGACAGCATGGTATGTTAAACCCAAGTCTTGCGCTGCTGATCGAATTGACCGCTGAAGATGGGCATTAAAATATCCCAGGATGTTAACTTCATTTGTCACAGGCTTATGTCGAATACTAGCAGATTTCACTTTTCCAAATTGCAAAAAAAAATGTATCGATTGCAAAAATTCCAGGATGAACTCCAAGATTTCTTCTGTGCATAGTCTTAATTAGAGCGTTTTCGCTTCAAAAATGGCGTTGGTAGAAACTATTAAGCATCACGATGAAAATCAAAAAATTTTCAAAAAAGTCCAAAAATCTAAAAAACGACTGCACTTAGGTATAGGAAATGCTACGAAAAGTCTCCCTAAAATAACGTGTTAAATCCAAAAATGCAATAAAAAATAGACCATTGTATTTGAAATAAGAAAGTAGATGTCAACTTCCGGTATTTCCGGAAGTGTCGCCAGCTTGAAAATATTTTCATTGAACAGATCGTATGTCATTATGATCATAAACAAAATTTCAGATCAATACCCTTTTTCATTCTCCATATATTTCTAATGCGCCGTCCCAATCAATCACCCTGTATAGAAAATCGCAAATTAATATTCACATGCTTGACTGAAAATTTGACGCTAAAATGAGCACTAGTAAGCCCCTGTTTTTTTTTTTTTTGTGGGAGATAAATACGACTTACTTGTGCAGTATTCACTATTTTTCAGATAAAATTACTTGATACTACACTAATTTTAAAATTAAAATTTTTACAAAATATGGCAAAAGAGGAATTTAATTGTATGAGGGCCTTATTTACATGGAACGCATCAATATTATCAAATAATGAAGTTGATCGATACCATCTCAGCTTCAAATATATTCTGAATATTTATTATTAATAACGGTCGAGATATACGTACGCATTTCGGCTCTTTTGTGAGTATCTCGCAGACGACAGTTTTAAATTTGTGATAATGCCATAAAATTCTGTAGGCTCAACTTTATTCATCACCCATCACATTACAGCAACATCAATGATGGCGTTGTGCCAGAGAAGTTGGGTCGGTGACCGACTCGCGAAATAAACGGAGTATTATTCGATTTAAAAAGTCCGTTTCGGACGTGTCTAAATTCAATCAGATTAATTTAGCGAAGACACCGGGGGGTTGACGCTTCCCACCATCCCCTGTGACTCGCATTCGATACGTTAATGACGTTTTCATCGAGTTTAATACCACCCACTTCGAAATTTAACGTTCAAAAATTATGATGACAACTACATTTTTGCACTCAATTCAACCTTAAAGTTTATTTAGTTTTGTTCATTAAAACGTCATCGAAAAAATATTTATTATGCTCTTTATTAAGAGAACATGGAATTATTTTCTGATACATTTTCTGATACATTTTGGATTTTTTAATGATTTAATAATTTATTTAATATCTAATACAAAAAAGCTTAATCAAAAATCAACAACAAATCAAATTTGCAAACAAATTTGTAGGTATCACATAATACAAAATTTTTATAAAAGAAAAACTTACAGTGAGTAATCCCCATGATAGAGAGACTTCAACGCTAGATCAAGACACGAACCCGGTACATTTATTTAGCAACGATCTCAGATTTAAAAAAAAATATTGAAAAGGGTTGCAAATACATTAAATTGTTAATCACCATAAAATTTAGCAACTTTCCAAATTTAAAGCTATTTCTATCTCTAATAATAGAAGAGTTGCTATAGTCCCCATCTCAAAGAGACTCCAATGATAGATCAAGACACGAACCCGACGCATTTGTATAGCGAAGATCTCATATTTTTTTGGTTTCTTTGAAAACCGTTGCAGATATTTGAAATCTGTTTTGGTATTCTAAATCAGCATACAATTTAGCTACTTTTTCAAATTTAAACCCATGGTCTATCTCTAAAAATAGAAGAGTTGCTATAGTCCCCATGTCAAAGAGACTCCAACGATAGATCAAGACACGAACCCGACACATTTGTATGGGCGACGATCTCATTGTTTTTCAGTTTGTTTGAAAACGGTTGCAGATATTTGAAATCTGGTTTGATATTCTAAATTGGCATAAAATTCAGCTACTTTTTCAAATTTAAACTCATGGTCTATCTCTAAAAATAGACGAGTTCTCTATAGTTCCCATGTTAAAGAGACGCCAACACTAGATCAAGACACTAACCCGACGCATTTGTATAGGCGACGATCTCATATTTTTTCAGTTTGTTTGAAAACGGTTGCAGATATTTGAAATCTGTTTTGATATTCTAAATCGGCATGAAATTTAGCTACTTTTTCAAATTTAAACCCATGGTCTATCTCTAAAAATAGACGAGTTCTTTATAGTCCCCATGTTAGAGAGACCCCAACGCTAGATCAAGACACTAACCCGATGCATTTGTATAGCGACTACCTCAGATTTTTTTAACTTGTTTCAAAAGGGCTGTAGATATCTTAAATCGGTTTTCATATTGCTATTCAGTATGAAATTAAGCAACTTTTTCTTTGTCTCCAACAATAATTCTGAGTTACTTAAGGTAATATTTTTAATTTTTTATACAAATTTTTGGTTTGGTGCGATAAGTTTTGTTAGTGAATCTCTTTTTTATTTGTGCCACCATTGAAAACGACGAAAGTCATACGCGAACGTATAGTGACGGTGGTAGTTTTCTCGTTTTATGAACAAACGTTCGCGGTGCAGGCTGATTTCAGATGCAAGAGAGCCGGTTTTTAAACCTAATTTCTGCGGGCCAGACCCGCGGCGACCGGCTAATGAGAAAGATAAGTGGAGAGAGAATACAAAGTTGATTAATTTTGGGCACTATGTTCACTGTCTCATGTAATAATGTAATATGTTTTGCTTAATCTAACACGATCTCATGGCAGAAGTATTTGACGGTAAACATAATGCAGGTCCTTCCATCAATCATGCTGAATTGGTATCCGCTCGTATTAGTGCGGACTTTTGGATTAATACAAGGCGATACATTAAGTAAATAAAATCTGATCAGTGAATAAATATCGTCCGCGAACGACTTTCAATAAATAAAAGTGCGCCGAGCGCGGGTCTTAATGGCCGCCTCGGGTTTAGGGTTATTTAAGACGAAGGAAGATCAATGAAATACTAATGGACGGTGTAACAATGGTGACAATCGTTTCCTGGGGGGGTGTTCGTGTAGGCCGGGTGCCTCCTGGGGTTATACCCCTTCTCAAGGTGACATGTATCGCCGCGGGGAACCCCAGACGCCCAAGTTAGTCGCTCGCACAAATTGATAGCGCTGTTCGATCATAGCTGTCATCACTGTCATAATAAGCCAACTCGCGCTCTGCGTGTGTATTCGTTCTTGACAGAAGATCGCTATTTTACACATATTCGGATATATCTGATCCCAAACAGAATACTAATCGTATAACGGTTTAGTCTAATGTATTCTTTCCAATGTTGTTTTATGGAACTCTAAAATGCCGTTCCTCATGGCAACTTAATATATCTTTTGATGGTCGAATTCTTGGTGTTGAATTACAAAGCTAATTAAATGATACAGCCAAACTGTTGTACCGTGAAAAAGATTCATTTATTTAAATACAGTACTCGATTCACGTTACTGTACACTCATTTTTTACATTGGAAATCTTCCTTAATTTGAAAAAAAAATCTTTTGCTGTACATATACAGGGTGTGTATAAATTAGTGATTAATTTTTATACAGCATTGGTCAGTGACGTAGGCAGGATGTTTTCATGGGGGGGTTAATAAGTGCAAAAAAAGCCAAGGACCTTTTTGTTTTCTCTATTTTAGCAGCAGGATACTTGATACTGTTATTTGAGGGTTAATAATCCTTAATTTGGCCATAAATAACGTGTATAAGAAGTTTAAAGCCATTTGCTTAGTTTTAAAGAAAATCGATTTTTGGTCAAAAAAATGCAAAGACTATAGCCTTTGCACTTTTCCCATTTTTCACGGAAAACTGAAAAAGTTATTTGAGGGGTAACAATCCTTAATTTGGCCATAAATAAAGTGTATAATAAGCTTGCTTTTTATAGTAATTTAGCACAAAATTACCGCCCCTTTATCGATTTATTGCTACCCTACGGGGGGAGGGGGTTCTGCTCCCTTAACCCCCTCCTGCCTATTTAAATACGTCGAAAATCTTATAACAAAAGTTTGTACCACTCTAAAAAGTGTCAATTTGACAACTAAAAATGTTATAGCAAGTGACGTTTATATTGTTCATTAAAACTGCACTTTATAGTTAATCACAGGTGATGAACAAACAATTATTAATACCTAAGGAGTACCACCTACAAGTCATATAACGTGTTTCAACTCAGTATTTTCAAAAGATTTAACCATTGACAAGTAAAATTTTCAATAGAAATCAAATGCTATATGCAAGTACGCCAAACCTTTTTTTAAAAATACCAAAATGCTGTATAAAAAATATCTAAACGCTGAATAAAAAATATAAATGCTGCATGAAAAAACGGTGCAAGTTTTTTAGAATATTAATAAACACAATAATAGCATATTAAATAACAAGAGTTGTAAAAAGCATATTACGCACCAGTGGAAAAGTTGGGCGCGGAGCCGCGTAGCGGCAAGTGCGTAATTGCTTTACAACTCGTGTTATGTAGCTTACTTTTTCTACGATCATAATACCGACGATTTTAACGGCTTTTTGGCTAATAAACACAACATGTAACTACGTTGTCAATTTTGACGTAAACCTACTTTGACATTTCTTGACAAGTGTGCGTTTTGCTTACCGTGCGTTATAACTCCCTTTCTAGGCATGCAGGAAGTGTTTGATGTGAGTCTACCTTGATCATTTCTTTAAAAACCCGTGCTTTTTGCTTACCGGGCGTAAGGTTCCACTTACTATACATGCAGGCTGTACGGTAAACGTCATTTACATTATTTGTCGTAGAGAAACGATATTATTTACTGTTAAGTAGGGAATAATACATTATTATGGGAGATCTATAGTTTTGGCGTCCCTTATAGTAAGTTTTAGAACTCTTTGTATGTGGTGGTATAATTAATGCTTAATCCTTATGCAATCTCGTACACAATCAAAAATAATTACTACAAAAAATACTTGTCCATTAATTTCATTGTTCATTAGCGCTATAAATGTGTACGTTGTACCTACATTGGCATTCTTCTGCTACAGTTCTGTTCATCTGATAACTTTACGTCTCTTGCTTTTTACCTTTGTGTTGATTTATCGGTTTTGTATGTAAAAAAGGTACATTTGTAGAAATTTCGGTATTAAATTTTATTTTTTTTACGATGCCACATAAAAGCCAGCGATGTTTTCATAAATCTGATAATCAGATTCTTAGTGAACAATCCTGTTTTGTAGATTATTTCGTTTTTATGTGCTTTTTAGCGTCAAAACAGATTCGGTGTGAATTCCAACTACGTATAACCCAAAATGAAAAAGTCTTAATTGGTACTTGAACTACCCTAGTACTTACAACGATTAAAACACTCTAAGTATTTGCAACACAAAATGTATTATCTTATATTATTTATAGCTCACACCTGGGTTTGCCGGCCTACACCAACTAACTAACTTAATTACTCATGTCCAGATTCATTGTTCTTATATTATTATTATTATATTATAACTTTTTATCATATTTGTACATTGTATAAGTGCATTGTATAAGTACAAAATATGATTAATTCACGACTTTCCACAGTACCGAAGTTGAAAATTACCAAGTTTACTATTCATTTAATGAACGTAATTAATTTGTGGTTTATTTATATGAAACCTTTTGTTTCACAAACGTTTTTTTGGAATAAATTATACGACATATTCACGTGCAGCTGTATTTATTTTGGCATTTCACTTGTTTAAACAGTTTAAAGTAAAGCTCTGTTTTTTAAAGTCACTTGTATTTATTGTTGTACCTACTTACTATTTTCATTGATTTAAAAATTGTACCTCAATCAATGACTCTACGCTCGTAGCTTGGTTGATTCAACTATAGGTATATTTTCACATGACAATTTTGTTTGTACTTCAACTCACGTTTTAAACCGTTAGTTTTTTTTTTAAGTTATGCCGAAGTCAGCAACCAACACCCACAATTTTCTTGGTGGTCATGTATTTACAGTACGCATACGTTTTTTTTAATACAAACTTAATTAGCTTTCAGTATTCGTTGGTAAAACAATGGAATTGGTCTAATTATTTGTTATCATTGATAATATGGGAAATTTTGATTTCCGTGGAAAGACAAACACAATAACACGAGTGGTAGGTAATGACATGCCATTATTATTGTCGTTTCTTTCAAAATTTGTGGAGATTGAGATAAGCCCGCTTATGTTTTTGTGTTAGGCCAGTGTTAGGGAAAAATTGCGTTATTAATTCAGCTGGTTGTTCAGATATAATTAACTGAAGTTCCGTTTGAGTTGAAAATTTATGTAATTGCTAGATATTTTATAGTTTTAATTAATTAAAACTGTACAAGCGCTCAAAATAAGCGTGCCAAAAATATGTGATTATTATTTCATTGTTTTTAAAACATTTCATGGGAGATAATATTTTAAAAATCATTGTTGGTTGTACCACATGAGGCTACTAAGAAAATTTGCTTTATACAGGGTGATTAATTGGGACCTGGGCATTAAAAATATATGAAGAATGAAAAAGGGTTTTTTTGCACATATCATAATATGTCTAAAATTTCATTTATCTAAAATCAAAACTAAAGAAAAAAAAGGGAGTGTACCACATTTCATTTACACCCGGTATGAACCCAAAATATTTTTTTGAACTTGAAACGATATTATACAGGGTGACCCAGATTACATTTTTAGCGTAGGTATCTAGCTTATTATAAAAATTACAGTTTTGTTTAAATTAGATGAATTATTCCTTAGTATCAGAGGAGCCACAATTGATTTTTTAAAGTACAAAATTTCTCGTGCTTTAGATGTTATAGCAAAAAATATGAAAATGTCGAATTTCTTTTTTCTCTCATCTTTTTTTGTGTTAATCATTAGAACAATTTTATTTGTACCTTCTGAAAGTATTATTTTATGTAGAATGTAACTATTATCTTAGATTTTTTTTATCACTTTTCATTTTTGAGATATTACAGGAGACCGGGGATGAAAGTAACACGGGTAGGTTGTAACAGTGCCTAAGTATAGTTTCTTTAATTTTTGTTATATTTCGTCCTAAGCGCTTGTACAATGTTCATTTACATCCACCTCCCTACCTACCAGGGTTGAGCAGATTTAAATCAATTGATTTAAATCAAGATTTAAATCATGATTTAAATCAAGTGATTTTTAAAAAAAAATCATTGATTTAAATCAAGTGATTTAAAA
This sequence comes from Elmis aenea, assembly GCA_947652605.1. Taxonomy (NCBI): domain Eukaryota; kingdom Metazoa; phylum Arthropoda; class Insecta; order Coleoptera; family Elmidae; genus Elmis; species Elmis aenea. The sequence goes on from OX393581.1 coordinate 48,362,048, forward strand.
AAAAAATATCAATTTAAATCACAGATTATATGAGTAGATACGATATAATAATTATAATAAAACAAAATTGTATTACTATTAGTAATTAAATACACGAAATGGTGAATAAACCATATCAATTTGCTCTTGTAAAGTAATATTCATTGTGGAAATGCAATAATTCAAAAAATAAATGACAACGTTAGCGAAGTGAACAGTCAGTTTTTTCAATTTCCACGGCACTTTATTGCTTCAATAACGATTAGAAGAAAAATGTCGAATATCTCGAAAAGTATGAGTTTTGGGTATAGGACATACTTAACTAAATATGAAGCTCTTTTAAAGACGAATTCGATGACATAAAAAATACAGGGGTTCGCATTTGAAAAAATCGAGTTACGAGCTTTTGAAAATCATGAAAGTTGCCACCTATTTATAAACACTCCTGTATGTGTTATTCAAATTTTTTCATATCGAGCGAACAGATAAATTTTTTCTGCATGTCCATACCAAATTAAAACTCTGTACTTCAAAATAACTTCAAAAGAATTTTTTAAATAAAGACTTAAAACCTTGAATAATTTAGAAAATTAATTTTTTTTACAACGCCTTATAAAAACCTTTAGTATTTTATATTGATGCAAATTTAAAATTAAGGCGGTCAAAAATATTAAATACAAAATTGGGTGTTGTATTTGAAATATAAAAGTTACTATTAGTTCCAGAAAGGTGACTCACCCTGTATATTTGAAAATATTTTTATTGTGTTGTTTAGAAAAACCTGTATAAAATAGTATTTGATTCAACTTCATATCTCAAGCCGTTTAGCCACAATCGACCGATCCCGCACTAATGACTCACCCTGTATATAATTAATTAAAGATCACCATTTAGCACTGATTTTTCAAAATTCTTAATCATTATATTTAATTTTTCATTTTGACAAAAATTATATATATATATATATATATATATTAAATATATTAGCACAAAACAGAAATAGCATGTGAATATATCACTATATTCGATAATATGGTACATTTGATTTAAACCAAAAAAATCTGATTTAAATCAAAAAAATCTGGTTTAAATCAAATAAATCGATTTTTTTCATTTTTTAAAAAAAATCATGATTTTTATCTACCCTGCTACCTACATTGCTAGTTTTCATCTGGCATAGAGGTTAAGTTTTTGCCAGCCAGAGTCACTATTTTCCGCCTAAAAGTTACTGCGTTGTGTCACCGGTCGAGTGACTTTTGGGCGATCTCTAAAAGAGAAACAAAAAAGTACCTAGATTATTATGTTCTAAATTTTGTTGGTTCTTGGTGCATTTTTGAGATATTTCCTATCCCTAACTTCATTTCTCTTTGTGGGTCGTTAAGTTGGTTTTGGAGTAGATCGATGGTTTTTCCCTCTTTCTAACGATATATCACATGTCAAATCTATAACTGCACATAACTTTGAATTTGGTTTACCCTGTATATCAAAAATTATCCGCCCATGTGTAAGGACTGCAAGACGTGTTTGTTTTCTATATTTAAAATTAGGATACGATAAATTTAAAGATTGGAAGCCCGTCGAATCGGAATACACGCACGGTCGCTAGTAAGATGTAAATTTTAAAGAAGGCACAGCCATAATTTATAAGAGCAAGTGCATTTTTTTGTGCACCTCCTCCGCAGCTGCCACTGTCCTTAAAGAAGCGACCGGCCACTAACAAGCACTTGTTCGGATGTGGCTTCTGCGGCCTTAACGATTGCCCAAAACATGCTATTGTCACCGTACAACCTTCTAATTGTCAGTTCGAACACCGCCGCTAGTTGGCTCGCAGCCAATTTTAGTAAACGCAATGCTAAGTGGGCTTATAACGTTTAATTACGCATCTGTAAATGTCACTATTGTTACCCGGTTACCATTTCGCGACTATCCAGGCGCGGTGTAAAAAGTTTAATTGACTCGGAGCCAAAGGTCAACTCGTGGGATACTCCGAGTGTTTGAGTTATAAGTGAAGTGTGAAACTGTATTTAAAAATCGAAACTTTCTTTTAAAATATATGCACGATTAGCACGACCAGCGATCCCTTCGCGGTGTGGTATGGAAATATTTCCTGTTCGCTCCAACTTGTACACGGGGATTTCATTGAAATGCAAAACTATGTGTGCAGGACCCGCGGAGCGCTAAACTAATACGCTCTGTCACCTACGTATGTCGCTATCTTCTACATTTACGTATTCAGCTGAAACGCGATACTCACTACGTTTACACGGCGCGTAATTCATTGTTTTTACGGCTTTAATTGCACGTAACTGTGGCTCGGAAGCCATTACGCTCAGTGTGGACTATTAGAAACGTTACCAACACGACTCTGCGATACTAAACACGCTGTAAAAAGATTCACAGCCAATATTGAAAATTGTGTGACTATGTAAGCAAAAATTAAAAAACAAATATAAGTATACGAAAAATAGGGGAAAAACTAAAAAGTTGAATAATAAAAGTAATTTTTGCGATCGCTTGGCCATGAAACCGTCACAGACAAAATCGAAATTTTTCTGTTTACCAATTCGCGCGTCCTTTGCAAGTGAAATGGTGCAAAGTTTTTGAAAAAAATTTAAAGGGTTCCGGAGAAAAACGTCAAAAACGAAACCCCTGCAAAAGCGCTATGATTCGCGAAGTTGTGGTATATCTGTTATAACTAATTCTATGCGACTTGCATGAGCGTTTAACATAGGGAAAACAGTTTTTACAAGGGCCTCGTCTTTCGCGTTTTTTCGCGAAACCGTTTAAGAAATTTTCAAACATTTTGCACCATTTTACTTGTAAAGGATGCACGCATTGGTAAATGGAATAATTTCGATTTTACATCTGACGGTTTCATGGCCAATGCGATCGCAAAAATTACCTTAATTTTTAAATTTTTCAGTTTTTTCCCAATTTTTCCAAAGGAAATGGCCAATGGCACGTATAACTCTGCATAACATTTATTTTTGATGTTCTTGATGCAATAATCTAATTATGTAAAAATGATTACCAAACTTTTTAGACTTTCTAATTAAATGACTGTAGTAGTTAAACATAAAACAACCATCATTTGTTTTGTTGTAGTTATGCACAGTGTACTGCGATTAACAGGATCTCTTAATAAATTTTCACAATAATTTGAACTTTTTAAAGCAGACTCTTAATAAAAATACAAGTTATTGGTATCGATAGATTCGTTAGAAGATGTTTCATTTAAATAACTGCTTGTACCACCATAGTTCCATTTAAAAAAATCGACTTTTTGTCAAAAAACCGATTCCGCAGCCTTCAAAGCCAATTAAAGTTACCTAAATGTCAATTAAAATTTACAATAATGTTTTTTGGACAATTGTTGACAATAAAAATCAATTTGTGCAAGTCATGACACCCTTAATAAAAAACTAAATTTTGTTTCAAATAGTTATAAAAATTAACCAAAATAGTGCAGTTGTATCCAAAATCGTTTTCTCTTTCTAAAAATGTAAAAATATACAGGGTGTTTTATTTAAAATAACAAAGTTGGGGTTATTTCCGGCAAAACCGGAAGTGAAACAAATGTGTGCATGTGCCCGGTTTTTTGCACATGTCTAAAATTTCATTAATCTAAAATCTAAACTAAAGAACCACACTTCATTTACACCCGGTATACTGTAAAAAATAGTCTTCCGTATAGAATATTTTTGATCTGTTTACTCGTAAACAATTGGCCTAATAAAAATGTTACAGTAATGATACGGTTAGCTGTCTTGGAGGTATATTAATCGGAACGCGATTTGCAAGGGTTGCCCACAGATAATCTAAGTGGCTGTGCAATGCTTTGTGGCGTTCGGTGGTGTTCCAAGGCTTAATAAGTGTGTTATTATGTGTCATTTGCTCACGGTTAACTAGTTGATCAGCGGAGAACAATCGTCCATTCAACTTACCGGTAAACAACTGAAAACCAAGAGTCGCAATTGCATAACAAGTGAGCCTGGTCTGAATGCTGTAGCCACCCACACCGCACCCGCGCAGCTCATTACCCGTGCGTTGTGGCCGTACGTTAGCCGGCCTCGCGCATAAATATTTAACCGAGCTATTTAGTGGCGCGCTAAACAAAAGACACCATTAAAAGTTCAGCCTATAAACTGTAATCAGCAGCGCGGTGAATGCGCTCGGACACTTGTATTATTTTATCGGCGAAATCGAAGATTCCTGACGTGCTAAGGAAAGAATAGGAAGCATTGCACGGATGGGATTTTAATTACTTTCGATATTTTTACATCTGGAACGATAACATATTTAGCATTTTTATAATCCTTTAAACAGGTTCTTTCTTCAGAACAACATTGTTAGTTTACCAGGAAACGTCAACTAACAAGACAGATTCGTGATTTTATTTTTAAATTTTAACGCAACCACGATTTTTTTTTATTCACTAATACTTTCAGAGATACAAAAGTAAACCACGACGATATATCATTAATTAACGACCAGTAATTCTTTTATTAACATGAACATCATATTATACGAAGAATATCTTAGACAAATGCAAGGAACGTAAAATGTTTTGAAAATGTACATCAGTTATTGCAAAATCTCGGTTACACGAACACCGGTTAATAACGTCTGTACAGGGTGGTCCAAATTCGATGGGATTACATGGGTTTCTCGCTTAATATTCCAGATAGAGAAACGGTTAAATTATCACTTTTTTCCAATAACTCAACAACCGGAAACGATAAAAAAAACGGTTCTGAGTTTGTCTCAAAAAACTGCCTATTTTTGTTATATTAACCGTTTCTCTATCTTGAATATTAAGCGAGATACCCATGTAATCCCATTGAATTTGGACCACCCTGTACAGGGTTGGCAAATATGCATGTTTTAATAGGGAATCTCGGTAACTATGGTATCAAAAAACGGACCGCGCATCCTCGATCTCTTTTTTTGAGAAAAAGTTAATGGTGAAAACTAAAATTGGTTATCGTCTTTTGTTTTCGAGTTATCGCCGATAATTCGATTTTTCTGCTTTTCGTTTTATGACTATATCTCGCTTGTTTATGAAAATAAAGAAAAATAATTTTGACGTTCTACAGGCACTTTTTTAATAAGAATGCAGTGGCGTAGACAATTTTTCAAAAAAAAATCTCAATTCGAGTTGGGACATGAAGTTGTATTTTTTAAAATGAAACCCATAGTTGGCTATGATTTATTTAAATTGCTTATTTTTTGTCATACCAAGTATATAAGGATAGATGTAGTTATTTTCAATAATATGTTAGTTGCGAAAGCTTTTTAGTATTTTTTTAAAAGAAAATTATAGTAGGCTCTGAAAACAAAAACCAAACAAGGTGTAAAACCCTTTAAAGCTCATTTGGTACAAGTTACGAAGGTTTTGTAATTTGTTGTTGTGATAATAAATAAACTACATTACTGCAGATTCCGATTTTATCGTTGTTTTCTTATTTTCATATATTTATAATGTATAATGTATAACTCTCTTGGGCTATTTTTTAAAGACAAACCCGCCTGTATTATTACATTTTTTATGTCGCCTTCCATTTTGGCACTACAGACAAAAAATGAAATTTCATCGTTTTTGAAAATTTACTATAGGTAACTTCATTATTTATTAAAATAGAACAAAATGTTATAAAGGTTTTTTATACAGATTTTTATGCTTAATTTAAAATCACAATTATTTTTTTTTGTACTTTTAAAAATTGACTGTGGCTTTTCACACACTAAGGAATAATTTATCTAATTTAAACCAACCTGTATCTCCTATAATAAGCGAGATCCCCATGCTGGAAATGTAATCTGGGACACCCTGTATAATTTCGGTTCCTGCACCATTTTCAGGAGTAAGCTTTAGCGACGATCGACGAACTTAATAAGTTTGTTTCATATGATGTTCCTTTTGAAGGAAAGGCCCTTAATAGCACTAAGTTGTTTAAATTACCATTTGGACAATTCTTGTACGTACAGGGTGGTCCAAATTCGAAGGGATTACATGGACATCTCGCTTAATATTCAAGATAGAGAAACGGTTAAATTTCCAAAAATGTATTTTGAGACAGACCTGATCATTTCCGGTTTTTGAGTTATTGGAAAAACTGTTTTTTTGTCATATTTATAATGGCCCATAGTTCCCTTATTGCTGTAAAATTCGAAAAAAATTATGGAGATTTTTTTGCATATTATTCTGTAAAATTCGATGATACTAAAAATAACACCCTGTATTTTGAGTCTATTTTTGTGGATGTAAATGAACTACTGCAACATTTGAACTAACTTGCACGTAACACTTCATTTAAATTGCTTCAAAACTGTAATTATCGTATTTAAATGCAGTGTAATAAAGAAATCTAAGTTGTGCGATATTTCCGAGTAATTTATAAGTTATATTTCTTCTTTTTCTGATCGGATAAAGTGCCTCAAGAACTAAATAAACGTGTTTTCTCCAGAACCGAGCACCTCGGGAGCGTGCGGGGTGTACACTATCTTATTACATACACTAGGCAGCTGTAATTTCCACACTTATAAGATATACGAGGTAAGATGGCACCAGCGCGACTATCCTATGTAACCGTGACCCATCTTAACTCTAAATACTTTTTTAGAGTTTTTTTTTTGTACACCCCGTCGACATTTCTCTCTCTAGCGTACGCTATCACGATATGTATTTTGTTTCGTTGGACGAACTATCGCATAAACTAGCGTACGTTGGCTGTTAGTCAGGGATACGTTGGTTACATTCTCCCTAATTATCTCCATAAAATAGGGCTGTCGGCAACTTGTACCGACACCTTCGCCTTAACACCGTGGTTCAGGCACCGAGATCAAATTATGCGTCGAGACACCGCAACAGAATTAAAAAAGGACGTTTTTACGTAGTCTTAGCAGAATTATGGTTGTCGATGAACGGTTCCTCTTGCTAACCGAATTAATAGCGAACTCTTGGCAGAATATTTTGGTATTTCAAAGCAACTGCATCTCTTTAGGTTATACAACAGTCCTAAGTGGCCCAATTAAACGTTGTTTTGTGTTTACCCAAGTAGCACAAAATATTGGGCCAACATTGGCTAAAAATTGATATAGGTACAATACTGGGAAAATATAGAGATGTCAACGTTTTTTAATATTGGTGAAATATTTTAAATTCATATTAATCCTACACATTTTTTTTTATAAAGGATCTATATTATTAAATAATATTAGATTAATATACCGTATCGATACTGGTGAAATGTATACTATACACAATTAAAAATATATTCAACCAATATTATTCACCCTGATTGGTACAATGTTATATATGCATCAATCTCCTTTATATGTTTTTATGGTTTAGAAATGTTAATGTCCAATAATAGTCCAATAAGGCTGTATAAATGGTTTATTCAAACTAAAAATATGATAAAAGTTACTAAAAAGTAACCAAAATATATTGCAGTTTTCGTACCAAAAAATAGTACAATGTAAATGGTTCATATTTTCCATGCTAAATTCTTGAACGAAATTTTTGTAATAAAAATCGTATACGATTTTCTTAAACGAAAAAATAGTATAGTATCAAACAGACTTTAGGATGTGTTTGTGGTGAAAATTTTATGCATCCTGCAAGAGTTTTGGCAAAGTCCGATCAAGAGAGCGGTAACAGGTATTTTAACTAAGTAAGTATATCGTTAACTTACGGCATTGTTTAAAGAAGAGCCGAAGGCGCATTGACGTTGACACCGCAATATTTTTTCTTCTCCGCATTCAAAAGATCAGATAAAGCGCAACCCTTAAATTCGAGAGTCGATGAACTTATTCGCTATTCTTGTGGGATAATAAGATTGCATTTGCGCATGCAAATACGGGGTAATAAAGGCAGGAATGCCGCGTGTGGCTTAGTTTACTGTCTGGATCGCTTACAGCGATGTATGCTCGCATGCAGATATCGAGTAAGTGTCATTTATCGTCAGTTGACGGCGGCACAGAATTTCCGTATTTAGTGAAGCCTTGTAAAGCAGGCAGTTAGACAAGGAAAACGCATGCACGGAACCATTTTAATATTTCAGTAAGACGAGGATGTTCGCCGGAGAAATGTCCGCGTTAATGCGGCCGGCGGACAGAGACAGATTTCAGAAAGAGACGTCCGCCGCTCGCCACCGACAGCGTAAGAGAGAAGAAGAGTTATTTAGAATACTTATAAAACTGCTTCGGAGACCAGATTTAAACCGCTTATGTGTAAAGTCTGTTTTAGACTACACTAATTTGTAATTATTTTTTCGTTCAAGAAAATCGTATACGATTTTTGTACAAAAATTTCGTTCAAGAATTTAGCATGGAAAATATGAACCTCTTACACTGTACTATTTTTTGGTACGAAAATGTTCAATTTGATCACAACAGAAAGCGAATCATTTTCAAATTTAACGTATATTTAACGCTTGTTCATATATATATTTATTCCTACAAAATAAATTGTGAGGGATTATAACGGTAATAAGTAGTATTTAACATCGTTTGATTGTTTCAGTTAACCTAACCCACAAATGACATGCGGTCAGATACAGTTGCAGTAGAATACGCATGCGCCCATGTCAATGAACACGCCCATTCTAAAATAGGACGCATATAGGACAGGTTCTAATTTCATACGAATTTTTCGTTCAAGATTTGTAATTTCTGATTGACACCGTACTAGAAAATCGTATACGATTTTCTTAAACGAAAAAATAGTGTAGTCTAAAACAGACTTAAGACCGAGAATTGCAAGAAAAGGCCCAAGTTGTATATCGGAAACGGTATTTAATTAATTTAAACATTATCGCTTCGAAATCCAAACCATTTAACTACAACCTTTGTAAACGTACACATTCGGTTTTATACAGGGTGTGTATAAATTGGCGGAAGCGCTACACGTGACGATGTTCTTCGTGAAATTCTAAGTCGAAAATCTTGATACAAAAATGTTGTACCATGCTTCCTATGGCCTCAGGAACCAATTAAAGAAATAAAAAATTGGCAACATTGCATCCATTGATTTGCGTTTGGACATTTTTTTATCAGCAATTTATTTACAATTTTTGTTTGAACTGAAGTAAACATAGCTGAAAACTTTTGGGTATCGTAAAACACAAACTAGAAATAATTACGAGAAAAACAGAGATGACAGCTAATGACAATGTTGTCATGTGTATTATTTTCATTCAAATCAGTGATTTACATATTTTCAACACCAATTTTTGAAAGGAAGAACACAATATCTAAAAAAAAGTACTATTCGAAATTTATTTTTATTCCAAATTGCAGCTTTTTCATTTGCAAGTATTACATAATAACGCTTATTAAAGGACTAAATGTCAAAACTTTGAGGACCTCTTGCAGGCACAGCAAGCATGGTACAACATTTTCGTATAAAGATTTTCGACTTAGAATTTTACGAAGAACATCGCCACGTGTAGCGCTTTCGCCAATTTTTACACACCCTGTATATTGCAAACGATAAATAAACACCATCTCTACAAACATATCCAAATCAGTCCAAACAAACCGAAAAAAAAAACTAGATGGACAATTTTAAAACCAGGCCGGGAATTGCTACAAAAACATTGGTTTTATTCCGGTTCGCAGTTCACAACATTTGGTCGGTTCGATTGGCGTTCCGGTTCAACCAAATATGATTAATATCTATAACGTTACAAATATTCGCTCAAAGAATTCCACATGAAACCAAGAAATGGATTCGTTCTAGAAGTAGAAAAAGGGAAGATCGAAAGAGGAATGGATTGATGGTGTTAAAACAGCAATGGACATTGATGCAGCATAACGAGATTTATTTTTCAAGATTTTAATAATCTAAATCTAATTATTTGATCAATTTTACGTCGAAATAACTTTCTGATATTTTTTCCGCGTAGAAATAATGCTTTTTACTTTTACCAAGTTATTTGGAGACCAAAGAATGTGTAGGAATGGTGGAAGATGTATTATGGGTACTTGAGAGTTATGGTGAAAAATTGATATTATTTAGTTTTAAAAATAGCCGAAACCTTATAATGTCAATGAAGATTGTTTTAATCTTCCAAAAATAAATTTATTAGATTGCCTTCTTTCTGGGTAACGATTAAAACAAGTTTTACTTGCAGCTACAGAATTATTATTACTTCGAATAGGACATTCTAACGTAATATTCGTAAGCCATTTCATGTTTTTAATGGTACAAAAATAAAAACAATCAACAATTAAACGTGATGGTTTCTGTCAAATTATCGTTCAAACATCATAATGGCAGTTTGTTTTACCAGGTATATTCTTATTGACATAAGCCTACTACTAGAAAAAAATTAATTCGAAAAGTTGTCTAATTTTTGCTTTAATGTAAGGAAAATGAATAAATCGACCCCACATGATATAATATTATTGGAATGGAGAAAAATATCCTTTCTCGTGATGCCAAAGCTAACTATGGGTTCTATTTAAAAAAATACACCTTGCTGTCACAACTCGAATCTCGTTTTTTTTTTTTGAAATATCGTCTACGTCGCTGCATTCTTATCAAAAAAGAACGTCAAAATTATTTTTCTGTATCTTCATAAACAAGCGAGATATAGTCATAAAACGAAAAGCCGAAAAATCGAGTTATCGGTGATAACTCGGAAACAAAAGACGATGACCAATTTTAGTTTTCACCATTAACTTTTTCTCGAAAAAAGAGATCAAGGAAGCGGGGTCCGTTTTTCGATGTCACCTATAGTTACCGAGATTCCCTCTGAAAACATCGAAATTTGCCCGCCCTGTACAATGTCCGGAATATGTCCTGGAAATTCATAACCTTTCATTAACTTAACAGAGTCGTAAGTTTGTGATATTTCTAGCTTCGATTATTGAAAGTAATTTCTCCATCAAGAAGATGCGATGAGGGCACCGAAATAATAAATATGCAAAACCAAGCTTAATAAAAATAAAAATTATCCGCCTAAAATATATCGAAATACTTGAGTGGAATTAATTTCCTCGGTCTTGAAACCACTTTAATGTAATAGCGTTGCTATTATGCGTAATTAGGTGTAATTTATTTACGAAAACGTAATATATTATGTAGATGGACCGTGGCATGGGAATGCCAAGTTGCGCCAAATTTTTTCTATTCGATCTATCACTGACTTCGCCTTTATAGGCGAAGTAGAAGAATCGGTTTTAGAGGAAGCGAAAATTGAAAAATTATTTCTTTTGTGTACATCTTAGTTGTGTTTTTTTGCTTCTTGCACCGATAGCATTGAAAATTTCCTTAACCTGTCAAATTTGCGTTTTCAACCAGTCACTAATCCTAAATCTTCTAAAGACTACCAATAGAAGCATCATTACACGGTAATAATTTTACATTCCCCTGTCGGACGTTGATCCTCCTGTCAAACTTGCATTTTCGACCAATAACAAGCTCAGATTTCCTAGAAACGACCAATACACTGATAATATCCTTTTCGCAATTAACAGATTTTATTTATTTATGCGTTTATTGGTCGTTTCTAAGAAATCTGAGTTTGTGATTGGTCGAAAATATAAATTTGGAGAGGGAATTAAATATTTTGGTCTTGATAATTTTTTGACGAATTTCGGCGACCAGTAGTGTTACTTTAATATAGATTAAACCACACCCCTGACGCAGCACTCTGACAGTACTCGTAAAATTTGACATAACACACATTTAATTTGACAGCTAGGTTAGGGGAAGGAAATTTTCTGACAAAATATAACGCGTGCATTGCAAATAATCTATAATTTTTGACAAATCTTCACTCATGCAAGGTTGAATCAGAAAAATCACTCGTGCACTCGTGTTTTTTTCAGCTCAACTTGCATTCGGGCATATTTACCAAAAATTATCGATAATTTTCAATGCATTATATTATTGCTGATAATAATTGAATACTTGGGCGCGTCGATATTTTATAATTAATTTTTTCGTTTTGCGTTACCGTTGTTCGAGGTGAGGTTTCAACAAGTATGTAAATGATATTAAATCTTCAGGGAATTTTTGAAGATAGAATCGTGCTTCAAAGTCTGGCATCGCGAATGTCATCGGGTGTTGGCGTCGGGAGTGGCTCGTCCAGTTTTAGGGTTCCATGTCTTCGGCCAGTGTATTTGTTGGCCCGCAGATTTCTATCGGACGCACTAAATCGAGTATGGAGACAAGTAAATGTAGTAGCGGAGAGGGGAAACTTCACTTGCGGGATCGCCAGTGTACTGTTGAAAGCTGAATTCGTTTTGTTCACTGCCTTTTTGGACTTTGGCGGAGTTCATGTCGCCGTCATGAATCACTGATGTTGTATATTTTGTTTTCGTTGATGTTTTTTTTTTGTTGTCATCGATCCGTTTCATTTACAAACTTTGTTGAACGTACCGTTTATTACCACATTTTTTTCTTAAAACTGGTAAAAACACAAGAAGTAAAATTGCTTAATTTTCTTAACTTTGCAATAATCGAGTACCTATACAAATAAATTAGTTTTATAAAAATCGCTAATGTTAGGGTAGAAATGTTGTATTTTTAATAGTTTTATCGCAAATTAAACACAAGTGTTGAATTTGTAAACAAAATATGTATTATTTGTTTTAAAAATTTTATAAATGAAAAACGTACAACGAATAAACCAAACAATTTTTCAAATTTTTTCAGTTTATATTAAAACGGTTGCAAATATCTGAAATCTGTTTTGATATTCTAAATAAGCATAAAATTTAGCTACTTTTTTAAATTTAAACCTATGGTCTATCTCTAATAATAGAAGAGTTCCCTATAGTCCCTATGTTAGAGAGACTCCAATGCTAGATAAAGACACGAACCCTGCACGTTTATATAGGGACGGTCTTAGATTTTTTCAGTTTGTGTGAAAAATGCCGCAGGTATCTGAAATCTGTTTTCATATCGTTAATCAACATGAAATTAAGCAACTTTTTTAAGAGCAAACCTATGCTCTATCTCTAATAATAAGCGAGGTAATGATGGAATTTGAATCAGCGCGTGTCAGACTGGATACTCTAACGAAAGAGCAAAGCAGGAACCTCGATATACAGGGTGTCCTAGATAATATTTTCAGCATGGAGATCTCGCTTATTATAAGAGATACACGTTTGGTTAAATTAGATGAATTATTTCCAAGTATGAGAGGAATGTAAACTTATACGCTAGCTTTTGTAATAAGAGTTATCTCCTTCTTGGAACACGAGTTTCAATCAATTTACCAAGTTTGTAACCCACTAACAAAATAACCAAGTGTATTTTATTTTTATTTCCTTTAAATATTTTTCAACTTTGAAATTATGCTTGGTTAGATTGTTCAGTTTTGTGTAAAGTACTTTGATGATAGTTGCTAATATTTTCGCTCCAACTTGATGCGATACCTAAACGAAAATGTTACGGAGTTTAGTACAAGATCGAAACCATTTAGTGTTACACTCGCACTATTGATATGTCAATTATAGGGAACCTGTTTAAACGACCCGGCGAGGTAACGAACCTGGACCGCATGTTAGAAGTCACGAACTATGAACCATATTACGGTCCCATCGCGTTATTACTTGTTTTAGCTCCTTGAAGCACGACTTATAACACTTTTTTGCTCTTTATCACTTTCAAACGTAGGTACTTTTCGAGAAGTGCAGTCACAACAAACGCGACGAACGGGCGCATAAAATAAATAAAATTTACTGTTTCTGATCATTAACTGCTTTTTTCTGCATTGTGCAGCCTGTTTAGTCATAAATTTCGCTTACTGTGACAAGCAATGCGAATATGAGCAACAAAACTTTGCCAGTACACGTTTGAAATTTATAGAGTTAATCAAATAAAGCAAAATGAATTTCTTGAGGAAGTTAAGTAGCAATTATAACGTACGCTCGATTTTTCTGCAACGTTTTTCATTTGAAAAAGCAAAATAATTTGTGTTTTCATTAAGCGAAGCATTCAATTATGATTTATTTGCATAGGGTAAAACGGTGAAATACGCCCCACTTTAAAAAAAAAAATCGTTACTGCAAAATGATAGCTTTATTCTACACAAAAAATACATTTCTAATTAGTATAATGAGTGTACATTACGTAAATATAAAAAGTTTGTGAAAAGTAAACGCAGGAAAACAATAAAAAAATAATTTAGAACCCTTTCCTTTGAGGCGTATTACCCACTCTGCTGTGGAAAACGCCCCACACGATTATTACTACTTATTTTTATTAAGAACTTAATTTTTTGCACCACACAAGTGACATAAATCTTCATACGTTGTACACGTTTCGTGAAGCCATCGAGAACACGCTGTGCACTGTATCCAGTCTACTTTCGATTTCGTGGAGTAGTAGTAATCACCGCATTTGACGAAAATCTTTTCAGATTCATCTGAAACTTCCTCAGAAGAACTCAATACGAGTTCCTCTGAACTCTCAGATGACGTTGATTCAAAACGTTTAATACTTTTCATCTTTTTTTGGTGCGTTGGTTACATTAGCAACTTTAGTTTTCTTCCCTTCTCTTTTCGCACTGACGTTTTGCTTTTTCCCACATAAAATTTTACGTTTGCATCGGTTTTCTGGAGATGTCAACAGCGTAGCGGCCTGTTTTCTTTTAGTAAGAATTGGTGGAATGACTGGAATCGGATTTGTTTGTGCAAGAAATTTTGAAGGGGTTTCTTCTTCAGAGGATTTTTTGCTAAAAGTAGTTGCAGATGGCTGTGGCCTTTTTGGTGGGGTTCTTTGCAGTCCTGATGGCCCAGGTTCATCTAATGGCACAGTAGTTGGGGATGATTGTTGTTCTCCACGATTTTTATTCCTATCGATGGGCACATCGTCACGTTTGGAAAAAGTAGTAGACCTGTTTGCCTCATTGGCGTCCGAAATTGAGAAAAAGTGATCTTAAAGCAAAAGGGGCATTTAACACTTTTAGATCTGGGGCGTAATTCCCAAACAGTGGTGAAAAACGCCCCACTGGTGTACCAAGACCATTGAGGCATTAATAAATAAATGCGTAATGTCATTTTAGAGGTTATGAAACAAGCTTTCCGAATTTATGTCGAAATTTGAACGATACTAATACACTTCATGCGAAATTGTTTTTTCAATAATTGAGACAGAAATAATACAACGTCCACTTGCCGTGAATTGCGAATTTTTTCGATTTTCAGCGGGAAACTAGTGAGGTGGTGGAGGTATACTAAACTCCTTAACTAACACTACCATTATGTGTTACTAGTAGTGTCATCGATGATTAAACAACTAAACTACATAGGTGGGGCGTTTTTCCGGCTGGGGCGTATTACCACGTTTTACCCTAATTGAAATGAGCTTGAGTCATTTACAACGCACATTTCGACTCCATTCAAAAGCAAGAGATTTGTCCATTATTTAATTAATTTTGAAGTTATTAGAGGCAGATATCGTTTTCTGGTTTTTGTTTACAAAGCTTCTTACATCGATTTAAAAGCCATTCGGTGCTTGTTTGTGTGTTGTAGGTAACGTTGAACTCCCTTTTAATACCTATCAATTAAGCATGTAAATAGAAAACTGTTCTGCGAACTTCTTTCTATTGGATGTTGTACCGACGAAGCAAATAGTAGCATTCCTTTCAGAAAGGAGGCTAAGCTGCAAGTTGGATGCATGTTACAGTGCTGTCGATGTCAATCCATATACAGCACTTACCTGTGTTACTTATTAGCTTGTCCAGAGTGTGAAAATATTTGTTTTCGTGCTGGTTCGATAAAATAATGACGAACTACTGAACTACATAATAATATTGGATTATCCGTTTATACAGATAAATAAACGCAGGTTTAGTTAAAAAATAATTTACTCATTTGTAAGCAGAACCTTTTAAAAAAAATATGTACACTAGTTTTGAGACTCTTGTCCCTTCGCCAGTAGGTTATTTTCTTGTTTACATGTATCTGCCGAGGCACCGTTTATCACTGGTGGGGATGTGAATCTAAAACTATTGCGATTCAGTTAACATGAGTTTTTTATTATTCAAGTTTCGTCTTCCAATTTGTGTTTAAAATATATAATCTGTTACCTTCCTACCAATCTACTCATACTATGATATACTTTAGCTGCACTATTTATTCATTCTTTTATCTCATTTTCTATGTTACCTTCTCTCCCTATCCAAATTCCCAGATATTTATACTCTTCCACCTGTTCTATTTTTTCCTGGTTCAGTTCTATGTTGTTGCGTTTGTTCTTTACCTACCATCATAACCTTTGTTTTGTTTGTGTTAATCTTGAAGTTCCTTTCCTTTAATTCTTTTTTCCACACCAATAAGTTTTCTTGTAGGGCCTTTTTCGTTGGGGCACAAATCATCATATCATCAGCAAAGGCACATTCTGACAAGTACACTGGCATTAGCTTATTAAAACCTATGTACCTTTCCAGTTTTGTTTTCTACAGATTTGATAACGTCATCCATGACTAATATGAAGAGTGTCGGATTCAGTACACCTCCTTGCCTTAACCCGTCGTTTATGTCAAAAGTCTTTGATTGCAGATTATCTTTTCTCATTATAAATATAGGCTTTGTTTGATTTTTAATAGTTTATGGCTAATATTTCTACGTTTTCCAAATTGTTTTTTGTGACACTCTGTCGGAAGCCTTCACCAAGTCCAAAAATGCTAGGTATATACTTCTGAGTCTTTTGTTCTCTTTTTTCCATTAATTGTTTCACGGTGAAGATGTGGTCGTGTGGACTCCCTCCTTTTCTAAATCCGCTTTGTGTTTCCGCTAATTGTTTTTCAATTATTTCCTTCAGTTTCCTCTTTATCATTAACTCATAAGGTTTGGATATAATGCTTAATAGTGTGATCCCTCTGTAGTTTGTACAGTTTCGGTTGTCTCTTTTTTTAAATATTGGTATTATTATTCCAATTTTCCATTCTTTTGGACTTCTCCTTGGATCCATGCGTTGTTAAATAAGTGTGTAACTATGTCTATTCATTAATTTTTCCGAATTCTTCACCATTTCTGGCGCGATACAGTCATTTCCAGCTGATTTCCCTTGCTTTAGGTGTTTTATTGCTTCTACTTCTCTGTTTATGTGTTCATCTTCTTTCGTATTATCCGGCATATAATCGTCCTCCTCACTCCTCACTCCTCACTCCTCAGTTTTTGTTTTATCTTATTTTGTAGTTAAAAGTTCTTGAAAGTATTCTTTCCATAATATCTGCGTCGTTTGTTAACATTTGGTTATTTATTGATTTCAATGTTTTATTACTTGCTATTTTCCTTTTCTTAATTTTTTAAATACTTTGTAAAAACCTTTTTGATATGTTCTGCTGTTCATTTCCATTCTTCTGCCAAATTCTTTGTTAAAATATAATAATTTTTATACAGAATATTGTTTGATTGCACCAACTACTCTTGTCAGTTTTGAGTAGCAATTTCACATACTTTTCCGTTGTTGCAAATACATCGCATATACGTAAATACTTAATAGAAATCGCTAGTCATAGCACATAATTGGGACAAATCATAACTAGGGAGGCATAAAAATGACAAAACCTTGCCGTCTCAAACCTACCGTCAATCAGACGCATTAAATTGTACACTTAAGTGTGAACAAAACTGGAAACGGCAAATTTTTAATACCGTCAAAGGATTTCGAAACATAATGAGCTATTACATTACAGAAGAGCAAATAATTTGCACAATATAATTGTGTAAACCACCACATACATTGAATTATATTGTTTACGGGTTTTATTCAGTGAAATATGTTATTGGAATCGAATAGCAGGCATTTTGAAGTAACAAACCAGATCACTCGATGATTGGAATATGGTTTTAACGGTATTTAACAATAAAAAAATTAATTCAATCGCATATCGACATTCGGTTTTTGTTAGGTATGTTTGTAATCCGCGGGCACTTATTTAATTATAAAGACGAACATTAGAAATTCCTGATAGTAAGCCGTGATTATAGTCTATCTATAAACTTCATTAACAATTCAACAAATGTATAATTACATAAAATAAAGATGTCAATTTGGTTAAGAGTTAACTAAATTACCGTCCGACGAAGTATTTGCCGTTACCTAAACTTCTTACATCTTGATAATATTAATCTAATAATTACGCGTTCGCTCGTTAATTTTTATAGCTACAATTTCAGTTTTTACCGAACCTCCAAGTAAATAAGGCCTAGCCGGATCGTGCATGATGCGTTCTGCATACCAATAGACAAAACAAAAAAGCGAAGGAAAAATGATATGCATTCAAAAGGAAATAACCAGATAATTTCAACCGGCGCTGCTGTAACAATTACTGTAGATTAAAACGTATTGAAAAAATACAATTAAAATGCTCTTGGATTAATTAAATCTCTTCTTCTAATTCCACTGTTTAAAGAAATTAATAAACTAGGTTCTAGCCAAGTCGACTTCGACAGTTAAATCTCAAATGACAGATAAATAACTAGATCATTTGAAGTATAAAGAACAAAGAATGAAAGTCAAAGAATTGGTAAAAACATCGAAACACAAGATGGAACAATATACACCTTCGGGCTTCGGATATACAGGGTGTTTGAAATTCGAGTTTAAGCATGGGGATCTCGCTTATTATAATAGCTACAGTATAGGTTTAAATTTGGCAAAGTTGCTAAATTTGGTGCTCATTAATAATCCAAAGAGAAATTGGAAATATCTCAAACGGTATCCGAGAAAATTAGGAAAAACTGGAAAATACGATTCTTGAAAATCGTCTATAACTCCTTTGGAGTATGAAATATTTTAAATGTGTAAAGACATTGTCCAAGCAACTTTTCAAGCCGAATCGAATGGTGGTCACAATTTTTTTCTAGATCGATTCGTTTTTGTTTTATGACAACCAACTTTATTTTTTCTTATGGCCGCAATTTTTGCTATTTACATAATCAAATAGCATTTATTTTTCTGAATCCATTGATGTATCACACATGGTATTTTACTTTTTCTTTCATTGTCAAATTTCAAAAAATACGTTTTAAACAATAATCATTATAAATCAGGTTGGCCGGTCATTGTAGTTTATGTTGTTTCCATGACAACCGATCAACAAACTTAAAGTTTTGAAGGCCTGTTAGTCGTAAAAATTAACTTTAATAACGAAGAAAAACGCGATATGCTGCCCATAAGAAAAAACAAAATTGGTTGTCTAAAACAAAAACGAATCGCTCAGGAAAAATTTGTGACCACCATCCGATTCGGCTTAAAAAGTTGCTTCGGCAATGTCTGTACACATTTAAAATATTTCAAACTCCAAAGGAGTTATAAACGATTTTCAAAAATGGACTTTCCAGTTTTTCTTAATTTTCTCGGATACCGTTTGAGATATTTCCAATTTCTCTTTGGATTATCAATAAGCATCGAATTTAGCAACTTTGCCGAATTTAAACCTATACTCTAGCTATTATAATAAGCGAGATCCCCATGCTTAAACTCGAATTTCAAACACCCTGTATAAGGATTTAATTAATAATAAGACAATATTGAAGTTGCGAATTTTGTTTTTTTACAGCCTACCGTTTTTTTTTACATCTTAATAAATTCAGCTAACCCCTCGTATATCCTGCATTCTTAATAAACTATTTGAATCGTTCATTAATGTAATACGCATAAGTCGTAACAATTATTCGCGCCGTTTATATTAACTGTTAACTTGCCAAGGCAGCAATAATATAATTTATAACGTATGATTGAATTCCGACGTCCTATCGATAACTGCCGTGGTAGGTTGATTGTATTTTTGCACAACAACCGCAAAATATTTCCATTTTGCGTAATGGATACTAAGCCATTGAGAAGTGTTAACAACCAACTTCTAGTACATTAAAGCGTCTAGCATGTATTCTACATAAATTTGATCTTTATTATAATAAAATAAAACACTATCCGGTTTTGTATAGGCGTTAGCTGTGTTATAATTGATATCCTTTTTAATCAAATCTGCGGTATAATTGCACTTCCGTTCAAAGAAATCTCGGCAATTGTTGTATCCCTCAACATACTTAAATATAATATATATTAAATAAATACAAATAAAACGAGCAGCCTACTAATCATGTCATAGTTTGCGTCTTTATTATATCCTGTCAATGTTGTTAATCGAAACATAGGAGTAGAAATAATGAGTTGGATCTTAAACAAAGTGTTCTAAAGTTTATGGAAGTATATCACAGACGATTATAAATCTAGTTTTAGTAGTCCAATGAAGTGTTGTATGAAAGATATCGATATTTTCTGACTTAGCTTAAAAGGACAACGCATAGCTGCCAGAGCTCACGTTAATTATAAACAGCGCATGTGTGTAAAAATCCAAGCACTAGTACATGCGTTCGTTCATGTACTGTTTTGACCGTACTTTGACTAACTAGTTCATGGATTAATTTTATAACAGTTGGAACAGCCGACTAACCGTCCGGTGAACTATCAGAGACTGTGCTGGAACGCGATGTCGATACTGCGCAGAATCCTGATAGTACACTGCATCGTACATAGCCTTGTTGGAACAAACCTATGGACACCCTGTATACATCCATTTCTTTTTAAGTAGAAGTTCTTTGCGTTTTATAATTTGATCTTGTCTGTTATTAGAAATCTAATTAGTTTATTTTATTGCTGGAGTATTTTTATATCTGATTATGAAGCGGCATTTCGTATTTGTTATTAGAACTGCGAATAGAAGTCTATTTTTAAATTTATAATGGGATAGCTTTATAATTACCATGCGAATGTTTGAACGTAGTCGCTTCTTAATACAACTAAACTAAACTTTAACTACTAATCGACTTGTGTTGCAGTCTGCACTTATAATGAAATATTACACGAATGATGAATGCGTACGGCTTAAAAAAGTTTTTTAATTACCGCTATACCGTCGCGGGCAAAGCAGTTTCTTTATAAGGTTAATTATCAATATCATTTTTATCCGAAACGCCATTTAAATCACAAGTATAAATTATTAATCGATTCGGATTGAAGAATTTACCGGAAAGCGGCCAATTATTTAGTTTTATTTTCGCCACAGACCGATTTGCACTTGATAAATCACTTTGGCAGATTTATTTGCAATTTTGAATATGCAGTGGGATAGAAACATCTCATTTTAACTAATTAAAAATAAAATTGATACAGATATTGTGTTTTTTGTCTAAGTCGACCAAATAGAAATAAAAAGTCCATTAATTATGTTTGTATAAATTTTTGTTTTCGGTTTGGTAATTAGTCTAGATAATTTATATTTCCTTAAACACATTTTCTTGCAAATGTAATTAAAATTAGGAGAGACAGCTTACTTTGTTTAAAAGCATTTAATTGAGATATGAAAAAAAAAAATGTGTGGCTAACAAAGCCATTAGGCAATTTTATTTAAAAAATTGTACTTTGAAAAATTTTTGAACAATTTGACTCATTCAGTTTAATTATAGTTGGTATATTAGTTTAGTTGGGAAATCTGTTTTTTATTTATAAAAAGAATTTTTTCTTGAATTAAGTATATTTAGACTATTTTCAAATTTGAAAATTGACAAAAATCGGTTTTTGGTTATATTTCGAAAATTAAAAAAGATATCAAAAATTTGTTTACGACAATGAATTCCTCTCGAAAAAAGAAATCGAGACTACGTACTTGTTTTTTCCATCTCTGATAATAACCGAGATAACCCCTCTGTATGGGCATCGAAAATAGGCCACTCTGAACAGTGAACATAGACCGTATCAATCAATTCTTCTTTTGGAAAATTCATATTGAATATGTTATACTAATTTATTTATCTTTTAACAACTAATAGCAATTAACTCTGACATTTGTTATTACAGAAATTATTGTTTCTATTGTCAAAGTCGGGGCCTACTCCGAGAAAACTAGGAAATTCCTACACAACGCTTAAAAGAATAAGTAAAATGTAAATATCTCAGAAAATATTCATTTTAGGTATAGGTAAGTATTAAGAAAAGTTGAAGAAAAACAAAAATGCAACAAAATTACGTAATAATATACAGAGTGTTCCATTAAAAAAAATAAAGTTATAGATGTTTGAAAATTGGGAAGTTGGCACATCTATAAGAAACACCCTGTATAAATAAATTAATTTTGATGTATTTAGACTATGACTCCACCTTTTGACTTTGTATGTACAAAATATCATTTGTCAATTATTATTCATAACGTTGTGCTCTTGACAAGTATTGTACTTATCCTGTTTTTCTGAAAATTCAAAGATTTTTTGAGATAAATTGGCAACGTCGCAAAAAAAATGAAAAAAACAAAATACTGTCATTTGGAGATTTTCTTGCTGAATTCGATTATGCAAAAATATACTGGGTGTTTAATTTAAAAAAAAAATACGTTTAGTGACGCCCCACTTTTATGAAACACCCTGTATACTTGAAACTAATTTTAAAACATGCACGTCTAGAAATACTATAAGGTTCATTTAAAACTTTTTTTTAATAAGTTGACTAAGGGCAATAATGGACTTTATCGCACTATTGGCGCACCCTGTAGGTATGTTATAATGGCGACCACTATTGATAGTGTCTGAGATGGGAAATAAATAATTTCTCACCTATACATAGACTTCAGACAGCCTTTTTTTCTGCAATAGCATCACATTATTTCTATAACGGTGTTAGATGATAACATAGTACTTTCATATTCTATTACTGCCTATATTCAAGTATAATCGATTTATTTTAATGTAATTTGCTCTGTTTTTTTTTTTTAAGTGAAAGCACGCTATAAATTTAGCCCCAGTTGTCTTTGAATTTCTTTGATTCTATGCGTTTTTTCGATGTTCCCTATCGCATATTTGAACGAAGTCAATGCCGTACTGTAAATTTGATTGTAGTATTGTTAATGAGTTAGTTAATTGGTTGGTAAGGTTATTTAGCTATAGCGTGTATTTAAAACCTCAACTTGTAATTAATGGTCGCCTTTGTTTTGATTATCCCACAAGTGTAGCTAGAAAATTGCTGATCGGGTTCTGATTGGTTTCTTAAGAGGTTCGCTTCGTCCGTCTCTTTTCGTCTCGCCGTCGCGCGCGTAAAACAGTCGGCCGCGCGAGAGACGAACATACACGTACAAAAACTAATGAACAGATCGAACGAAGCCTATCCCTTTTTAATTTTATTTTTTATGCTTTCTTATTAATATTTTAACTCATTTTAGCCGCATCTGTATTTATGTGCGCGCCTGCGCCTCGCGGTACTTTAAATTCCTCCGGTTGAGCGTGGAACCACTTTTTATTTGAATAAATTCGCTAAATTAACTCGATAATTAATACTCTATCTATAGATATAATAGACATAGCTGTTGCGTGTTTATAAATCCGCTTTTAAAACAGTAAACATAACATTCTGATGTGCTGTTCCACACTCACTCGCTATAATTCATAAGAAAGTTTTTTTTTCTTACTCGTCGATGTGACTTGTAATATAATTTTCAAAATAAATCAACAATTTGGCTTAACTAATTAGTAATTTGAGACCAATTTGATGTTTGAAATTTTAACGTTTCTTGCAGTTTGATTTATTTTTATATTTCAGCGAATGTCAGTGTCACTTTATTTCTACATTTAAACATTGAATTCTTGTATAATTAATGCAAAGTGTGAGATTGGGTTATCAGAACTTATCAGTTCGATGAATAAAACGCTTTGATTTTAAATATTTTAGGTTCATATCTGTGCTTTTCTTAAATGCACGCTGTTAGGTATCGTTCTTTGGGCTAGCTAAATGTGCGGTTTGTTTTGTTTTCAAATTTTGCTTTTTGTCACGCCTTTTTGTTTGGTTTCATGGCCGTCGCGCATGCCCGCCGTAAGGGCCTTCTTGGGGCGAGAAGAAACAGTGCATTTTGTCCATGTGTCGTTATGTGTGAACCTTATTGGTAAAAGAACCCAACCATTCGTCTGTTATCTTGAATTCAACAAATGGTCCTTCGAGTTTGACCGGTTTCTGTTCATAGGCAACACACGCTTTTCTTCAATTTTCTTTGTAAAATTTAGTTGTTGCATGTGTTGAGGTTGTTTTTACGCGTGTGTAACGGGTAAAATAAATCTCCCGGTGTAATGTAATGTAATGACAAACCCATTTTATCTAATTACTTTTCTACGGCAAATAGTTGAAGTTTTTATTTGTGAACCAATTTCAATTGCTTGTTGCTTTTTTCGTTGACTGATTATCCAAACTAGACGGTTGCGAAAGGAGCTATAAAAAGTGTACTACTGCAGCCATCATCGTGCTGCAGATCAACGATAAAACGTTATTATAGTGCAAGGAGGAATGTAGAAACCACCGAGCGAATCAGATTTAACGACACCTTGTTATTTTTTATACTCTCAATTCTTTATTCTGGACGATACAATCCAAATAATAATTATGACAAAAATGTGCGGCGGTGTATAATTTCAGATGGCTGTACTCGAGGTAATGACAGAGTAGGCTATGTCATTGCGAGCCAAGGTTGCTGCCGGGAGCCTCTAGTGGCGGCCCCTCGGACTCATCTGAGGGCAATTAGCCCGGTTTGACTGCCTTTCCTCTCTCTACCTGCCCTATGTCTACCTAGCTAGCACATAATAGCTTTTGTGATACCACAATTTTGTTTCGTAAAAATTAGACACAAATTCATGTACCATAAAAACAGTTCTATGGTTTCCAATTGTAATATCAAAGTGCCTCAAGTTAAACCCTACAAGCCACTTGCCAAACTCTTAACAACATTAGCTACTAACCAAATGATCTAATACAGTTAAATCCACAAATAAAAAATTGTAGTTCATTGGACTAAAACATGCCAATAATTTTCCTTATTTTAGGATTATGACAGAAAATAAAACCTTATTAAAGTGATTCGTTTTTCTCATTTCAGTGATATAAAAGTTGTTTAACATAATAACAACGATTTTTGATAAAAAGGAACTAAAAGGTAATTAGGTAAATCTTTACAAAAATCATATACACTATAGCAAATTAAGAATTAAGAATTTTTTTCTAATTAAATTATTTATATGTTGTTAACTTTAATACATTCTAAAAAAAAAACAGCGTAAAAGCTTCCTAATATTTCCATGAAACACAGCAACATAATAGCATGTAATAAGTAATAAGTAGCATGAAATAAGTTATCATTGTAAATCTTTTTTGCATACTCTTATACACCCAGGGTCGTCCTTCGAGTTTTGTGGCCCCGGGCTCAAATATGAAATGGCCTCAGTAAATAAAATAAATAAATAAAATCCTAAGAAACTTCTTAATACAAAAAAATGAACAAATACTAAATACAACATTTATTTTTATCTAAATAGTAATACTTAACCAAAAAACCATTAGTATTAACAATTTACAGTTTTAATCGCAAGGGATGCGTGCATTGCAAAATGAGATATTTAGATTTTTTTCTAACACGGTTCCATTTTCGGACGGTCGTAGCGTATACAATAAAATGTTAAAAATCCACTTCCTACACGTCATCAGATGCGTCCATCTTTTGGCTACATTTTAAGCCCAAAATCAAAAATCTTGGATAAAAAATAACAATGTTATGATTTTTCTTGTGAACCGAAGTGTTTTTTTTTTTTAAACGAACTGCGGCTTTTGCAGGGGTATAGTATCTCGCGTTTTTCTCCAAAACCGTTTGAGATAATTTTAAAATGTTTGCACAGTTTTACTCGCAAAGGATGCACGCATCAGAAAATAATAAACTCTGATTTTTTCAAAAGACGGTATCATAGCCAACGTGAATGCAAAAATGACCATTTTTAGACACCATT
Source organism: Elmis aenea (assembly GCA_947652605.1). Lineage (NCBI taxonomy): Eukaryota > Metazoa > Arthropoda > Insecta > Coleoptera > Elmidae > Elmis > Elmis aenea. The sequence goes on from OX393581.1 coordinate 48,387,809, forward strand.
TTAGGAGGGCTATAAAAGATACCAAAAAAATTGTAAAAATAAACTTTTTAGACGTTATCAGATACGTCCATCTTGTGACTACATTTTGAGCCCAAATTCCAAAATTTCTGACAAAAAACAACAAAGATATGAATTCTTTTGTGAACCGACGTGTTTTTTTCCGAACGAACAGCGGTATTTGCAAGGGTAAAATTTAAAAAATGCACTTTCTACATGTCATTAGATGTGCCTATCTTTTGGCTAATTTTGACTACATTTTGAGCCCAAATTCAAAACTTTCTGACAGAAAACAACAAAGTTATGAATTCTTTTGTGAACCGACGTGTTTTTTCCGAACGAACTGCGGCATTTGCAAGAGTAAAATTTTCCGAATGCACTTTCTACACCTCATTAGATGTGCCTATCTTTTGGCTAATTTTGAGCCCAGAATAAAAATATAACAGCCTGGTGCTGGGCCCCGGGCATACGCCCGGTTGTCCGACCTTAGGGACGCTACTGTATACACCTATGAACTGTTTGAAATGTAGTTTAGCAAATAAATGAAAACAATTATGTTCTACTGACCCTTTCATGATTTTCATTAAAATTCTGGATTCTAATGCAGACATTTTGAACAGACCTAAATCCTAGTAATCAGCACAAAATTAAAAATTTCACAAAATGCCTTGTCCAATTATAGGAAAATTACAAAAAAGTTGTATTAAAAAAAGCAAGTTTCTTTGAAGTTCAAACTTTTAACTGGAATATAAAAAACTGAAAACATCTGAACGTCGTCTAAGCACTTTTTTTTATCGTAATGGACCTATTGGCTCTACCTTCAGATTTTTGAGTATTTTATCTGTTTCGACTCCACAATAACGGTACAGCAACATTATGGTTTCCCACGATGAACATTTACAAAAATAGTTGTGTCACAATATTTAATCTCTATTAAGATAAAACACATTTAAAACAGACTCTCATGCAAATGCGTGTTGTGCAATACAATTTTTCCGTCGTGTTAGCATCAAGAAATCGGAGGTTGTAGGATATTCTACAAGAGGTTTTTAGTTGGATTTTATAAATAACGCAGACACAAGTATGTTATACATATTAAGATACTGTAACTGTATATTTTCGATCAGAAATACCTCGAGATAATTTCTGATAGTTTATTTTGGAAATTCCTTAAATTTCGTAGGTTGAAATACGTATTTTTAATTAATAATTTCAATAAAATAAGTTGATTGGATATATCCATTAAGTAAAAAAAAGGTTTTTGTGGTTAATTATCGATGAATTGGGGAGATACGTTGGCATACAGAATAATAGCTTGTTTTTAATGTTATTTTTAATTTGTGAATGTTGATTTTTAAATTTATAAATTGGTTCGATTTTCGAAGAATCCCAAATTTCAAGTTTTGTTGGCGGCTCCTCAACTTGTCATTGGCGTGATAACCGCAAATCAATTCTAGTTCTAGCCTGCAGCCGAAATACCTAGACAGGAACTTCTAAATTGTTGCTGTAATAGTTGGATTTGAAAACACCGTACAATTATATGTTTTTCAGTCTCGATAAAATTAGTGTCTCTGTAAGATTTTTTTGTGAAAATAACTTTACGAATTTCGTTCCAAGGTTAAACCTACTCCACTAATTATAGACTACTGATACCCAGGTTGGTTGTTTTTGTTTATCCCGTCTGCTCATATTTTACAGGTATAAACCATAAAGTGTTCGCAAATTTGTAGGTTTAAATAATAAATAGCATTTTAACTTCCTATGCAAATCGATAATCGCCTGTTATATAACCGAGATATTACATAAATATTCCCGCTTTCCGATATTAACTGTTATATTAGATCTAATTTTCTCTACTATGTTATTTAGTATAGGCTGCAATCTAGGAGTCCTACGAGCGCTGACGTCACCTGTTATAAATTAGATTCTTTACGACGTGATGAAATAGATATACATGACACTTCCGTCAAAACATCGAAGCAATTGCTTATATTAAGACAAGAAAACATTTCTTTCTCTTTAATCGTTATCAGCGGATTGTGTTTGAAATTCTTTTGTATGTGTAGATACTGGATAGTCGGATGTACCGTTATGTTTGAGTAGCTTTTAAAATTATACCGTGATATTGCATCGCTGGATCAACCTTCTAATATATTACGAAAACGTCACGGAGAAATGATTATAACTTTTTTTTGCCGCTTTTGGTGTCTTTTAATTTCGCTAAACGCTTTTGTGGACAGCGAAAAAAGTGACTGAACTTATAGCGAATAAAATTAAACAAATGATGTGTTATTCGTTCCATAATGTACAGATTAAATAATTGCATTAGCAACTAAAATCAGTCAATTTCGATTGAACGATAATCGGGGAATGGTTTTAATAATTAATTAGAGTCATTACTTTATTATAATTACTGTTAAAAGTGGTTTAATGAATAAATAGCAAACACTAGACGTGAATTCGCTGTATTTAGTAAAAATAGGAAATATTCAGTTTGAGTAAGTGAAAGATATTTTTTTTCAAGTTGAGTGCCATGCAAAATTTGATTTTTTTGCTATTTTACAACCCTGAAAAGAAAGTTTTGGAGGCCTGCAGTGGTGTAAAGAGTTAAAAGATTCGAAAGTACATCTAATGTTGCTATAATATTAATTTTGCTATAAATTTCTTTTTGGAGAAAAAGTGCACGTTCTAAAGTTTATCACTTGATTAATTTTCCATTAAAATTACTCAATTTTATCGATCTGAGTGTAAATAAATGTTATTTAGGGTGTATATAAAGCGTACATGTAGTTTGAATTGCTTTAGTTTGTGTTGCGTTTAAGGAGAAATCAGTCAAACTCGAAGGACCATATGTTGAATTGAAGATTACTAAACGGAAGATTGGGTTCACTTACCAATAAGTTCCATCACTCAACAGGCAATTGCACTGATATGTCTTCTTGCCCGAGAAAATCCTTTATGCGCGACAGCCATGAAAATGACTAAAAAGGCGCGACAAAAATGAAAAATTTAAAAATGTTTTTTTTCCTGGAAATATTGTAATTGTTATTTAAACGAGCTGATGTCAAATAATTGTTAGTTTGGTGTTAATAACGCGTGTATGAAGTTGCGAGAGAACTGCTTTGGTTTTAAAGTCTTTGATTGTTTCCCGAAAACAGTGCAAACTGTGGCCAGTATAAGATTTATGCGCCACAACAGGTGTAGAGTATAATCTGTCTCTCGGCTGTTGAGGGCTCTGAAACAATTTAAGCCCAGATTTGCGATTTTAATATTGGCGATCAAGATTGTGTTGTTAATTGGCAATAAGCAGTTCAGTAGCTGCATAAAAGCCCGAGGCGGTTGGCGCCATATCGCTCATCAAATGACTCCTTTGCAGCTTGTCGACATTAAGGCAAATCAAAACGGTTATACGTTTTATGTACAACCAAGATGCATAACAATAATTTACTATTGCTCGAGGCTTGCTCTTTTGAACTAGCAGCATCCGTGGTTTACGGTTGATTTTCCAAACTGCATTACCTGCGCTGCGTTTGCAGAATTTGCATGTTAATACTTGAAACCAAAGAGTCGAACCGAAATTTATTTCGTTTTGGTTTACGGTTACGTTTCGTGAAAATGTTTTTCGTCCAGGTTCCGGTTTCGGTTTGGATGAAAATTCCGGTTTGGGTCCGCCTTAGAATCCCAAATTTTTAATTCTTAATTTATGCACGTTGCACACAGCTCAGTTACCTACATCTATTAAGGTCGTTTCTAACAACGTCTAATCACAAACTCTCGAGCAATATTCTCAACTTTTTTCGACGCTGGCCGTTGAAATATCGTAAAATTTCATACTTAATTTTTCTTTACTTACAGCCACGAGTATAATTTAAAGTTGTTTGACTTTTTTGTTTTAAGTCTCGCCAACCGCAAGTTTATGATAATAATTACGTTTTTTTTTCTCATAACTTATTATGAATGTTCATAGAATGGAACGCATGAATATTACTTCACTGTAGTGAGGCGTGTAGTTCGGAGAAATAGAAACACGCAAAAACATAACCACATCACAATGTAATAATGAGTTTAGTTTCGTATAATAAAAAAAATATAGTTATCTTAAGTAAATCTATAAGAACTAACACGAACTTAAATTTTAACTGTGTGAGATACAGGTGTCTGTATTTCTACGACAATTTAAACTAAACGTAACGATATTTATTATGCTCAACAAAAAATATGAAACAATGTGGTCAGAAACAGTAGGTATCAAAAGATTTAGTTTTCTTATTTGGTTTTTGTAAGTAAAATAGGGCATACTAGGGATAAAAGTATTTTTTGTTTGTTTTTATTTAATTTCTCATAGAGTATAACAAGTTTTTTACATCCAAATTGATTTAATGATAGATTGGACATTTGTCTTCCTTCCAAGATATTTATTTCATATGTTTCGTAAAGCATATGTGTAGTAAGACAGCTGATACATCCAACCTCAACGTTGGGGCTAAAAGTAACAATGATCGGTGTAAGTTGTAACGGCAAAATAATTTACACAGCTCATAAGTAATGGGCAAATATATTAGTATTCATCAACAAAATTAATATTTGATTCCATAATACACAATAGCAAAATGAAAAAAAAATCTTTGGTTCAATAGAAAATGATGAGTGAACATTAACAATATTCAAAAATGTGAAACAAACAGATACAACAAATTGGAAAATTAATCCGACAAGTTTTGTCTGTTCTCATGTACGAAAAAAAACACCAAATATGTGCTAAGAGTGAACATTTGCAAGTGAAAACATTGATTGGGGTTGGTTGTAACACTGTTACTTTTGACCCCAAGTGTACACAAAACAAATTGGAGGAAATCGACAATTAACCACGATTCCAACGTCAATTTGTATTGCATCGACCAATAGCCAACAAAATTTAGAACATAATAATCTAGGTACTTTTTTGTTTCTCTTTTAGAGATCGCCTAAAAGTCACTCGACCGGTGACACAACGCATTAACTTTTAGGCGGAAAATAGTGACTCTGGCTGGCAAAAACCTAACCTCTATGACAGATGAAAACTAGCAATGTAGGTAGGGAGGTGGATGTAAATAAACATTGCTAAAGCGCTTAGGGCGACATATTATAACAAAAATTAAAGAAACTATAGGCACTGTTACAACCTACTCGTGTTACATTCATCCCCGGCCTCCCCTGCACAAATTTTTCAGTATTGGCTGTAAATATTTTATTGTTAGGTATAGAGCATAGGTTTACGTTTGATAAAGTTTCTAAATTTCATGCTGATTAACAATACCAAAACAGATTTAGGACATCTGCAACTGCTTTCATGCAAACTCGGAAAATCTGAGATCGTCGCTTTAGGTACAAATGTGCCGGGTTCGTGTCTTGATCCAGCGTTGGAGTCTCTCTAACATGGGGACTATAGGAAGCTCTCTTATTATTAGAGATAGACCATGTGTTTAAATCTGAAAAAGATGCAAAATTTTATGCTAATTTCTAATATCAAAACAGATTTTGAATATCTGCAACCGTTTTCATGAAAACTGAAAAACATTGGAAAATTTAGTTGGTTTACTCGCTGCAACTTTTTGTTTACAAAAGTCTTTAAACACGTGATACAAATAGATGCTATAGAGTTGATAGCAATGTTAAAGGCGCTATAAGCAATGCTTTTTAAGTTTGTATAAAAGCGGGTCTAAAACTATTTTTTACAGCTCTTTAAAGATTTGAAAAAATTCCAAGCCTTGTATTCTTTGGCAAGAGTTCCAATGTTTTGCCATGGTATTTATGTATTCTAAAAATGTTAAAGCCATCCTAAACAATGCATTTCTACCTTTGATTTGTTTTAAAACTGTCTAAAAAATTTTTTTTCAGTCCGTCAAAATGTTAAAAAAGCTCCAAATGTATATAGCCTTATGCATTCATTTTAAGCAAAAATCCGAAAGTTTTGCAAATGACTATGGTTTCCAAAAATGTTAAACACGCCCTGTATAATAAATATTGACGTTTTGCTTCATTGGAAAATTGCCAAGAAAACTCAAAAGGCTTATTAAAAAAAGTTAGTATCTACTGCAAAGCATAAAAGAATTAATATTTTGCTGCTAATGATCCAGCACAGAAAAAATTGCTTTTCTTCATAAAAAAAACAGCGCGAAACTCTAAAACCGTTAAGGAATTAAAATTGAAGGAAAACACCATGAAAACAATAAATAATAAAACAATTTCAAAGCGCTTAGGGCGACATATTATAACAAAAATTAAAAAAACTATAGGCACTGTTACAATCTACCCGTGTTACTTTCATCCCCGGTCAGGGGGACTCTTCAACAGTTCAATCGAAGCACATGCTATACAGGGTGTGTATAAATTGGCGGAAGCGCTACACGTGACGATGTTCTTCGTAGAATTCTAAGTCGAAAATCTTGATACAAAAATGTTGTACCATGCTTCCTATGGCCTCAGGAACCGTTTAAAGAAAAAAAAACATTGCATACATTGATTTGCGTTTGGACATTTTTTTATCAGCAATTTTTACTTAGGTATTTACAATTTTTGTTCGAACTGAAAGCCTTTAGTTCGTAAACATAGCTGCAAACTTTTAGGTATAATCTAACACAAACTAGAAATAATTACGAGAAAAACAGAGATGACAGCTAATGACAATGTTGCCATATATATTATTTTCATTCAAATCAGTGATTTACATATTTTCAACACCAATTTTTGAAAGAAAGAACAAAATATCTAGGAAAAAATACTATTCGAAATTTATTTTTATTCCAAATTGCAGCTTTTTCATTTGCAAGTATTGAAGAATAACGCTTATTAAAGGACTAAATGTCATAACTTTGAGGACCTCTTGCAGACACAGCAAGCATGGTACAACATTTTAGTATTAAGATTTTCGACTTGGAATTTTACGAAGAACGTCGCCACGTGTAGCGCTTCCGCCAATTTTTACACACCCTGTATAAAATCTCATTCACATACCAGATCGGTAGCTAGCTGTTAAACGTCTAGATATATATAATTATAATTAACTTCCTGATGATAACAAAAACACAAGAACTGCTTCGTTATAGATAAAGTTATCATACACGGTTTTTGTATTTTAATAATTTTCTAGACTTCTTAAGCAAAATGCTAAATAATATCGTTTTTGTACGTTTAAAATTAATTTACGAATAAATGAATGAATGCTGGTATCTTGGCAAGCTTAATGTTATCAGTTTAATGCGAAAAGCTAGGTATTCATCGGAAAATCTAAAAATGTGTGTACTTGAACAGCGTGAAAATAATACGAGACCTGGATGCTATGTCAAAACAAACCCGAAAATCTAACAGATTTGTTTTCGGTGAACAAAATGAAAATCCTGGGGTTTTTGCTTCTAATATAGCCTACTCTATAATGCTTTAATTGCGAAAGTTTCGAAATTATTTATGTTTAACTGAATCTTATTCCAAATTGTGGTTGTTTAACCTCTGTCACGCTAATAAATATTTTCAAGGTTTATACTTACGCGTCTTGAATAATATTTTGAGTTGTTTTGCAGCGACTTCATCTTTCTGTTTACTGTTAAAGTTTTATTGTACTTGGTTTCGTAAAATATAGTCAAAATTCGACATAATCTCGAGCCAATATTAAAGCTGATATCTTAACTTATTTTTCTATGATCACTAATGCAAATGACTTTTACCGTAGAGCCTGCATGCATAGTAACTGGGTCCTTACGCTCGGTGAGCAAAACGCACAGTTTTTTTAAAGAAATGTGGACTCACGTCAAACACTGCCTGCATGCATAGTAACTGAGTTATAACGCACAATAAGCAAAACGCACGCTAGTCTAGAAATGTCAAAGTAGGCTTACGTCTAAGTTGACAAGACAACGTAATCACCTGTGTATATTAGCCAAAAAACCGTTAAAATCGTAGGTATTATGTGTTCGTAGAAAAAGTAAGCACGAGTTGTAAAGCAATTACGCACTCGCCGCTACGCGGTTCGTGCAACTTCTCCACTCGTGCGTAATATGCTTTTTACAATTCTTGTTATGTAATATACTATTATTTAATCAAAAACGATAAATCTACTGGTCTTATACATTTTTTAAAGCATCGGTCTTAATGTTTTCTTTTATATATGTTGTTGAAGTTACAGAAATGTTAGTTTTACCTAAAGATCGTGACGAAATTTGTAGCTAATTTCATTTTTATGTCTGGTATTCCGCGAAAAGCAACCGTGTTTAGAAACTATGACTGTTTTTTTTCTTACCAAGCTATATCTTTTTTATTATAAACGCCCCATAATTTGTTGCGCTATTTTGGGCGCTTTATATAAGCAGGCCTACCTTTAGCTAATGTGACGAATGAATTTTCTTGACGCAAAGGACAACAAAAGAATTTGACGTCGGGTATATTCCATTGCCTAAGATGGTTGTTTACAAAAGCTATTTAAGACTTGCTTAAATTTTGTTTTTAAAAATCAATTTAAAATCAATAAACCAGTATAGGAGGCAGGTCGAGTCTCATTTTTTTTTGGTAATATAATGTCGGATAACTACTAAAAGTGAAATTCAGTGATGCAAGGTCAGCTAGGGCATTCCTCTCGTTGGCTTAGATTAGAGGTAGAATTTGGATAATGATGGCTTTTAAGTTTGTATTAGGAACTTTGCTTTTAATAGGCCCACTTCTTTATGCGTAGGAAAATTATCAGCTAACGCTGGGAGAATATTAATTAATAAAATCGTATTGAAATTACTTTGATTACTGCAGATTATAAATTCTTTGGTAAATTAGTTGAGATTTATAATTGTTTCTTAATCTCTGACACTTGTTAGGATTTGTGAAAAGGTTTCTCAAATTACATACCATTTGTTTTATTTATTTGCTTGTCGAACTTTGTTAATGACAGAAAGTATTGGACGAATGGTGCGTTTTTAATTCAAAAATCAAAACTTTGCCGCTAATAGATTCTTTAATTTTACATCTTCAGACTTTTAGAATGTACTTGATAGAGATGGAATACCATACAAACAAAAGCAACTTCTGGCAAACAATGAAAAAACCTAAAAAGAAAAAAAAAGAACAAATATGGAACACAGAAGATCAAAACAGGGAACTTAAAACAGAAACAGAAGTGTGGAGTAAATACTACGAAGAGACATTTAAAAGTAACAAAAGCCAACACGTAAACGCACAAAAAAAGTAAATACGGACAACGATATTAAGGAAAACCGAGCGGAAAATGTAATATTAAAATAAGAAGTAGCACAGATTAAGAGGTTATGGGAAAAGGCGGACAGGAACACCAACAACCAATATGGAAAAAAGAATTGAACAACTAGCCCGCGAACGAGGGAGAACAGTTAAAGAGATAAGGGCGATGACGGCTGTCAGGAAGGAATGAAAAGGATGGTTGGAGAACCCTCAAAAGCCGACGGCGTAAGGCAAAAGGCGATAGAAAAAGAAGAAGACGGAGAATGTACTTGCTTGAAAGTCTTGTAATATTGTGCGGTGGATATAACAGAAAAATGTAACTAATAACATCTAAAGATATAGCATTTATGATTTGTTTGAGATATCATGTTGTCCGCTTTTAGCGGATCGGCGGCTCTTGAAATAAATTTTAAATAAAAATTGCAGCAGACAAATATATGTTAGTTAATGAACAATGTAATTAGAGCACTAAAAATTAATAATATCTGTTAAGGCAAAGTTAATTAGTAATTCGATTAAGTCTGAGAGATGCATACGTACGGCATATCTTTAAAAATGGCTTTTGTTGCAATAATTAATCATTTTCCGAGACGCTTATGGCGACTGTATAAACTCGACTTCATTGTGAATCTTTTGTATCAGCATTTTTGCAGATTAAATGAATTATTTCGATCGTTATTTTAATCAACGCAAGCGTAAAAATGTGTTAAAGAATTTGTTTAATTAATTATTTTAGTTGTTTAGACAACGCCATCTAAGAATGTGTTTGCAGTGTTCGTTGCGGACGAGTTAGTTACCTTAAAATTCAAATTATAAAACCGTTAGTAACTAATCACGCTTTTGCTTATACAAAACGATATTAGTTTTTACGGAAGGAGTTAATTATAGGAGTGAATTAACGGTCGGTGATTGAGGCTGAACGACTGGAAAAAGTTTGAAATGAATTTTCTATTTTTAGGAATCTAGGTCGGTACAAGGGGGTACCGATAAATAGTCGGCCCTCGTCATTTAAATTTCTGGTGCTACCCAAAATTATTTATTAAAAATAACACTTACAAAAAAAAATTATCGACCTTATATTCTTTAAATTAAAGTATTCTCCTGTTGCATAGATGCATCGGCCCGAGCGCGATTTTAATTTTCGGAAACGCTTCTGGCAGCCATTTCCTCTTCACCACGTTTTGCGATACATCTTGAATCTCCTCTACAGTGTCAAATCGTTTCGATTTGAGCTTAATTTTAATTTTGGGTAACAAAATAAGTTGCTGAGGGTTAGGTCAGGAGAATAATGGGAGGTAAGGAAAAACAATTGTGTCGGTAGAAACCAAAAATTTACCCCCCAACGAGTGACGAATGTATTAGCGCATTGTTTTCGAAGCTGCCTTAAGTTTCAAGTTCTAAATTCGAAGTTTCAAATTTCAAGTTTGAAGTTCCAAGTTCGAAATTCCAAGCTCCAAGTTCGAAGTTCAAAGTTTTAAGTTCTAAGTTCCAAATTCCAAGCTCCAAGTTTCAAAATCTAAGTTCGAAGTTACAAGCCCCAAGTTTTAAGTTCGAGGTTCCAAACTCCAAATTCGAAGTTCCAAATTGCAAGCTCCAAATTCCAAGGTCGAAGTTTCAAGTTTCAAGTTCCAAGTTCCAAATTCCAAGTTTCAAGTTCCAAGTTTGAACTTTCTAGTTCCAAGTTCCAAGTTCCAAGCTCCAAGTTTCAAGTTCGAAGTTCCAAGCTGCAAGTTTTAAGTTCGAAGTTCCAAATTCCAAGTTTTAAGTTCCAAGTTCGAAGTTTCAAGCTCCAAGTTTCAAGTTAGAAGTTCCAAATTCCAAGTTGCAAGTTTCAAGTTCGAAGTTCAAAGTTTCAAGCTCCAAGTTTCAAGTTATAAGTTTCAAATTCCAAGCTTCCAAGTTTCAAGCTCCACACTCCAAATTCCAAGTTCCAAGTTCCAAGTTAGAAGTTCGAATTTCAAAGTTTCAAGCTCCAAGTTTCAAGCTCCAAACTCCAAATTCCAAGTTCCAAGTTCCAAGTTAGAAGTTCGAATTTCAAAGTTTCAAGCTCCAAGTTTCAAGTTCTAAGTTTCAAATTCCAAGCTCCAAGTTTCAAGCTCCAAACTTCAAATTCCAAGTGCGAAGTTCCAATTTAGAAGTTCGAAGTTCAATGTTTCAAGCTCCAAGTTTCAAGCTCGCAGTTCCAAATTCCAAGTTCTTCAGACAAAATTCGCTGGCAAGTCCCGAATGGCAAACATAAAGCTTCACAAACATCGTGAATTGTTTGCTGACGATCTTCACAAACTTATTCATAAACTTTGGCAATGTTTGCGTTTGTGATGCCAGTTGAAGGGCGCCCAGAACGTTCGCCATCTTCAACAAATGTTCTGGCGTTTTGTAAACGCTTAAACCACTTGTAAATTTGAGTCTGACTTATAGCTTCATCACCAAAAGCTTGTTTTAACGTTTGGAGTGTCTCCGGTGCTGTCTTCCCGACTTTACAACAAAATTTAACACAAAATCTTTGGTCCTTTAAGTCAGTTACGTCGGCAGTCGTGAAACTCCAAAAGCAATACTTGACAAAATCGCTTAATGTTAACAAATGCGTCTTCCACAGTAAAAAAAAGCGCTTGATCGTAATGATCCCATGATACTGGAGGCTGAACCTAATTTTTGGGTAACTCCATGTTTACAAAAGCAAGTATACATTTTGATAAGTACAAATTCAAAGTTTGGATCAAGTCCAGTCGACTTGAGAGTTTATTAGAAGCGACGTTGGGTCAAAACTTGAATTTTGAGAAAATGAGTACGCAATAAAATATTAGTTTTACTTTGCAGATATGTACTTTAGGTATGTACGCTAGACCACAAACTAATCAATATACCCTCGTAAAAATCTTGAAATCAACTTTTTTAAGTGAATACGTGAGTTGAATGTTGAAGTGGACAATAATTATTAGCATGTCCTCTGTTATAATTTAAAAATAATTGTCGCTACTTAATATTCACTCAACGCAATTAACATATTTCAGAAAACCGCTTAAATTAGGCGTTAGATAAGGCTGTCTCGGTTAAAAACTTTTAATTGCACGAAACAAAAAAGCTGTAACATTACAATTTTCTTTCAGTATCTACCGCGTATTTATCTTTATTGAATATTGTGGATTTCATTGTAAATACGGTCTGTGTAAAAAAGCTCAATAAAATAAACTCAGTTTTAGTTGAACCACAAAATTCTGCCAGTTTCGTGGGGGCAAAAATGAAGTTATGCGAGAGATAAGCGTAATTTATTGTTCAAATAAAGATAACGTTTTGGACAAAAAATTGTAGGTTTTAGCACGAAGTCTTGTAAAATTGATGTGCCATAAATTTTTTAAGACTTTCCGTACGCTAAATCTGTTTTTAACTATCACATTTAAATCTAAACCATTTATTCGATCCAAACTAAAACTCACGTTAGGTAATATTTATTCGTTTGATAGAATTTTATTTATGCAAACAATTTTTATCAGTTTTTTGCTTACAATGCAATAACTTATCTTCACGGCGTCTGAGGTAGGTTTTTATTTCTATTTATCAGCGCATGCTTTGATGTGAAAGCGCCTAACGTCCAGTTTACTTTATTTGCATTAATTCATTGTTGCATGTTATATTCGACAATATTCTAAATAACATAGTCGAATCTACCTTTTTTGTTTAGTTAAACAGTTTAAAATATCGGATAAATGCAAATTATCTAATTTTAAAAATTCTAGAAACAAATCCTATTTTTAAGTACAGTAATATTTTTTTTACTTGTATTAAAAAAAATCTTGATTGTTCCAGCAATCATATTATATTTTATCAATCGTTTGGCATTTTGGTTCAGGATCTTTATACATCCTGCACAATTAAATAATTCTTCAATATAAGTAATTTTACTTTAAGCAATTTCTGTTTAAGAATTGCAGTTTAAATTGATTTGTGTATAATTTACAGCTTGAATATTATTGCTCTTATAGGTTATGAATTATTTATTTTAAATAGTTACCCAAGGTGTGCCTTATTGCGTTTTACTGTTTCTTTTGCAAAGTTAGTAATAACTAAGTCGCTTTAATGGTATTTTTACCACTTAAGTGTAATTTACAATTTCAATGTTTGTTATTTTTTTTACAAAGTATGAACACAAATGTGTTTTTATACTAGAAATACAAACAATTTTAATCTGATAACTTGCAGATATTTGTAATTATGCTTTTGTATAATATCGTACTTTTGTTTAATGCCATTCTTTATTTTGTTCTTGAATTCAAAATTGAAACTAAAATTTGGTCAAAGGTTTTGAGCATGGTACTAACAGTTATACAGGGTGTCACAAAAATCATTACCACCAAGATTATCTTGTTGTTTTTGCAAATAGCTCCAACAAATCTGGTATATTATTTAATGGTGAAGAAAAAGAGATGCAACAGGCAATGAGTGTTTTGAAATAAATTCAACTTTATTCTTCACCACTTGGGTTGTTTGTTGTTTAAAAATGGATTTGTCTTAAGTAATGTAAACGCTTTAATACTTTTGGTAATGACTTTTCTAGACTTAATCCATGGCCTATCTGCCCTCACGGGTGTAAGGCATTGTGGGGGAGTTGAGTTTTCATTTTTCATTTGTTGGCTTTTTCCATACCTTCCTCCAGTCTCTTCTGTTTTGAATCTTATTCCCTACATCCTCCCACTTTATTCCTCTTTTGTCCAGTGTTTGTTTTACTCCTTCCTGCTACCTTTTCCTTGGCCAGCCTGTCGTTTTCTTTTAGGTACTTCTTGCTTCAAACACTTTTCTTGTTAACCTTATGTTGTCCATACGTTTTACATGTCCGAAGCATGGTAGTATTCATTCTTCTATTTTATTTCTCATTGGTTTCACTTTTAAATTTTCTCTGTGTGTTGTATTTCTAATTTTGTCCAATTTGGTTTTATTTTCTATTTTCTCAGGAATCGCATCTGGGTTGCTTCCAAAGCCTTTTTGTGTTTTTCTGTTGTGGTCCATGTCTGCGAGGCATATGTTAGCATAGGGATGACTATTTTTTATGTTTTTATATTGTCACGACCAAGGGGTTAGCTTAGTTGAAGGGGGTCGTAGCTGCAAGAGGTACTAATAAAACGCCGATGTACTTAATCTAATTTATTATAAACTAAATTAACACCTACCTTTCGTCTGGGGGTTATTTTGCCCGTAATCCAAACAAGTGGGACACCGCCGCGAGATATTAACAGAAGGGGCGACCCCTTGGGCTGTTTGTCTATATAATTGTACGGTTCCCCCCTTTCCCCCGTATAAGAAGAAAGAGATGAACGAACATAGACTTACAGTCAAGAGCTACACGATTCGCTGAGCATAAATGCTGAATTGCAATTTAGAATACTTCGCGATGATGTTAATTTAATAATCCATTTTTATAAATAATTATGATTCGTGGCAATATTTTTATGATAGTACTCTCTGGGACACCCTGTATATAGAAGATTATGCTTTAGTCACTAGTGTATGTTGTGCAAAATACTTCGAAATAGAGATGGGAGAACTTCCCACAAAGTTTTGCTGCATACTTTTTGCAGTTACCTATATCTACGCTTTTAATAATTTTTTCCTAAGTAAGTGAGTTACTTCGTTTTATTAATAACTTTTTTTTTGTTTCAGGTAATGATTATCTATTAGTATTTCCTGCAGTAATGCGGTAAGTCATTAACTAATAAATTAAAGATTAATTTAAAATCTTGTTGCTCGGTATAACTAAGAAAAATTCGTAATAATTATTATTTAAAAAATCGATACTGGTGTATAAAATCAATTGACGCTGTATCATTGGTCTCCTACTGTTTTCTCAAGCACATGATCGTCTATTGTCATGTACTCTGTACCGTACTTAACAAGGTGCAACATAAATTGATATTACTAACGTACAACTTCAACAATTGCAATTGAGAGCAGGACTCGCATTGAATTGGAAATATATTTATACTTGAATACGTAAGAGTGGAAAAGCAATCAGTCAACAGCAAGTTGATCTACGCGTCCGCTGTAATTAGTTCAGTGGTTATTTGGGTTGTTGCTTCAGTCTGTGGGACTCTCAGATTCGATTAATGAGCGCTATAATTAAATTCGTAAAAATAAGGGTTGGCGTGACTTGTAAGGTAATGTATGCTGATGTAAGTACTTGAAAATCCTGAATGTTCACTGGGTGCCAAGCGAAAAAATCGAATTGTATATAGACATGGGCATAATAAGAATATAAATTGTTAGAAGACGGTGATTTTATGTCGCAGTGCTAAGTAATTTAATTAAGAAATATGTAAATTGTAATGTGCCAAGTACGAGTTTAACTGGTCAAAGTCAATAATTTTAAAGGGTTGTCAATTATTGTCGCTTTAATTTTTGTTATTGGGACGAGAGAAAATTTCTGTAACTCGATTTTTTGAAAGTTAAATAGTGACCAATGAAGAAGTTATGTTAATTTAATTATTTTGTTTCTGTTTCTTTCACGGTCGTTCAATTTTGAATTTAATAAATTGTAAATTATCGTAATTTAATTTATATTGACAGCAGAATTTTTAAATTTAGTATCTGCGATGTGAAACAATCACCTTGACTGTTAAAAAGTTAAAATTGAAAATCTCAAAAATAATTAAATAGGTACGTATAAATTTCAAAGTTATTGGAATTAAAAAGAACGCTCTAAATTTGTTGTAATAGCCTTCAAAGCTCTATCTCTTGATACAAACAATTTACAGGACTGCAGAGTTCTAACTGGGACGAACCTGTATGTTAAAAATATTTTTTTTCTTCCTCTAATGTTATGAAGGCGCTGCTTTTTGTTTGTTGTACAATATTTGTACTTGGGGTAGTTGAACTTTGCGTTTTTGTGTGTTTCACAGAAAAGTACGCTGCAGTAGTATAAATAGCGTATCATTTAGCGGACCGCAAGACTTGCAAATTCTAATAATTATGTTCCATAAGTGCTAAGTAGCGCTGGACGGAGTACCATGTTTCATAACAACATACCTATATTTAGCAGAGTGCAGTTTTAAGTTCTCAGTAACCAAACGTTTATTTATACTCCCGTGGCACGTACAAATAACAATATATGGCGACAGGGAGCCACTTGAAAGTCTTAAGCTTTCCAGGATCGCTCCGTTACTCAGCCGTTAATCTTGGGATTATATCATTGTGGCTCGAAAATTTAAATTACTTTGAAAGAGTATGAAACTAAACCTTAAAAGCAGCTACTTTTAGTAATTACATAGCCTTTATTTAATTTTTTGTTCAATACTTATTTCGTTGTATGTTTAAAGGCACGTCGCTTATTGCAACAATTTGTTGTAAATTATCGTTGTGTTTTACAGTTATAGGTTAAAAACGTTTTGTTAAAGAAACAGGTGCCAAAATCGTTAATAAAAATCAAATAAAACTTGATAGTGGTATAGCGTTTTAAAAAGCTGTCAATTGTTTTAAACCCCTTTCTTTCATACAGTCTATCTCCTTAAGGACAATAAATACTTAATGTGTCGACAAAAACATGGAGGGAAACATTCCAATGATTAATTCCCTATTTATACTAACTTGCGTTACTTATAGACAAAATTTACTAATCACTTAATATCAAATAATATGTCCATTTCATTGTTTTGTAGAAAGTTGCTGAGATCTTATTTTACAGGTCGTGGGCGTATAATAATTATTAGTATTGCCGATTAAAATGAGTATAATAACACGCCATCAACATAAACACCAACTTTATTAGCAAATAACAATCCTTGTATTATTAACAACTTCGGCGATATCACCAACACAATTCTACTTTCTTAATATTTATAACGTAAATATTCCACTGTTCTTTACAACAGGCTAAATAACTCGTCGTTTTAGTCCTAGCCGACTCCTTGCTCAACCCTGTGAGCGACTCTCTTCGCTCGCTCCTCGCGAGCGACTGTCCTGACTCACGTCTGTGAGTGAACTCCCTAATCGCCGCACTTCGCACATTTGTTTCTTTTCCTCCCCACTTCACTTCTCGTGCCCATATCATCACCCCCCATATTAAATGAAAATAATTCTGAATTTAATATTAAACAAGATACACACATAAAAGAAACTAATAATCGGCAGATGGTTGGTTACATTTACATTTCCTGCAACTCTATATATTTCTTTTTTTTTAAATTTTACTTTATGTCGCCCCAAAATAGTTCCTTTGCTGTTGCTTATTATATCCGAGTTTGGTCCCGCTATTTCCCTTACCCGGAACGGCCCTTCGTATAACAGGAAAAACTCCGGTATCTCGGCCCGCTCGGCCGAAGATTGCCGATGCGACCTTATTAACACCGCATCTCCCACTTTAAATCGTACTGCCTTTACCGACCCATCTTTTTTCTTTACATTCGGCGATACATACTCCGTTCTAGCCGGCTTAATCACACCCCATCTGATCATTTCGTTAATCTGTTCTTGTACCTCGTCCCTATACTTTAAAGGCATAGGATACGGCTTTATGAAAAACGGCTTTTCATCATGAAGTTTAATTTCGTGTTCGTAAAATGTTACTTTTCTCGGGCAATCTGAAAACGCGGTTCTATTCTCCTTTAAACACGCATGTAACTTTAAATTCTTCCCCTGATCAAACTTTTCCGCTTGTTGCGCCCGCACCAACGACTCCGATACGGCGGTTATTTGACTTCCTGAGTCTATTAATATCTCGACCTTCCTATCGACAATCATCGCGCTTGCGCTCGGAAGCACTGAGTTTTCTTTAGCTATTCCCTCTGACTCCTCCACATCACTCAGTAAGTCTTCCGCCTCCACGTCAAATTTAGTAATTATATTTATGGCCGGCCCTCCGTTACCATTTTCACGTTCCCGAGACCCCCTGTTTACATTTACCTCGCGTCTAATATCGTCGTCCCTATCAGGTCGCGGTCTCGTCATATTTTTTTCCCTATAATCACGTCTATGCCAGCCCTCACCTTCCTTTCTGCATTCCGGCGACGTCCCGGAATCCAATTTTCTTAAATATTTTTCCACCTCATCAACTCCCTTACCTCCTAAAGACACTATTCCTCGTTTAACTTCTGCAGGATAATGATACGATAGGTACTCGATCAATTTTTCCTCTGATAATCCGTCCGATAAAAACTTTGCCTGATATATTATTTTTAAAAAATAGTCAGCCTTGTTACCCCCCTTGTATTGACCATTCTTAATTTCAAACACCAACTCCCGTTCCTCCTGTACCCCCCAGTACCTATTTTTAAAAGATTCACAGAATCCATCATATGTCCCGAAAGAGTATTCCTTCACTCCCGCCCAGTCCGCTGCGGAACCTCTAAGGCTCTTTATAGCTAAATTCACTCGGCGGGATTCTGGAACGCCCGCCTCATCTAATGTATTAGTTAATTTGTTTAAAAATGCCATTGGATGTATGCTTCCATTGGGGTAAAAATTTATGTTTTGACCCCCCAACTTCTGCCACAATCCAATATAATGCTTATCTTTCCGCGCTCCCTTAACGTTACCGGATGCAGATGAATTGTTCTCGTCATTTCTAACTGCTGCGCTTGCTTCTTTCGCATCCGTCAGCCTTACAACATTTTCACTCAACTTATTTATATTATCTTGCATCACAATCATCCCTTCATCCAATTTAAACATTATTGCCTGCCACTTTCTATCAAGGTTATCTTCTACCTTATCATCCACACTTTTTTTCCTACGTTTAGGCATTTTTACGGGCGTTATATTTAACGCTACCACTTATAATACCTTATAACTACGTATTACTTAATAAATAGCAATACAAAAATATCTATACTGTTTATTATTTTGGGCTTGCGATTTTTCATTATTTACAGACGAACAATTTTCGTCACTCGCTTGATTTTTTTGCTTGCACCGCATCTGCCGATTTTACAAATCTATCAATACTATTTTGCATGTTTACCATGCCCTCTGCTACTTTTGAAAACGCCGCCTCTAATCTACTACTAAACCCCCCTTCCTCTACATTCCTTTCCGAACCGCCCACACTTCTACGCCGTGGCCTAATTATTATTTAGTTTATAACTTAGCTGTGGTCGTGCCGCCGCAGTGTCCCACGTAGTTCCTCGTCGTTGCTATCGCCCGCTGGCGATCTTTTGTTGAACCTCCTGTTCGTTTGCCGCCCTCTAGCGACGCGCTGCTGCACGTAGCTGCACGCTGATGTGGTTGTGCCACGCTCCGTCTGGCGGCGCTGCTGCCCTCGTAGCAGATCCTGCCGTTTGCCGCTCGCTATCGATGTACTGTTGAACTTAGCTGTACTTTGATGTTGTTGTCAGGTTGTGCCGCTGCTTCTCTTGGCTGCAACGTTGCTATGTACACGTCACTTGTTTGTCGGCACCCTTTTTTATATTTATACGTCCCCGTTGGGCTCCAAATGCTGAGATCTTATTTTACAGGTCGTGGGCGTATAATAATTATTAGTATTGCCGATTAAAATGAGTATAATAACACGCCATCAACATAAACACCAACTTTATTAGCAAATAACAATCCTTGTATTATTAACAACTTCGGCGATATCACCAACACAATTCTACTTTCTTAATATTTATAACGTAAATATTCCACTGTTCTTTACAACAGGCTAAATAACTCGTCGTTTTAGTCCTAGCCGACTCCTTGCTCAACCCTGTGAGCGACTCTCTTCGCTCGCTCCTCGCGAGCGACTGTCCTGACTCACGTCTGTGAGTGAACTCCCTAATCGCCGCACTTCGCACATTTGTTTCTTTTCCTCCCCACTTCACTTCTCGTGCCCATATCAAAGTGTTTTACCTAATGTAGATGTTTACATAAGCCGTTGGAGTTCCTTGCACATATTTTTAGTACCTAGTTGCATCATTCTTTGATTTTATTTACTAGGGTAGTGAGAAGGTTCATCATAGTGCCCATTTGTACGATTGATTGCTCATCATTTCTTTTAATTCATTAACATCGTTTGATTGTTGTGTAGAAGTTGTTGCGTTCTGATGGTTTGATTGTGCTATTTGGGCGTATGTTACACCAGATATTATGTTTTTTTGACTGTTTAAGTTATTTTTATTGTCGTTGTTGTTACTAAAATGATTATCTTTATTGTTACCTCTGAGTTGGGGGTAGAGTTTCTGCTGCAGTTGTTTATGCACTGCACATTCCCTGTAATTGGCAGGACGATTTTCTCCACAATTCACACATTTGACTTCATTGTTTCTATTCAATCTTGGACAGGTTGATGTGAGATGAAATTCTGCACACTTAACGCACCTTGGGTTCCTTAGACAAACAAAATGTTTGTGTCCAAATCTCTGGCATTTGGTGCACTGGGGGATATCCCTTTTGCCGGGTGGTGCTTCAAACACTACAGTAGTGTTCAAAAGGATTTTGATTTTGTAGATGTCTTTATTGTTGTCCTTCTGATTTAAATCAATAAAGAACATGGATAAGGGTTTCTTTGTTTCATTTAGTTTTTTGTTCCATATATTTTGCACTTTGTGGCCTAAAGATTCAATGATTTCTTTAATTTCCTTTATTTTAGTAGAATATTGTAGGTTTTTAAGAACAACACGAAAACTTCGTTATTGTTTCGGTTTATAGGTATGGAATTAAGTGTTTTTTTCTGTTAACGCTTTAATGAAATTAGTGTAGGCTTCGCTAGTTTTTGGTTGGACCTTGACCTGATCGTTATCTAGGGTTTTTAGTATATAGTTATTTTCTACAGTTTTATTTAGAAGAAATATAAGCGGATCAATGTTCCCGAATTCCGATATGAATATTGGTGGGGGCTTAGGGCTCCCAGTTTTTTCCGTGTTTTCCTTTGGGCCTGTGTTCGTATCCTCTTCGTTATCGTTGGAAAGTATATTGAATCTGTTACTGGTTCTGGTTGTGCCGCTTAGCCAGTATTCACTGATTTTTGTCTGTCTTGTATTTTTGTTTTCATCTGGACTTCGTAGTCTTTTCCTATTATCAACCTGTTGCTACTTATATGTTTCATTTGTTTGAGCTGTTTTAGTTGGCACCGTGGATGTTTGGTTTGTTGAGACATAGTATAACTATTTACTGGAGTTTGGTATTGTTGTGAGTGCATTAGTGATTGTTGCATGTTAAGTGATCATTTGAATGTCAAAGCGTTAAGACGTTATTTCAATTGCTCTGCTCGCCGACATAAAAAATGAACGCAAAAAGTGCTGTAGTTCTTCAGGCTATCGGTAATTTAGTTCGAAAACAGTGTTAGGCAAATAATTAAGATAAAAGTATCACGAACAATTGCAAATAACCTGTAAACCATTTATGTATCTTTGGAATGTGCTACAATACGTTGCTACGTTGCTAACACAGCCATCATACAATAGTAATTCACAAATCACACAAGCGAATGAGGTTACTTCTTCGATCTAAATGGACAGTTGATCTGTAATCAACCTGTACCTGAGCTGTCAATTGTTAAAAAAAGCCAAGTTAATTGCTTATTTAACCATGCTTGTTTATATAATGCAGCTTGCTAAAGTCACTATTGGTTTATATACGCATAAATTTGCCCAAGAAGATTCAAAAATTATAATAAACTGCAGAATGCTGCTTTTGCGAGTTAGTAATGGTTAATTCGTCACTTTTATTGCCATTCAGAATAATCTACGGTGACACTATCGAAGAGCTCTTCATTTAGTTTAGCTGTACGATTAAACTTTATTACTAAAAATGATATGAGGGTTTAGATACAGCTACATGTAACCCAGGTGTGAAAAAACTTGTTCTTAATACGATTAAGTCAAGAAAATTGACGCTATTTTTCTACTTAGTAATTGATTCATTTAAATATAAAAGTATTTATCGGAACATGACGTGACGGTTCTTCGTCTTTGACTTTTTACTTTTTGTTAATTGAGTTGTTTTATGTAAATGGCCCGAATCGATTTTGCTTATTAAGTAGGGTTTAATTATTGATAGATATAATTTTACGTAATCCCGAAATAAATAATGATCGGGTAGATTAACATTTCGTTGTATCATTAGGCATTGTTGTGGGAGGGGATATATATGTTATATATTAATTTAACATCCTATAAAAGTCGGCCATTGCTATTAAATATGCTATAAAATTATATAAATGTTTTTATAATTCTGTCACTTTTGGCCCCACAAATTGGCAATATCTTTTATTTTTTTAAATTTAGTTTTGAGTCCTTCTACAGTTAGGTGTGGGACTGTTGAGTTGTGTTGTGCTGACTTTTTTCCATGCTTTTCTGTCTTGTGCTAGCCTTTTTATGTCTTTCCATTTAAAGTTTCTATCCGTTGCTGTTTTTTTAACTTCGTCTTGCCAGGTTTTTCTCGGTCTACCCTATGATCTTGCTTCATAGGCTTTTCTGGGTAACCTTTCTTCTTTCGCCCTGTAAATGTGACTCAACCATCCCAGCTGTCTTTCTTGTATTCTTGTATTATTCTTGTATGATATCGCTTATTCATTGTCATAAAACTGATGTATTCCATAATAAGTAACTGTTCCATATTAGGGCACTTTACTCTACTCCTTCCTCTTCTGAAACCGAATTGTCATTCTTCTAGTGTTTTCTGTTTTTTCTTTTAATCTGCTTTCCATTACTCTTGTCAGTATTTTCCCTGGTATAGTAAATATTTCTTAATCAATACGTTAACAACGTTTTAGTTCTATTATAAAGTAAGTTGGTTTGTACTGGAAACGATGTTCTGATTTCATGGCTTCACAAATTTAATTTTGAAAGTAATATCGAAAAACTATTAGATTTTTTTGTTGATGTTTGTTTATTTTTTAAATGATTCCTGGTTGTTTCAACCCATATTTATATTTTTGTTACTCGTTCATTGCTTTTCTTTTGTTACAGTGCTTACTGTATTTTTCGAATTGTCTTAATAACTATTAGACGGTAAACTTTTATTGGTCGTCTTCGTATTTACTATATAAATACACACATTATATCAAAAACTAATCAACCATTTCTCTTTTAACGTTTATTGTATATAATTAAGTTGTTAATCGAACGGTGAAGTTATGAGCAATAAATTATCTTATAAAGTTGCCTGATATGCAGCTTGATGCGTTATTTGTCCAAGCGTTTACGTCGTACGAATTCTTTTCAAATCGCATTGCAGCACATAACTGGACATTTCTTGTAAATGTATCATATTTATTGTGGCACTATTTATCGGTAATTAATTTTGTTATAACTTATTTAACTGAAAACGTCTTTAAGAGCATCTGGGACTTTGCAGCACTTCCTGGAACTTAGACGATAATATAAAGTATTAATTATTCAGGGAAACAAGCAAAAAAATTTAATTACTTCAAACACTCGATGGTGTATTTTTATTATCCTGTTCTTTTTAAACAAGCTTATTAATTTGTCATAAAAGTTTCACTTCAATTTTTTTATAGATAAACATGTCAAGTTGTTTTCAATAATTTATCGCTATAATATAATGTATGTAAATATGATAAACGGAAAAATGTATCCAGTTTTCTAGAAAAGTTAACCTTATGTAATGGGTAATTTAAAAAAAAATTCTACGTGATTTTATTAGTTTGATGTTTGGAACTGTTATATACTTGTTATTTATAAGTATGAACTTCTGTTAAATAAAGCACAAAATGGAAAGTAAAAATTTACTGATGATGTTAGGAACGTCTTGAATTTGGGCTAGATCGACTTTAAGAAGGATTTTCCTTTGAATAACATGTCTTAACAATCACTTAACCCTTTCGCTACTACAGTCCCATCCACTGCAACGTCTCCGTAGAACGGGGCGCTCTTTTCGCCAAAACGTGCCGCTGACCGAAGGCCGTCTCCGCCGAAACATGCCCACTGAACGACACGACGCACCGGTGTGCTCACTCTCCCATGGCGGCCGAAATAAATTTTTAACTGGGCCATAATTAAACAGAGAGTGCAAAATTCTTTTTTTGACATGAACTCTCGTTGTTTACGATAAATAATAGAGATGGCAGTACAGTCTAAAAATTCCGCCATGTTCTGTGAATCTTACAGTTACATTTTGTCGATGTACAGTATTAAAAACGTTTTTTTACGAAAGTAAAGTGATATATTGTAGTACACAAATCCTGTTTTCTTAAATTGGTTTGAAAATAGTTGAAAATAATAGCAAAATTAAGTTGTATTCCTGAATCCTCCCATCATTTAAGACTCAATAAAGTTTCTGTTGCTAACATTGTGAAGATTGATATGAACTTTAAGTAATATTCAGTGGAGAAGCAATGTTATCCTGAAGAGCAAAGTTACCAAAAAGTACTGTACTGTAATTTTAGTAACTAAACTCATTAAACTCTTTAAACTGACGTTCATGCGAAATGTTAAAAGCTGTAGGTAATAGCACAGAAAATTATTTCCTCTTCTAGCATTGTTTAATAATAGATCGTCATAATACATACATACCCACAGTTATGCACGCTTTCGCAAAGTTTATTGTAAACTTCATTGTTTGAGAGAGCAATAAAATATTTTACAGCGCTGATAACGAATCGTTTCGCGTATTTTACTTTTGAATATTTCCTGTGAGTATTCGCAACCGTCGATGTACTTGCCACGTTATGAAACTTGCATATTCTGGAGATCTTTTTTAATAGTTCAAATCTGGGTGCAAAAAATATTTTTGCAAAACTGTCAGGCGTTGCCGGAAGTTCCCAAACCTCCGGAATCGTCAACAATAGTGAAGGCTCTATGCAGTTCCGTGTTATAACTTTTATAAAGGGAGTTATGTAATTTATGTTGGTATTGTGC
This sequence comes from Elmis aenea, assembly GCA_947652605.1. Taxonomy (NCBI): domain Eukaryota; kingdom Metazoa; phylum Arthropoda; class Insecta; order Coleoptera; family Elmidae; genus Elmis; species Elmis aenea. The sequence goes on from OX393581.1 coordinate 48,412,804, forward strand.
TTTCTTCGAGGCGAGCAAAATCAATTTCTAGAATCGCACCGACTCGTGTTTTATCGCTGTAAGTTGTTGTTACTACTGTCAGCGTCGAGGAACAATCGGATTGTTTTCGTTATGATGTGCTACAGGCATACGAGAAATAATGCACATATTTGTTGATGGTATATGCTGCTAGAAATGTTTCTCTACGCGTCGTTATCTTGTATGTTAGACATTGTATTCGCCCTAATAAAAACGGTGGTCACTTGTATCTCACCAATTCGACGAATAAAAGTTTTCTGGCTGCAAAAAGTTACTTTGTTAGCTACTTGGTTGTCCTTTCTGTGATAAAGAAACATTTTTTATGTCTTAGGCATTCGATATTTGGACCGCCTATATTATGTATTATGTAAGTTTTTAGAAAAAATTTAAAAGGCATAGTTATTTACGTCACAAGATCGGAAAGTGGTACTTTACTGGTCGAGTAGGCAGTTTTTGGACGAGACGTAGGCGAGTCCTGAAAGCATATGAGTCCAGTAAAGACACTTAACGGGTATGTTACGTACAATATTTTTTCTTCGTCCGCCACTGATAACGCTTGTTTGACGGTGCAAGTCAACAAAACAGCTCATCACCATGGCAACCACCTACTTTCCGGCCTAGGCCGGTAAAGAACTCATTACCATGGCAACCAGTTACTTTCTGGCCTGGGCCAGTAGATATGTATTTTCCAGCTTAAAAATTGTTGGAAAAAACGTATTCTTTAGACATAAACAGAAAAAATAATTTTCGTATAAATTAGTGAGAACTTTTTATTTGTAAACAGTTTACAGTTCATATTTTACAATATCCACAAGCCTAGGCCAATGAAAATTTGTCAGTAACTGACATCGCGTAATCATGTGTTATGTAAATGATTCAAGTGTATTTCTCGTAGTCTAATTAAACACTATGTGAGCTAAGATGTAAAACCGTCCCATTTTACAATTCAATTAGTCTTGTAATAATCTTAACGATAACGTAATTTGCAAAAATAAATACATTATTATTACCTATTATTATTTTTTAATTTATTTAGTCATGTCCTTCTACTATTAGGTGTGTTGTGCTGACTTTTTCACGTTTTTCTGTCTTGTGCTAGCTTTTTAAACTCTTCCCATTTGATGTTTCTATCCGCTACTTCGTCTTGACAGGTTTTTCTTGATCTACCTCTTTTGTTTTTTCCCTATGACCTTGCTTGTTAGGCTCTTCTGGTTAACCTTTTTCTTTCATTCTATAAAGGTGACCCAATCATCCCATTCTTTTATTTTTGTTTCAACTGATTTTATTTTTAATTGTTCTCTGTATGTTTCATTTCTGATTCGCTCTTTTTTGGTTTTCCTTTGGATTTTTCTTAGAAATGTCGTACCTGCTGCATTCGCACGACTGCTATTTTTGCGCGCATCGTTTGCATGTAAAATGGTGTAAAGTCTTAAAAAAATCTTGAACGGTTCCGGAGAAAAACGTCAAAAACGAAACCCCTGCATAAGCGCTATGATTTGAGATACAGGGTGTGTATAAATTGGCGGAAGCGCTACACGTGACGATGTTCTAAGTCGAAAATCTTGATACAAAAATGTTATACCAAGCTTCCTATGGCCTCAGGAACCATTTAAAGAAAAAAAAACATTGGCAACATTGCATACACTGATTTGCGTTTGTACATTTTTTTATCAGCAATTTTTTCTTGGGTATTTACAATTTTCGTTCGAACTGAAAAAAGCCTTCAGTACGTAAACATAGTTGCAAACTTTTGGGTATCGTAAAACACAAACTAGAAATAATTACGAGAAAAACAGAGATGACAGCTAATGACAATGTTGCCATATGTATTATTTTCATTCAAAACAGTGATTTACATATTTTCAACACCAATTTTTGAAAGGAAGAACACAATATCTAGGAAAAAATACTATTCGAAATTTATTTTTATTCCAAATTGCAGCTTTTTCATTTGCAAGTATTAAATAATAACGCTTATTAAAGGACTAAATGTCAAAACTTTGAGGACCTCTTGCAGGCACAGAAAGCATGGTACAACATTTTCGTATTAAGATTTTCGACTTAGAATTTTACGAAGAACATCGCCACGTGTAGCGCTTCCGCCAATTTTTACACACCCTGTATATATGTATATCTATGCGATTTGCATAGGCATTTAACATAGGGAAAACCGTTTTTCTCCAAAACCGTTTAAGATTTTTTCAAAAAGTTTGCACCAGTTTACTTGCAAACGATGCGCGCTTTTGTAAATAGAAAAATTTAAATTTTGTCTTTTGCGGTTTCTTGACAAATGCGATCGCAAAAATTACTTCTATTATTCAATTTTTCACCGATTTCCCGAAAAAAATGGCCAGTGGCACGTATAACTCTGCAAAACGTTTAGTTATGATGTTCTTGATGCAATAAACACAGCCTTGATCAAATTCTAGCGACAACGTATCGTGACCTTCCCTGGTAAGCATGAAAAACTCATTCTTTGCCAAATTATACATCTTTTTATTTTGAGATTCCCATGTTGTTCATGATGAACCATGCTTAAAATCTCTTTTTTATAGGAACTTTTGTTAACTGTGTGCCATTATCGTGTCATCATTATAAAACCTAATTATTTTAATAAATGCAAAATAATGACGGTTGTGTTCTTGTAATTTGAAGGAAATGTTGGGTTAATTCTATTAGTTATGATTCATAAATAATTGAGCGGAATTTCGACAACAGTTCGCAGGCAATGTATGCTCTGGTATGATGTTTTAGATGTCAGATTTTAATACCAGTACAAATTGCCTCTGAAATACTTACAATCGTTGTAAATTACTTGCCATTTTCGAAGCCATTTAGAAATTAGTGATTAAGCAGATTTTTTTCTGGATATCGCGACTTCGTTAATTAACGCGAGTGCTGTTTCCATTTTTTTGCAAATATTAAAGTCAATTAAATGATGCAAATAATCTGCTAACAGGTGACATAATTAATGAATCCGATAATATTGTCGCTCGCGGTTAAAAAAAAGAAGAAAAAACTCCAGTGTAAATGATACGAAAAATACGGTTAGTCAGTAGGTGTATTTTAATTTATTTACAATAAAATAAATCATTAATTATAATTAATGTACGTTTTCGTCGCGCGGAATTGAAACTTTCCGAGTGTTTCGATTGTCCCTATAAATTAGGATTACTTGGCAAAGTTAATATCGCCACTATGCAGTGGTCTGTCTGCCCACGTTAAAGTTAATTTCTCTCTGATGGCCTTCATTCAACTTTTCAATTCACGATTAAACGTATTTAAATAATCGCATATTTCATTCATAATTTTTAACGCGGATATTTCATGGCTGATATATCACAACTATTGAGTTGTTTTATGCTGTTCGCGGTCTTCATTTTTACGTGGAAAATTCCCATATTTATAAACAATTACTTGGTATGGTACCTATTTATCAAACCTCTTATTATGCGACCAGCGGGATCGCAATTCCGTGTACAGGAAACATATAGCAGATATTTAATAGATAGATATCTATGCAATGTTGTACCCGGCGAAAACAAAGCGGTACTGTTAGATTTGCCGTGGGAGGAGTACTTGGCACTTGCCATGTCATCTTCTGTGTCCATTTCATCATTCATTCATCCAATAAAAAGATGTAGGAACAAATTATGTGTTCGACATTCGTAGTTACATATTTGTCGCATGCTGAGCATTACAAATAAGTAATAAAAGCCCCAATACATAGCGGTCTTTCGATTGCAGACATAATACATATATTAATTTTTGATTTTTTAAGGCTTTAGCATGTCTTAGTAATTGCTGATTTGCTTGGAGCTTGAATCTATCGCTAGTAACTGCAAAATTTGCTTAAAGCTTTGGCTTGCCGTCAAGATTGGACCCTTGTTAGTTGTTGCTGACAGTTTGGGCTTACTGTTAGCATTTCTAATTTGCTTGAAGCTAAAATTCATTCATTACTAACTTTTTTACTTCATTACTAACTTTTTTAAAGCTTAAAACCTTCTGTAGTCATTTCTGATGTGTGTAAAAAGTCGACTTTTGTATTGTTTTTATTGTATAAGTATTTTGATTAAGATAGTCAAGTAAATAAAAGAAGCTTTTTCATAATCATTAGACGAAAAGCTGTTTTTTAAAAATCAATAAATTTTGGCTTTTATAGTGCGTAAAAAAGTCTACACTTTTTTCCCAAAAATATTTTCGTATCATCAAGCAAAAGCGAGTTATAACAGATTTAAGAAAATGCTCATTTTAATTTTCGTTTGTTATCTAGCGAGCCATGTAAATTTTGAAAAACGTTAAAACATCATTTAATAAGTCTCCGAAAATGGAACAATTTTTCTAATGCAAACTTCTTTATAGCTCATACCGTTCACAAGGTCCATAGTGGCCTTTCTATGTGGACCACACTGTATACTTATAATCAGGGTGGATAAAAATCATGATTTTTTTTTTTAAATAAAAAAAATCGATTTATTTGATTTAAATCATATTTTTAAAATTTAAATCAAATGTACCATATTATCGAATTTGGTGACATCACATGCTATTTCTTTTTTGTGCTAATATATTTAATAACCAATATATTTAATTCAGTGGTGAATTTATGTTGAAATGAAAAATTAAATATAATGATTAGGAATTTTGAAAAAATCTGTACTAAATAGTGATGTTTAATTAATTATATACAGGGTGAGTAATTAGTGCGGGATCGGTCGATTGTGGCTAAACGACTTGAGATAAAAAGTCGATTCAAACGCTATTTCATACAGTTTTTTCTTCCGAACACGATAAAAATATTTTCAAATATACAGGGTGTCATCTCTCTGGAACTAATAGCAACTTTTATATTTCAAATACAACACCCCATTTTTTATTAGATATTTTTGACCGCCTTAATTTTAGCTTTGCATTGATATAAAATACTACAGGTTTTTATGCGGCGTTGTCACAAAAAAAAAATGGTTTTTAAAATTTGTCAAGGTTTGAGTCTTTATTTTAAAAATTCTCCTGAAGTTATTTTTCGAAGTACAGAGTTGCAATTTGGTATGGACATGCAGAAAACATTGCTCTATTCGCTCGATATGAAAAAATTGAATCACGCATACAGGGGTGTTCATAAATAGGTGGTAATTTCCATGATTTTCAAAAGCTCGTAACTCGATTTTTTTAAATGCAAATCCCTGTATTTTCTTATGTCATCAAATTCGTCTTTAAGAGAGCTTCATTTTTTGTTAAATATGTTCTATACCCAAAACTCATACTTTTCGAGATATTCGACATTTTTCTTCAAATCGTTATTGAAGCAAATAGAGTGCCGTGGAAATCAAAAAAACTGATTGTTCACTTTACTAATGTCAAGACTTTGTCATTTATTTCTTGAATTATGCATTTCCACAATGAATTATACTTTACAAGAGCAAATTGATGTGGTTTATTCACCATTTCGTGTATTTAATTAAGTACTAATAGTAATAAAATTTTGTTTTATTATAAATATTCTATTGTACTCATGTAATCAGTGATTTAAATTGATGTTTATTTTTTAAATCACTTGATTTAAATCGATAATTTAAAAAAAATTACTTAATTTAAATCGTGATTTAAATCAATTGATTTAAATCTGCTCAACCCTGCTTATAATTAAAGTAATTTTTTTTTTTTTTAAATTTTGCATCTGCTATCGTTATTTTTGTTGGTTTATAATGTATCAGAATTTTTTGACGATATAGTTGACACGCCAATAACCTTAGGATTAGTTTCAACCAACAACGAGATATTAATGTATTTTGATTGTTAGAAGCAGATGTGAACTTTTAAATTTGTTTCTTGGCGAACGTTTAACAAGAAAATTTTAATTTGCCGTAATAATAGCGTATACGGCTTATGCGCCGTCCGGTAATTATTAGGTAGCTTCCATTTTTATCTCGTAAAATTTTCTGTAAGAACATAAAACGTCAGGATACAATTTGTGTATATATAATAACGTTTTTATTACGAGTCCTTTATAATAGTGACAGTTATATTCAGCGATTGTTGAAACTAGTTTGTCAACAGTCACGTCTTTGTTATGCGACTGTGTCAGAGATTGCGTTGGAAGGTTCGCGTTGCAGAATAAAGAGCGGAGCCTATTAATTATGTGCGCGTATATCGACCGTGCAGGAGTAAACTTCAGTCAAGCATTTAGTGCATCAGAACCGTGAAAATGAATTTTGCATATGATCAATACCGCACTTAACATTCTAATATTGCGTATCTCATCACGTTTGTTGTGAGTTGCCGTTCGCTCAGTAATTATTAATTTGCTAGACGATAATTTTTAACCGGTCGATAATAATACGACAAAAAAGACCTCGGGTCGTTTTTAAACGAATGTGCTTTATTTTTAAGTGGGGTTTATTGAATGTTTTTGAAGGCAAAGCTGCTGCCTCGACAAATGTTTAAATTTGAATTATTTCAACGATTCTTTTTTAATGTAAGTAGGTACATAGTATATACTGTGACGGACCGTATTGTACATAGGCCGCACTGTTGGGGAAGAGTGCTTATTACTCTTATATTTATTGTTGTTAATTATGGCTCGTGATCGTCTTTGTATGATGGTTGGACCCTCAAACGTTGTTTTACGTAGTACACAGGTCTAGAGAAATTATTATACAGTAAGAAACAAGTAAAACACAACAATTTTAACAACAAACTCCTTTATTCTTCAACCGACTGTACATTTTTCGGTGGTTGATTCTTAACTATCTCAGTGCGACTATACCCAGATTTTAGGTTCTCTGTTGCTATCCCTTTTTTTATTGTAGTTGCATCTTTGTCATTCTTTCCTATAAACACATATTTGTGTGTGTACAACTTTATCAACAAATCGTTTGTTGATTGACGAAACCCAAATGCTGGCGTTGTAGGACCCAAGTTATGACCGTAATATTTTAACGTAAATGTGTTTTACTAAAGTTGAAATCCTCATAACTTGGCCATTTTGAAGTGTTGTATGTTTTAGTAACTGATGCATCAGCATTTGTTGCAATGTTATTCATTTAAAAGTAAATGAAATAACATTGAAGTAAAATAAAATAATTGATCTCAGGCGGAGTGTCAGAATACAGAGTGTAAAAAAAATGGTGAACAATTTTAACATGGCCGTGTTACTTATATAATTCCATGTGTGTAGTGATAATAAGTGCAATTTCGCGTAACATATATAAATAACGGTACAAATACATATCCTCTTTCTTCAAACTGCTGACTGGGCCATAGATAAATGAAATACAGGGTGTCCCGGCCAAGGTGAATTATTTGAAAGCTCTGTTTTCATTAAAAATGTTAAAAACTGTTTAAAATAAGAGTTGTTTGTGTTCATTTACATCATAATAATAAACTAGGTCGATTTTTGGACAGTATACTTCAGATTTGTTCAGTTTTTAAGATAACGGCCGCAGATATCTAAAATCTGTTTAGATATTCTAAACCAGCATAAAATTTAGCTACTTTTTTAAGTTTAAACCTATGGTCTATCTCTAATAGCAGAGGAGTTCCCTATAGCCTCCATGTTAAAGAGACTACAACGACAGATCAAGACACGAACCCGGCGTCCCATCCGGGATGAATTATTCGATAACTCTGTTAATAGTCAAAATGTAAAAAAACGTTTTGAATAAAAGTTGTTTGTGGTTATTTACTACATACTTTAAAATTATTTTGAACTATACAGAGTGTTTCGTTTTTGCGCGCCGATACATAACTTTGTTGTTTTAAATGGAACACCCTGTATATTTTGTAATTTTTAGACGCAAAATCAAATTGTCTTTAAAAAATGTGAAAGGTTTTATGTACCTAAAAGCAGTGGTTTTTGAGAAATTTGAGTTTTTATGAAAATATGGACAGAAACAGGACTTTACAAAAATATTGATATTGCTAAAGTTAGCATGGTCAGAACGAATTCATTTAAGTACAGCTTTTTTCGAAAATGGTGTGTTAGTTAGTGGCTGCTGACTAGTTAAAGTCTTAAAATAATACACAGGGTGTTTTTTTTTACTCGGTCCATTTGGCCTAACTGCAAACACGAACATGTAACTTTTTTACTGGTATGCCTTTCATAGTTTTACATCATCTTGTCGATAATTTAATTATGTTTAAAAACTATTAGGGTTTATTTCGTTCAAAATAATTAAGTCCACTTTTCGTGCGGTTTTCATGATAACATACGGGCACAAATACAATATTAAATATCATTAATCTATTAGTCTATCTATAAAATTTGTTTTAAATGTCAAAGAAATTTAATTAGTTTTTGGTAATTGAGTCTTTTTAATCACAGTACCTCCACTTTGCATGCAACTGTTCATTATTGTGTACGTAGGAAATGAAATGTGACACATTTTGTTGTTGTAGTTAATGAATAAAATGTGTTTTAATTTAGATACGCCACAGTAATTTATTAAACATGCTTGTGACAAGGTATATCTTTAATATGCATGTTATGATAACTACATAGTCGACTGGTCGACATTGTCAAGCCACACTCTTTCAAATAAAAAAGCTTTGTGAGTTTATTGTTATTGCTAAAGTCTAGTCATTGTTTGGCGTGATTAAAATTTATGCAAATTAAGATAATTTAACTTAATAGAGTTAGCTGTGTAGGAGTGTAGGTACCGCAATAAAAGTAAATAATAGTTGTTTTATAATTAAATTAAACAATAAGTTTTATGAATCGTAAACAAACAATTTTAAAATAAAGACAAATGTAAAGATATGTATGTAAAAGTCAAGATAAAATTTGTATTTGTAAGAAGAATTTTGTCTTAAACAATCTGTAGGATTCTTTTTACAAATAAAATAAGTAATTGTTTTACTATACTTATCCATATTAAACATAAAACAATTGGATTATTGCACACTATTAAGTATGTGCGATTTAATGCAAAAGTTTTTTTTTTCTATTTTGCGTATATGAGATTAGTATCTTAGTTGCGTTTTAATAATGGAACGAAATGCCAGTTAAGTGTTAACCTACTTATCAGATTATTATTCCTGTACAGGTGTCCGTATATGCATGCAATAACAAATATTGCTCAAGTTATTTTAATTGCTTCGATTAATTCAGTCGGTACTTGATTAAATGTTTTATTTTTTGCACTTAAATACGTGCTACCTTATTTAAAATGTCGTGTGAAGTGAACTCTCATTATTAACGATATTTTTAATTAATTTATATTCGAAGTAATTTTTACACGAGTCATGTAGTAAGGTTTTTTTTTTAAGTATTGTTGTCTTAAGGATGATATAATAGGATTGTTCCAACAAGCGATTTAAAACCAATCCGTGTATAAATACATAAACTGGTTTATTCGCATGCGTGAACTATGTACTAATAAATGTATTGGCCTGTATTAGCCGTTGTTGGAACGCTTTTACAACTGGCCTAACTGTAGACATTTGTGTCTATCGCAAGGGTAAGAATCCAGTACTAAATGGAATTGGGAGCGCGACGTTAGTTAGGAACAGCGCATGCGTGTAAAAATCCAAGCACTAGTGCATGCCTTTGTTCATGGACTGTTTTGATCGTCTGCAAACCGGTACATGAATTGATTTGAGAGTCGATGGAACGAATGACTGACCGTCCGGTGAACTGTCAGATACTATGATGGAACGTGATATTGATACTGCGCAGAATCCTGACAGTACGTCTCGTCTGGTGTATGGACTTGTTGGAACAAACCTGTTGTTGCAGCTGATATAAATTTGGTTCAGCTATCACTTTTGATGGAGCTATGGTTGTTGTAAGAGAAATAAAAATAGTTTTTCGGGTTCCTTATACTTGCATAAAAAAACTCTTTTTTAAAATTTTGCTTATAATTTTTTTAATAATCATCCAATTTTTCGGTTGTTGAATTAAACTTAAGCCAATATTTTGGCTAATATTTAACGTACAAGTTTATTATTACTCCATGCGTATAAGGACTACCACAGAGCTATTTAACTGTTACAGAAATTCATGTGTGACATAAAACTAAAAATGTTTTAAAAAAACAAAGGAATGGATTGAAATTTTGTAAAATCGACAAGTATAAATTTAATTGCTGTAATGCATTGCTTAAAGTGTAACTTAAGTAAAGCAAAAATTGAAGATACTGTAAGCAGAAATAAAAACTCCACCTTTTTTGGACCATGCTGTGTTTATTTTGAATATCGTGTTGAGAAATCCTGGAATCATAACTTTACCAATAAAGTAGGCGCATACAAGCTGCTATTAAATTTATATTTTAAAACACTAATGGCATATATTGTGCGCCTTATTTTAATGAAGTGAGGAATTTTCAACTTCAAGGGTATATTTTATTGATACCTGTTGGTAAACAAGGGTCAAATTTGCGTGGCAAGATCAATTACTGTTTGCTCATTCATGCATTTCTTTAATAAAATATTGCCTATAAGCATGCAATATTACCAATCTTCTGTGCAGAGAATCATATTACAAGTTTATAAGACATGAAACAATCGTTGCTCTCGCTTCACAATAAAATATCGTCCCATGTTGTATCATCCTCTGAATAAAAATAATTTATATATCTTGTATTCAATCAGCGGAATTGTAAATAATGAATATAAATTAATTGGCGTGTTTTCTCGGCTTCTGACTTGAAAAACTATTTCCCGCTTGTGACAATTCTTTATTAAACACAATAAGCTTGAGAGTCGTTCGACCACGATATATAGTAATTTTATGGTAATTAAACTCTTAAAATTATAAATCAAACCAGAATCTCTATCTTGACATTGGCCATCTTGTAAACTACGTCATTATTCTGTTTCTAACACTCATTATTTCTTTGGGTGGGCTTATGGTATTGGTGTGTCTATAAATATAAAGAATATTTAGTACCGATAGAACGTTGTAGTAGGTAGGTTGTTGTCGATTTGCACGATACAAATTTTATGGGGTTGCGCAAATGAATTAAGTTGTTGTCACACACCATTAAAGTATTAAATTGCTCTAAATAACTTGAAGACATGTTTATGTAACTTAATTATTTGGTAATAACTGAAATTAATTTCTTTGGAATATTTTTGCAAAATGCATTGTTTACATGTTACAGACCAAATAGCTAAATTTAAATGTCAATTTCGGTTATTGACTTAAGAGATAACTAGGTAATAAGAAACCACGTATCAATATTTTTTATTGCCAATAGAATAAGCTTATTATTAGATTGGTGTTTAAAAAACACATAACACAATATAAGAGTTCTATTAAGGATTAAAAAGTGTTCAGTATTGACTGTAATTTGCAAGAATAAAATGTGGTAATGACTCAATAGTATACCTCTTATATGACTATCACTATGTTTAATTTACTCTATAAAGAATTTTATCCATATCGTTAAAATTACCCACCGTTAATAAGCTTGATTTTCATTACTGTCCCTACAATAGACTTAATTCAACCTTACAAAATCAACATCCCTTCTGCTTTTAGCAACATTAATCCGATCACAAATTCAATTCATGTTGTTTGGGTAACAAAGTGTAGCTGTTAACTTCCACTTCCTTCTCTGATAAAATTTTAATCGAATATTATGTTTCCACAGCAATTAAAACTTTGATCACCGGTTACGTTTCCACTCTTAATGCAATCACCGTATGCTCCATGACACGATTAATCAATTCCGATTTGATTAACGTTTCCTTACGAGATCTAGTTTAAGCATAGAGAAAATCGCGGAGTTGGCTACTTCATGGCACACATGAACCCATAAATTTTGCTCAACTATATGGTACATGAATGCAGATCATAAAGATCACATATATCATAGAGTGCAACAAGAGCAATTTATTAATATATATTTATTACTGGTCGATAGTAAACATTTGTTCAGTGCAGAAGTGATATTCTGCTACATACCAGATAAGTCGCTTTAAAAACGAATTAACTGCATGATCGATAATTATCTATATTGAACTGGATCGATGTCAATTTTAATAATAAAGTGCTTCGTTACAAAATGTTAACGGTTATAATACTCTTGTTGTGACTTAATCTATATTTCTTTTACATGTACTGAAATATTAGTTCCATAAATAATTGATTGCAGTGGATTTTCGATTAATCGGGTTGGAGGGAAAAAAATGTTGCTTCCCAATTTCCTAGTTAATCCGAATGTATTGTTAAATTAACAAAATTGTAGCTAAAAATAAGAAAATCCATATTGCGTTCTTCAGTATTATTTGGCAATATAATATGTTTTATGAACTTTAAGCAGTTATAAAAACATTTAAAAAAAAATTTGGTTAGTTGCGTCCTTTATAACTTTTCGTTTATTTACAATAGTATAAAAATTAATGTTAGTTGTTTTTCATTTTATCTTAACTGTAGAAAAAGTTATAGCAATAGATGCACAGTGTGGTTTTTAATTTTCTTTATAGCTTTTTTATTTACTATCCGTTTCCTGCGATATCTGTTTTAAATCTTACTCAAAACAATACGTATTGCGTATGAACAGAAACCAGTCAAACTCGAAGGACCATGAGTTAAATTCAAGGAAACAAAACGAAAGGTCGAGTTCACATACCAATAAGGTGCAGACATGAGCAAAATGCACTGTATTTTTTTAGGAAGTGATTTAAATTTCGTCGAGATTTTATTCTCCCAAGTAACAGCTTAATGTATAGGCTAAAATATAAACCAAAACTTGCGAAAATCAGGTGGTAAATAAAAAGTGCTAAGCAAAGTAAAAAAATCTCTTTTTTAGCCATCATTAAAAATAGTTATGTGTACTTTGTACAATTTTAAATTGTTCATTTTGTGATTTCATTTCCATGCTTTTCTTTAAATAACACTACTACAAGAGATAAAGTATTGTTACTGATGGCTTTTTATGATTTTTGCTTATCATGAGCAAAGAGATTTGGAGTAAAACCCAATTGATAACGTTAAATCAATACAATTTATCATTCGCGTTATTTTTTTTTAATGGAAAACAGTTCCGCACTTCACGATCAAGTCACTAGAGCTATTAAACGGCCTCAAATGCAGTTGTTAATCTCAAATAAGCTCTTATAAATCAGTCGATATCGAAATCGTCGCTCGCCGGGATCACCCGTGCACATAATATTTCCGGCTGTTCGCATTCCTAAACTTATAGAACACACAGAGAATCCACGGCAATCTTTGATCCGTTGCATAATTACATGCTCCATAGTTTAACACATGTGTTTAATAATTTATCATATAATTGCTGTTATTAATTGTAGAGCTTTACGTTTAATATGTTTACCATGACATGCAATTAAACATTGTAAAATTGTATTATAAAACTGTATTTCATCCTGCATAATATGTAGCGCACTCTGTTTTATGGGCAAAAATCATTTTTTTTTAATGCACCACACTTCCGCTTGCTTCGGCGTGTCCGCGTCAGTCATTCGCGTACTCGATGATTTAATACGCAAAGCAGAGCTGAAGCTGGAATTATAAATTTCTTAGATGTTTAGTATTCTATAAGAAAGCAGATATGTGGGATCGTGACAGGTTTTTTTTAAAGAAATATTCTCTGGGCCTTCCTTATTTAGATATAGCGGTTACACGCAGGGCAAAAATTCTAAATATGTCTACAATACAAATATTTAATTTAAATCGCCTTGTAACATCAGCACACAAGTTTATATTCTACAATAGTTACAACTTACAAACATAACAAAGATGATATTAAAGTTACCATTTTTACACACGAAATTAGGTATTTAAACAAGCTTAAGGTCTCTTAAATAAACTTCTGTAGAGAGCTTTCAATGTGCAGAGGTGTAACACTATGCAAATTACAATTCAGTCTTATTTATTTAATTTGCTGGATAATTTGGGCCTTATATTTATAGCTAGTATACAAGTATAGCTCATATACCGCTATTATATAGCTGTTAAAAATATTACACCGTCATCTATACTAATTAAATGACTTCTTACGGCATCTGCTAATAATGGGAATAAAGGCAATAGTATGTGGCACACAATGTGCGATAAACAATTAGTTATTTTTGCTATTGTGACTGTTATTATTTTCTGAATTGGTTTTATACAGGGATTTGCGAATTATCAGTGACATATATTTACCGCGTACGTGAATCAAGTTCCGTTACTTAATAATATGTTGGAATTAATGATAAATCTAACTATGTTCCCTGTTTTATATAACAAAACTAAGATTGTAAGTGGGAATATTCATGTAACCTTCTTCTGGAGTAATGTGTTGACGAAATAAACGCAAGAAAGTACTTTATTGCAAAGGGTGTATATAAATAAGCGGACAATTTTCATGTAAAGTTCTTCGTTGCATTAATCGAGGTGAAAATTACCAAAATGTTGCTTGGACTTTGATAAAACCTGAGAAAAATGTTGATACATACGAATTTAGCAGAACTTCATTATTTTAAATTAAAAATGATTAAAGCGTTGCACAGAAGCAAAGTCCCCAGTACATTAAAAAACCTATCAGGTTGTTCCAGCAGCGCTATTAACTATCCCATGAACGATCAGGATTCTGCGCAGTATCGATATCACGTAGAAACCAAAACTCCTCTAAAGCGTTAATTACTGCGCTACCTAAAAACATACGTCTATTTCCACAAGGGGTTTATAACCTATAATCGTAAACAGGTGGTTTACAACGGAACTTAAATCTAAACAAAAAGAGAGAGACAGTCTTTATAAAATAGCGAAATTAACCAAATTAGGACACTACTGGGAAATGTACAAATCAACAAGAAATGAATATACTAAATTAATTAAATTTGCTAAAAATTCATATACCGAAAATAAATTAAAAAGTTGTCAAAATAATTCGACTAAAATGTGGAGAGCTCTTAAAGAAATACTGGGGGGAAACAAGAATGTTAAAATTAAAAAGGTGAATTTTGGTGACTTGGAAATTACGAATGAATCAGATTTAGCCACGAAATTTAACGAATACTTTGTAAACAGCATAAAAGATATTAACGAAAATATTCCTTCACCAATAAATCCAATTCTTAAAATAAAAAGTGCTAGTGACACCTTTAAATTTAGATGTGTTACCTTAGACCAAGTATACAAAAAAGTGAATACTATCAAAAATTCAAGTAGTACAGATAATATTTCACTTAGTACAATAAGGGATGCCTTACCAGTAATCGGGCAAACATTAGTTAACATTATAAATGAATCATTACAGTACGGGGTAGTACCAGAAATTTGGAAAATTAATACGGTTATTCCTATTCCAAAAATTATTAACACTAAAAAATGCGGTAAGTTTAGACCTATAAATATGTTACCTAAAATAGAACAAATATTAGAAATTATAGTTAAACAACAACTCGTAGAATTTCTTAACAGTAACAAAACTATTTCAGATTCTCAATCAGGATTTAGACATAAGCATTCATGCGAAACAGCATTGAATTTAGTTTTAACAAATTGGAGAGATGAAATTGAAAACGATAAAATAATTTTGGCAGTTTTTGTCGACCTGAAACGAGCATTTGAAACCATCTGTAGAAAAAGACTTTTGCAAAAATTACAAATGTACGGAATCCAAGGGAATGAACTAAAATGGTTTGAAAGTTATTTATCAAACAGATTTCAAAAAACCAGGGTGGGAAAAGTAGAATCAAAGGCAATTATTAACGAGTTAGGTGTACCACAAGGATTAGTTTTAGGTCCAGTTTTATTCAATATTTACATAAATGACATTACGCAGACAGTTAAATCGTGTGACATGCATTTATTTGCAGATAATACGTTAATTTCGGTATCAGGTGAAGATTTACAAACAACAGTTAATGTCATAAACGAAGATTTAATTGAAGTAACAGATTGGTTTAAAGCTAATAAACTGGAGTTGAATGTATCTAAAACAAAATGCATGGTAATAGGTAGTACACAATTCAGCAGTATGTCAAATGTTAACGTATTTATAGATAATAATAAAGTAGAGATAGTTGAAGAGTTTAAATACCTAGGGGTAATTATAGATAATCATCTAAAATTTAAAAAGAACATAGATTATATTGTAAAAAAAAGTTGGTGCAAAAATTAGTTATTTTGGGAGAATATCGAATAAATTAAACTTTGAAGCTAGGATATTGGTCTATCATACAATAATAGAACCATACTTTAATTATTGCAGTAGCATAATATTTCTAAGTAATGAGGGGATCTGAAAAAATTACAAAAGCAGCAAAACAGAGCTTTGCGTATCATATTACAGTGTTCTAAATTAACTAAAATTGATTATATGCATAATAAGTTGGGGTTCCTTAATATATGGCAAAATACAGTGTATAACGTTTTGGTTCTAATATATAAATGTATAAACAATATGATGCCAGGATATATGAGTAAATATCTGATATACAACAAAGAACAGCATGATTATGAAACAAGACAAAGAGAACATTTTAGACTGCCTAAATGTAAAAAAAGTAGTACACAGAACTCGCTCTATTACAAAGGGCTAAAATTATTTAATCAATTACCAAACGAATTAAAATATTCTGTTAATCTGCATGCGTTTAAAGAAGGTTGTAAGACCCATTTTAATTTGAAGTATTAGTTGTAAAGATTGATGTATAAATAGTTTCTTTTATAACTAAATAAAGCCTATTATTATTATAATAACAGAATGTTTTTAGTAAGGTCTACATTTCAACCGCCATCCCCTCTGTATGCCCATTTCGCGGTTCAGTTTATCTTGAAAGACCTCTAGCTATGCATCGCCCTCTCAACCCCATGTAGTACTGTTTTATTAAGATTTTGAAGCTTGCCTTGCGCAAATTTCATTGTGTTTTTAATTCTCATTGATGTATATATTTTACTTTAATGCTACAGTCTAATTAGCTCATCATATTGACACTAAAAATAATTGATAATTAGCTATCAGGCTGGCCAGAAGGATTCAATCAATATTCATTACGTAATTATGATCTACAGCCGATGTATTTGTAAAAATGAATAATTGAAATTGCACAAATGCGGAGAAAATAATATTAATTCAGTTTAATAGGTAATAAATAATTAATGGTGTTTATAACCGTACTAATACAGCAAATTTTTTACACTGCATTTATGTATGTGTGTAAGCATGTATATGCAGCGATTTTCATTAATGTAAATGTAATTAAATCGACAATCAGCCACATGAATTGCAAGACACATGTAAGGTATAATTTATTTGTTTCGTATCATATTATTCCAGTCCATAAAATAGCTCAAATAGAATATACGTTTAAGGAATGTTTGTGATATTAATTTGAATTTTCTGTTGCAGGTACGTACATTCTGTGGATACTATACTTTATTACGCACCGCTCTGAAAGGTAAGAACGAAACGCAAAAGAAACCTTTAATTGCATAAATGTTACTTTTCCTTTAAGAATTTCACATAAACTACATTAGATCAGATTTCGCACATAACTTAGCGAATAAGAACATGTAGTACATTAGCGTTTCTTATTTGTAATTACAACTTGTGTTTCTCGGTGACATTGTAAAAAGTAGATTAACAAGTGTACATAAATATGTACGTACGCCATTGGCTCAAATATTTACAAAAACGAAACGTAAAAAAATTTATATGTAAATATTGTTTAAATTCTTAGATAATTTACAAACTTGCATGTTTTAAATAAAAACCATAGTTAGTTATGACCTCATGAAAAAACTTTTTTTAAAAAAATTATATAATTTAGGCTTAAAACAGATAAAATTCATGAAAAAGTTTCTATGAAACTATAGAGTGTCATGAATTTAAACAATATTGAAGCAAATTAATGTTTTCATTTTACAGTGCGTTAAAAATCTACAACTTTTCTCCCAAAAATATTTTTGTACCATTAAGTATAACTAAGTTATTAACGATTTAAAAAATACCCATTTTGATTTTTGTTTATTATCTAGCGTGCCATGGATTTTATTTTTTTAATATTAAAGCAACACTAAATAGGTCTCAGAAAGGGGATTTTTTTTTCTAAATTAAATTTCTTTGTAGCTCTTACCGTTTACGACATCCCAATAGTGGCTCTTCTATGTGGACCACCCTGTATAGGGAAACAAATATATTAGTATGCCATTTCCAAAATAAATGTATTTGTACTTTTGTTTAAAAATAAAATTTTGGTTGACGAAAATATTAATGATTTTAAAATAAATTGCAAGTAAAATGTCTTCTTCTTGTACCCTTCGGTGTCGGGGTATGTTTAAAGATAAAAATTCGATACGTTTCTGTAATCGTAAACAGCTTTAACTCAATTTTCGCAAAAATTGTTTGAAGCCACTTTCAAAATAAACAGTTTAATTTATTTGCTGTAATATTTAATATAAAAATAAACTTGCAAATTACTTTATTTATTTACGATAAACTAAATTTTGTAACTTAAGTGATATTTATATGAGATTTGGGCTTACATGGAAGAATTAGTTTTGCAAACCCAACACTTGATGGATTAATTTTTTAAATCGATATCTGTTTCCTTGTAGTTTTTTTAAATCACAAAATGTTTAGTTTGGTAATTAGGAAAATCGTGTTTATTATACCCATAAATGATTGTTCTATTTATTAGTATAAAGAAACGATTGTTTAATAATATACTGGGCTTATTTAAGTGATTAATTTATTATTACAGATAAATTAATTTATAATTAATTTTCTTTTATTGTAAGAATCCCTTGAAGATATACTTGGCCAGTTTTAAGCAATGCAACTAGAAATTGTATTGAAAAATTCTTCTTAAAGAAAGATAAGTGATTGCAGTGTTTAAATTTGTCCTAATATGAACAAGCAGGGCCTTTCAGAGTAAATTCAAGGCCCTGGGCTGGCAATGTTTTTGGGGCCCTTCAAAATTAAAAACTGAGGAAAAAATATAATATGTTTATGGCCGTTCGATGATACATGTTATAAAACTGTTATTCAACTACAAAAATATTATGTATTTTGTTCTAACAGATCAACTTAAAAATTGAGGCCCCTAAAACTGTGAGGCTGCGGGTATTTGACCCCTCCCTCATCTGATAAGGCCTGCGAACAAGGATACTTTTTTGTATTTATTAGAGCAACGTTGCCAATTGTTGTTAAAATAATGCTTTCCTCTTATCTATATCTGCATGAATATGTTTCTCCAGTTTCACGTAAATCGTATTTTTTACCTAAAAGATTTCTCTTAGGCTTGATCGATGTGTAAGATACAGCTGAGACGTTTCTAGGTCTAACCATTTATATACTAGTGGAACGTAATTCAGTGCTTTCCTACTGAATCGTGCGTTTGATAAGGGGGATAAATGCGGTATTGTGAATGTATGCCAAGGAAACGGCAAAATTATTTCTCACAGTTAGAAAAATTCGAATATCTAC
Organism: Elmis aenea; assembly: GCA_947652605.1. Lineage (NCBI taxonomy): Eukaryota > Metazoa > Arthropoda > Insecta > Coleoptera > Elmidae > Elmis > Elmis aenea. The sequence continues at coordinate 48,432,207 of OX393581.1, forward strand.
CTGTCGTTCCGCAACACACATTAATAGCTAAGAGAAATTTCGTGTTTTTCAAGAAACATTGTTTATGCAACTGCACCTGTAGTTATGGCTAATGCACCTGAGAATTTTTTAGTAGCTTTGGCATGTTGAAGAATAATGGCTGCTTGCATAGATATCCCAACTAAAAAAAGCCATTGTAGATCGGTTTCCTTTACAGAATTTTATTTACAAAAATATCCCAAATCGTATTAAAAAAATATCACTAGTTTTCAATTACAGTAGTGTATCGATTAATGCGATAAATTGTTCCCAGTAAAATTCCGCACTCATCGAAATTGTACTAATCAAATACAGTAATTGCATTTGGTCAAATTACTCGTTATCATTATTATTTAATGCAGTATAGTCCGACAAAAAGGATGTTTGGAAGTGTTGGTTTATAATATTTTATAAACATTTTAAAATCATGAATTCAACAAACTAAGGCTAAAACTATTATTTTTTGGTCAACATAATGCTTCTTAGTCAGGGACTGAGAACGGAACTAAAACGAAAACGTTAAACGAAATTAACCGAATTTTTTTTAAAGAACAAAAACAAAATTATTATTTTTTATTCAAGAACGAAATCGAAATAAATATTTTCAAAACCGGTTTTATTACTATTTAAATTCTATTTGTAAAGCACAAATGCGAATTATACGTCTATGCTTCAGGGTATTCCCCTGAAGCAGTAAAATATCTCACTTGAAGTAAAAGTGAGCTTCACTTTTCTCCATATACTGGGTGGTTCACACAAAAGGGCCACTATTGGTATCTCGTAAACGGTAAGAGCTTCAAGCTTCAAAGCTGTTTAAATTAGACAAATTGTCTATTCAGTGATGCTTCAATGTTTTAAAATAGTTACATGGCACGCTAGATAATAAACAAAAACAAAATGGGCATTTTTTTAAGTCCTTAATAACTCGGTTATACGCGATGGTACAAAAATATAACCGAGTTATTACCAATTTAAAATAAAAGGCCCATTTTGATTTTTGTTAATTATCTAGAACAGGGATGAGCAACCTCTTTTTATAACGGTCCAACTACAAATTTAAAAATTTTTTGCGGGCCGCATATAAAAAAACGTATTAAAATATGAGCACCAGATGATAAACACAAATTATATCTTTATTAACAAAATGGACAAAATAACAAAATTTCGTTTTCGTTCCGAACAGAGTTTTTTGTTCGCTTTTAGTTCCTGGTCTTAGGTGACAAGCCATGCTTTAGTTCACATATTTTGAATTCTTTTTTGAGGCAAATATTGCAGAATTAGTATTTACAATCATTTATAATGTTTTAAGCTACTTTTATAAGCTTGAAAATGTATAGATTTAAAAAAAAAAAAAAAAACACACAAGGTGTAAAAATATTTTTTCAACTCATGTATCTATATGAAAGCTGTCATTTTCTCACTGCCTACCCTACATAAAAGTTTTACTTTGGGTCTCTAGTGGCAGAAATAATAGTAATCTCAAAATCAAATTGTACAATTTACTATTTTTTTAGCATTAACTCATAATAAACTAAAATTGGGTTAATATTCTTATCAAATAATTTTATTTTAATGTAACAATTATTATAAAAGCCTTAGAATGGTACAAAAATTAATATTAAATATATTTCGTTCGCAGGTTATATATAATTTTATTTATGTCAATGTCAGTGTGGTGGTCTTGCTATGGAAATGAAATGATTAATTAATACTTTATACATAATAATTGTCATTTGGTTCGTTTACATTAACGTTCGTTCTATAATATAATTTTAAATTCCTAGAAAAAATAGCATTTACGACCCAAGATGAAATCAGTTTTTTTTCGTTCGTGAGATATGCTCACTCGGCTCGTGAATAAGTCTCACCTCACCAAAAAAACTGGACTTTCATCACTTGTTTTAAAATATATCTACTATTACTGTTACATTGTCCCATTTAATCAGTTTCACTATTGGCCTCTAAACTTAAAAATCCTCTCCGACGAGCGTCTTGCATAGGAAGAGAATATTTACGCATATAAATTCTGATTGCTTGTAAAGTAGTAGCTGGAAGCAAGTACGCTTTTCTATTATGTTATGACCACTAAACGTCGTGTAACACAAAATGCAATGCATGAAAACTAATAAACTCACGTATGACTACTGCACTTCCGGCAAGTTTTGCGAAGCAGATATGAAATACAATTATCACGACTAAAATAACTGCCCGTCCAATAAATATAACACTATTTTTGCATATCGGATGACTCCATATATTTACTTTATTAACAGTAAAAACAAAAGATATACGTTAGACCAGGCGTTCCCAATCTGTGGTACCCGTACCGGTCCCGGTACGCGAATGTCAAGCTACCGGTACGCGATAAGCAAATGAAATAATAATTTTTTTTTATAGCATCTATGTTATGTGATGATATCACATGCGTGTAGAAGAAGAAGAAGATAGTGAAGGATTTGTAGACACATATGTACATTTAAAATAATTATTGGTTTATATCGGGTGATCGAAAATGATTGATGTCCGCTAATTTCAGACCGAAAATAAAATAACCAATCATTGCTTTATTTTGAGTGTGATGTTCGCCTTAAACTGATCAAAATTGAACTAGATATTTCTACACTGATAAAAAGTAAACAGGCGCAACCCTCACATTAATTACAATAATTAGAATTATTATTATATCTATGCAGGGTGTTTCTTAAATACTGCAAAAAAATTCAGGCGGTGATTCCTTATTGAACATTAAGGGGGGTCTTTCATATAATTTTTTTTTCTTAGATGTCTCTTTTCGAAGTTACATACCCCCCTAAAGAGGAGCGTAAAATTAGGTTTTTATTTTATTTCTCAAATTTGGATAAATGTAGAAGAATGTGATATTTGGTAGATGTTTTATACTTACAATTAGTAAAAGGTTTCCCATAGTAATATTTTCAATCATCTCCCACCTTCAATGGGGGCTGAAAAGTGAGAAGTGCGACCCCTGTTGTTTTTTTCCAGAACTTTTTGGTGGGTTGAACTTTTGCAATTTAAAACTTTTTTTTTGGAAGATTGATTTATCTACAAACTTTTTCTGTTCTTTAGTTGTTCTCGTAAAACCTACTGTTTTTAAGTAAAAAATAAAACAAGTCAACATGATCCATCAAATATTTCAAGATAAAACGACTCATTTTGGTGGTCGCCATTGCCATAGTTTGTTTTATTTTGTTACTCAAAAACGGTAGGTTTTAAGAGAACAACTAAAGAACAAAAAACGTTTCTAAATAAATCAATTTAAAAAAAAATATTGCAAAATTTTAACTACCTACCAAAAAGTTCTGATAAAAAAACCAACAGGGGTCGCACTTTTCAGCCCCCTGTAAAGGTGGCAGATGATCGAAAATATTACTATGGGAAACCTTTTACTAAGTATAAAACATCCACCAAATATCATTCTTCTACATTTATCCAAATTTGAGATATAAAATAAAGCACCCCCCTTTATTTAACTCAAAAAGGAGACATCTAAGGAAAAAAATTATATGAAAGACCCCCCTTAATTTTCGATAAGGAATCACCATCTGAATTTTTTCGCAATATTTAAGAAACACGCTGTATATGATACACATGCATTTATATTTAGTGTAATAAAAGTATTTACGAATTAAATTGTTTTTATTAAAATTGTACATATAGCATTGCATTGTGTTTCCAAAATATTTACCTAAAATAAAGGTCATCAGTTGGGAATTTAGGAAAGTTTTATTGTAGGATTAGTCTTTTGTTTGCTCGACAAAATATTTGAGAGAGACGAGCAACAAAAAAAAATCATCACTTGAGAATACAGGAATTTGTTTTTGGTCCCGTTTTTCCAAAAATATTTACTTACTGGTACGCCACCATATTGTCTACTACAAACCGGTACAATATCTTATAAAGATTGGGAACCTCTGCGTTAGACAAACGCGTAACGATAATTATTGTGGAATTCAATTATTTCTGTAAGTAAACAAACTGCTACGTTTTAAAAGAGTAATTATCGATATTTATCATCTGAAAATTATTAATCTAGATCCAGTAGTAGTCTTTAAGTATTTATTAATAATTATAAATGAACTTGAAGACTTGCAGGTGTTATTTACCGGATACCTTGTATATTGTGACGGTAAGCTATACACGTTCACATCGTGTTCTTAGATGTATAATAGTTTTTATGGTCCGAGTATGTTTTACTTAAGTTAATTACTAGGAAACATAGTGGCAGTCACTATTATAAAAGCATCCCATGGTTTTCCAATAATATAACACCGGAGTAAATGTAGAATCAATGGAAGTGCTGATATTAGCCGTGTACGGTAACAAATTAACAATACTTTATATAAATGTAGCAATTTAGGGTATAGCAAATTAAGATGAAATTAATTTGTGTAACGGATGTTTGCGATACTTTGACGGACAATGTATTAAATGAGAATGAGATACATCTCAACGTTTAGTCGAGCGAAATGATGCTAATGGTGAATCAGTTCGTAACGGTAAAATTTCCAAAATCATTTCTCCATCGCAATACTTGCAAATAAATATTGCAATCAGAAAGTTTTTTTTACAAAAATATAGGGTGACAATTATGTACTACATTACAAGGGTAATTTAGTCAATTTAACCGATTTAGGGTGTTAAAGATGAAAATATAAAATCCCCAGAATCAATGTATTCTTTTATCCAAGAAAATAATATTGTTGCAACATTTGCGAATTTAAATATAATCTTACGAATATATCTAACGTTGCCTATTAGCAATGCTAGTGGCGAAAGATCGTTTTCGGTACTTGGCAGGGTAAAAAAACTTTTTGAGAAGCACTTTAGGCCTGGAAAAATTAAAAGTGTTTGCTGTAATGTACATTAAATAAGAACTATTAAAAAATGCAATTGATTATGGTACAATTATGTATAGATGAATTTTCGAAACAAAAAGTTAGAAAAAAGAGTTTATAACTTGGTTTATACGTAATATGTTTCGGTCATATGTGTTATTATATTATATTGATAGTAAAATGTTTACTTAAAAAACACTTTCGTTAATTTTTAATTTTTTTTAAGTATATTGATTTTTTCCTCTTTAACTTTTTTATGTCAATACCTAGGTTTCATGGTATTACACCATACTAATCTTTCTTTTTTATAATTTGCTTTAAAGGAGTTATTTTCTTTTTTATTTAGGAAATATTAAAGTAAGTGATCTTTACTTAACATTTTATTATCAAATGTAACATTCATCGGTACCTATTGTAATAAAAAAATTTGAACGATTTTTTTTTGCTGGTAGGGCTCGGTCTTAGAACCTTGCCTAGGGCCCCGGTTTTGCTTAATCCGCCACTGTATACAGGGTGTCCCAGATTACATTTCCAGCATTGGGATCTCGCTTATTATAAGAGATACAGGTTTGTTTAAATTATATGAATTATTCCCAAGTGTGAGAGGAGCTACAATCAATTTTTAAAAGTACAAAGTTTCTCGTATCTACTTTAGATGTTATACGATTTTTCTTCATTTTGTGCCTTATTTATAAAAATAGATATAGCAAGTAATATCTCATATAAAAGAGAAAAAAAAGCACATTTAACTATTTCATAGCCTACTTCACGGCCCATAAGAAAAAATGAAATTAGGGATAATCTCTCGAAAATAGTAGGTGTAAAAAAAAATCTAAAATAATGGTTACATGCTACATAAAAAAGTACCTTCAGAAGGTACAAATAAAATTGTTTTAATGATTAAGACAAAAAAGTTTTGAGAGAAAAACGAAATCCGACATTTTCATATTTTTGCTATAATATCTGAAAGACGAGGAATTTTGGACTTTTAAAAATTGATTGTGGCTCGTCTCATACCGAGGAATAATTCATCTAATTTAAACAAACCTGCATCTCTTATAATAAGCAAGATCCCCGTGCTGGAAATGTAATCTGAGACACCCTGTATTGTCCGTAGCAATGGCAATTACATTTACTGTTTGGTAATAAAAACAGAATTGAGATACCTTATCGTAATATTAAATTTATTAAGTGTTTAGCGTGACTAAATAAAGGATGAAATAAAATTACGAGATCGTGAATTGAAATCAATAACTAAAAGAGCATGACTATGAGAAAAACATGGCTTCTAGCAAGACCATGGCACAAAATAGAACTCTGTGTATTTTGAATAAGTTGGGCGGTACAATAAAGATGTGTACATGTAGCTGTCTTAAATAGCTCCGCAATCAGTCCATCATAGTCGTGTGGAATAATATTAATTTAAAGGTTGCGGTGAAAGCAACCAAATTCGTTGTGCCGAATTATTATTTATTAATTGTACCGTATTCTTTGCTATATAATAATTAAATTTTCTTCCGTATCTCCATTCTTGCACGATGAAACGTTTTATTAACTTATAATAGCTTTTCTCTCCACATACTTTCTAAATTTATTTTACGCTGTTTGCGACGTCCAATATTTCTTTGTCATAGATTTTCTGCAAATTCTTAGAGACACGCTTCAACTGTTTTTAGATTTTATTACCTCTGCGTCCGTTAGCAGATGAAAAGAAATAATCTGAGCGTAAAGTGGTCAGTGCCTTAACAACCTTCCAGAGAACCTCTCAGTAGGACCAAAATACAATGTTTATTTGAATACTTAAAGGTACCGACATTGTTATCCTTTATTATACAAATTATATTCTAGTACCTGGTCCAGAATTTGTGTTACCGGGTGGGGTCGGTTCAAAGTTGTTGAATTCATTGCAGGTATTTTTCCATAAGGTGTCTTCGATATTTACCTGTTGAACAATTGCGATTTGAAGGCTGATAAAGCATCTTTATTACATAATACAGTAAAAAAATGCATTAGTTGGGTAAAACGAAATTAATACGCTAGTTAACCCTTTATAGGCGGTTGTCAACAATTTCGACCACTTATGTAGTTCTTCGTGGACTGTGTGTGCTTGTCAAATAGTACTAAAAACTTTATCTGCAGACATACATTTATTTGCTATAGCTACCTGATGTAAAAACCTGCAAGTGATTTATCTAGCGACCACATGTTCGCTCATCACTCCCTATTAACAAGCGCGAAGCACATGTCTTTTTCTGTAAGTTTACACTTCTCAAAACCGTAAATACTTTATTAAGTGGTCAATTTGTCTTTAACGTAGGTACTATTATTGTTCGAACCAAGGGAATAACAAATTATTTGCTGTAAATTTAAAGTTGCTGTACGTCTGTTTTTTCCCCATTCCAGTCGTAAATATAATTGTTGATTTTAATAAAATGCATTTTGAGAAAATAACTGTATTTGAATCCAGTCGAGCTAAGTGGTTTAATTGGTAACCACCACCCTCTAGAGATGCGTAGATAAAAACGAATCTCTGGTCGATTTAAAAACCACCCTGTAAAATTGCATATAAGACTTAAACAAACATATAATGGTACTTTAAAGATACTAAATACATTATATTACAAAAAAAGAGCAAAATTTAGGTGTACAGGGTGGGCAAATTTCGATGTTTTCATAGGGAATCTCGGTAACTATAAAAGGTATCAAAAAACGGACCCCACTTCCTGTTTATAAGCATAAGGTGGGAATTTGTTTCGAAGTAAGTTGGCAATTTTTGTGAATTTTGTCCATCCACTTGCAGTAATAGCGCTACGTTTTTACCTGTAACATGAAAATGGGGACCTAATGGCCCGTCTATCAACGAGGCCTGGCTCCAGCAAGACCTGATAGCGTTGCGGTCCAGATCTAAATTATAGGATTGGAAGTTCCACTTGCGCTCCTCGTTAGCCACGATGACGGAATGTTTCAAAATTTTTTGACGGCTTCAAAGGAAACTGCGTTTCGCGCATTAATTCCTATAAAAGCAGCCAGAATTAGGAATGTGGTTGATTTCAATTAACTGATTTGTACGTGGGAGATTACATTCGGAGCCGACAAATTTCGCCAGCTGTTTTTCGAAATTTTATTATACGATTCGCCGATTGTGTAGTTTTGGTTTTGTTACAAAACTGGATTGTGTATTTCGAATAACAGTTATTTTACCAACTTTTATTTATTGTGGGAGTGGCCGATCGACCGATGAAGGTATCGAGAAATAATTAGAAACGGTATTTTTTACACACGCGGTACTATAATAGAAAATTACTAACGCAGTAGTTAAAAGAACATTTGAAAAATGATTCGCTATTCACTAATTCTCATTCAAAAATACACAGCTCAAATTAAAGCCTTACAAACACTTCCAAACTAACACTGCATCAACAGATAAAATTCTATTCCAATAACTTTAATCGTAAATTGTTTTTGTATGTAGTTTTATTCACGTGTACTTTCAGTGTTTTACCTTCAACAGTTGGTAAGGTTTTGTGTTTTTTTTTTAAGCATGGCCTTCTTTCCTGTAATTAAATATCAATCAATATTTCATATAGAGTTTTAACCACATAGGTACCAAAATTAATTGACTTAGAACATGAAACTTTCTCACTACAATAAGTATCTTAAACACTCTTTGTGTTTAAAAAAAAAGTAGTTACTCGTGTACCGTTAGTCGCTTAAATCTTTCAGCAGTGAGACTCGCGAAATTGTTGATTTAGTTTTGTTTTTAAAACCAATCCTAAAAAGCTTTAAGTCTTAACGGTTTCCGTAACAAGTTTATTGTTGTGTGAACCGTATTGCTATTCTTCTTAACAAAACTGCTTGACTGCAGAATCCATCGAAAAAAGACTTGATTTCGTGGTACATTTACGTTTGCGGGAGATTTCTTTTGACGGGGGCAATGTTTGATACACTATTTGAATACGGATAACAATTGAACGCTAAAACAAGCGAGTAACGTAAGTTTTATTCATGGTTAAACCTGTTCTGTTATAAAACAATACGGTTTACCGGTAGATAAATTTTGAAAAATAGATAATAAATACTAATAACACGATGGTATATAATTTGAAGCACATTTTTCTTGTTTATGGCTTTTTAATGTACTTTAAAATCATAGACGCCCTTCTTTTATTTTCTACATTCTTTTTTAAAATCCTAACAGCGGTAGAAAAGCCATTAAATATTTTATGGCTTTTATATCTGTTTGGTTTCGTAGACACTTTTTACGCTAGTGTTAAACAGCTCGGGAAATTCACTATCGACAAACACTTTTTATATTTTTTGTCCATTAAACTAAGTGATCCGTTTTAGAAGTCTTCGAGCTGTTTGCTTAACTCGACTGCTCGGTAATATACACCGACACATGGTTTAATTAATAAGTAAACTTAACCTTTAAAATCTCTGGACCAATGTAACTGGATACTGGATTACTTATGACGTTTTATTTTGTGGTTTTATGTTAATGTAAGGTTGACAAAGTTTGCAAATTTCATGAAAATATTTTAGTATAAGCATCTTTAATTTCGTCATACGAAGTATGCAGTGTGTCCAAAATGTATGGAATATGCTATATATCTCAGTAAATATCCACTTTAGGAAAAAATCTTTAGAATAAAAGTTGTTTGGTACTTAGTTTTATTGTTTTTTATTAAACTAAGTTATAATCAGAAAAACATATAGCATAAAGATGAAAATAGAACGTTATTTAACATTTAAAACAAATTATCGAGATATTTCCAAAGCCGACTAATTAATTTCTAATAGGTAAATATTTTGTTTTTGTCCATTAATTATCACGAAAACCGCAATAACATGAGAAATATTAATTTTAGACATAATAGACCTTTAGCAAATTTTAAAAATAATTAAATTATCGATAAGGATATGTAAAAATATATAGGGTGTTCTATTTAAAAAAATTGACTTATCCGTGTTTGAAGTTTAACCAATTGGACTGAGCATAAAAAACACCTTGTGTATTATTTTAAAATTTTAACTAGTAGGCAATCTCTATGATACTATTGTCGAACAACATTTTAAAGGAATTCGTTCTGAAATTGCTATGTTGTGAAATATCAATATTTTCTTAAGAGTCCTGTTTCTGTCAAAATTTTCATAACAACTTAAATAACTCAAAAACGATTGATTTTAGACAGATAAAACCCTATACATCTTGAAAGAATTTAATTCTGCATCTAAAGAGTGCAAAATATACAGGATGTTCTATTTAAGAAAACAAAGTGACGCGTCGGTACGCAAAAACAAAACACTGTGTATAGTTGAAAATACTTTTAGGTTGTGCAACGTCAGAGTAGAATAACAAATAGCAAGATAATTTTTTTGCGGTCCGCATTACTTAAAAAATCCCATCTCGTACGAAAATGTACGTTAGTAATGCAAATTTTTCGATTGAATTCCTCATGTCTTCATTATCGGCTTGAACACACTGTAGATAACGCTCCTCAATTAATTTTTTGCCCCCCATATCCGAGCCTCCTGATAATTTAATACGATTAAAGTGACAAACGATGGGATATCAAGGAATCGGCTCGCAAATTGAAAATTATTCAAAATTCGATGAAACGCATTATGCGGAGCTCACCAAAATGGAGACATTAAAAGGTTAAGTGACGTCCGAAAATGGCTTCCGTGGACGTTTTGTGCAATAAATATTCTAATTTACGAGTTTTTAGGAGTTAACTGATGATGCTGCTATAAATGGGATTCAATCAATCGTTGAAAACTTTTAACGTTACTTTATGTTATCAACAGGTGATAAAAACGGGTTTTAATATTGGATTTTTGGATTCGTTTGTATATATAAATATTTTAACGAATATTTTTATTTTATTTACAGATTATTTCGCACGTTAAGTTTTTGTCGTTGTTTTTGTATATTATTTTCGTATAATTTCCTAGTTTAGTCACATTTAAGTGCAAAAATTTTACGCTTTAATAGATAAATACAAAGTAACCGAATCTTCTCTACTCTAACGTTGCATTCAGGGCTGGCCTTAAGCACATTCCACCGATTCCCTCGCCTAGGGCCCCGCGCTTAAAGAGGCCCCGCGCTCAAAAATAAAAAATATAAATACATACAATGCTTATTAATAGCAAAGAAACAAAAAGCAATTCTTTATCATCTCACTTAAAAAAGTTATTGTTTGTTAGTGAAATACTAAACTTAATAAATAAACTATACCCCAGTAATATAATAGATTATTTATCAAATATTATCAACAAATCAATTAACAAAAGCTTTCGTGAAATAATTCCAGTTGAAACGTTTACGGAAACGCAAAAAGTGAAGCAGAATTTTTGGCTACTCAAATGAAAGATTACAAATTCTTGGTATCTTTAGTTTTCTGGCATGATTTGCTTTTCCAATTGAACTTGGTAAGCAAAGAATTACAAAGTGAAACCTCAGATTTGTCTTCGGGAATACTCACTTTTGAAAAATTGTGCAAATGGCTAGAGTGTACCGAGAAAAAGGTTTTAAAGATGTATTAATCGGTGCAAATGATCTTGCAAAATATTTAGATGTTGTTCCACAATTTCAGTTGAAACGTTTTCGTAAACGCAAAAGACAATTTGCATACGAGTTCTCAGACGACCCTGCTGTTGATGCAAAGGCAGCGTACAAAATAAACTGTTTTAATCAAGTGTTAGATAAAACACTGCAGTCTTTTCAACCTCGATTTAAACAATTAAGACCTTAGCTTTATTTCGTTTTTTATGGACATTTCACATTCAATCCAAAGAGACTACATCAAAATGTGCTGCTGATTTACAAATTGCTTTAAAATTCGGAGAATCGATGGACTTAAATGGATTCATGTTGGCAAAAGAAATAGAAGCTTTAAAAGTAACTATTCCACAAAGTTGTTGCAATTCTTTAAATATACTTAAATATTTGGCTTGTAATAATCGTCCAAACTCGCTTTCAAATTTATTTATTGCACTAAGGATCTTCCTTACTATCCGGTAACACTCTGCGGTCGAAAGAAGTTTTTCAAAAATAAAATTAATTAAAACGTATTTACGATCCACTATTTCTGAAGAACGTTTAAATTCACTCGCAATTATGTCACTTGAAAGTGGAGTCATGAGGAAGATGGACTTTGACAACCTATTAAAAGATTTTGCGGAAGCAAAATCTAGAAAGATTACTTTTAATTGAGTTTCTATTTCGTTTATAAAAATATGAATTGTTTTGCTTTCCTTCGTTCATAGCCAATTTGTCAAATTTTATGTTTTGTTGTTTGCTCTGATATTATTTTAGGTCATGTTTAAAAAATAAATTATTTGTATGATAATGTATAAATATTTTTTTGTGGGGAGAGGGCCCCCGCAGCTTGTCCTTGCGTCGGGCCCCGCGCTTACTAGTGCCGGCTCTGGTTGCATTATTGGTATTTAAACGTAAAAAAGGCAGGAATGTACAATAAATAACCGTTCAAAAGAAGAGGTTAATCCTTTGCATCGCTAAACTTATTAATACTCTCCATTAATTAAATATAAGTATAGAGTTTTATACGTACGTGATTAGTAAGTGAACATTAATTTATTTTATTATATTCTTAGGCGAATGTTTCCCGTGTTTTTACGAGTAATAATCGCTTCAGAATTTGCAATCCTAATTAATGCATGCGAGAAGTAAATGAGCAGTAATGTAATCAAGTATATTATAAAGTTTAATGCATTTTTACCAATTAAAATGTAAATAAGCACGCCATTTTGTACCGCCCTTTCGGGATACGCCTTCTAAACATTCTGTTCATGCTACAGTAAACATCCATTAATATATTAAAAGTGTAAATGAGTATTCCTTGGATGTTGTAGTCAAATACATTTGAAACAATAGCGTGAGACTGTGAAAAAGCACGGGGGATATCTTAACCCGAGATAATATTGTAGTTAAAATTTGGTGAAATTTTTAGTTGTGGTCTCTTATTATTAGCTGCCACGCGGTGGTTATTTAAATTTTTCCAGTTTCCACAAATGGCGAATGTTCAAATTTGCTAATTGCGATAAAATACACATTCGAGTTCTTTTGTGTGTTATCTTTAAGATGAATAAATTTAATCGCATTGTTAACTACGAGCATATTATTTCCTGTAATAAAATTCATTAAGTGTCTGTATGGACAGCTCTGTTAAATTTAAATTAAGGAAACGCTTTATGATTATTGCTTAATTTACATCGAAAAATTCACTTTTATTTTATTACAACACAATTTTAACTTCTGCTTTTATCGACGGAGCAATGCGACAAATATTGAAGCCTGATGAACATAGAAATTTAAAACACAAGTACGGGAGATCGGGGATGAAAGTAACACCCAAGAACACCCATTTCTTATCATAAACGTTATTAAACTTCTAATTGGAGAGGAAATTTCGACAGCTTACAATTATATTCAAGGAGACTTTAATTAGATTACGACTTTGGTTGGTGTAGAATGAGTTCAACACAAATAGGAGTAACATTTTAAAAAAGAAATGGAGACAGTGTGTTTGTTTTCTTTGGTTTAACCTCATCCTAATCCGCTGTGGGTAATCTTATCTGAGATAAACTATAGGTGTGAAACTATCAGATGACGGCCTCGATGATCATGTAGTAGAATTGCACAAGATAACGCGTCCATACGGCAGTTGCATGGTATGTTCTTGAATATGAACATAACCAGAAACACAAAAGTAAGAATGGATAAAACTATTGTAGAAAGCAGGGCCGTGTCTAGGTGTTTTGGCGCCCGGGGCAAGAACGAAAAATTGCGCCCCATTTCTATAAAAAAAAAAAAAGTTTCTCCGGGCCTACTTTGTTCGGGCTTGGAAAATGGGGCTCGTTTTATAAAACACTTTATAAAACACACATATGTATGCACATATAATATTTTTAATAATAAATAAATAATTAGGTAACATTTAACTTAAGGAACATACAATTTGGTAAAAAATAACATAATATGCACATGTAATATTTTTAATAATAAATAAATAAATACTTCAATAGTTAAACATTTAACTTAAGGAACATTATTTTTTTTAGTCGTGAGTCTTTCTACTGTTTGTAGGACTGTTGAGTTGTGTTGTGCTGACTTTTTTCCATGATCGCTTCTTCTTCTTTTCTTTTTATGCTTCTGGTATTCCAAGTACCTATTCTCATTTTGTCTTTCTTATCTCTATTTTTTTTATTTTTAGTATCTCATGCTTTGATTGCTATCTGTTTTTCCTTATTCATGTCCGTTTTCGTGTAGTGATCGTGCCATTTTTTCCGTAACTTGTTTTCCGTCCTTAGTTTTTTGGGTCTGTTTTTTGCTGTAGCTCCTCTTTCTCTTTATTCCATAGCCAGATGTTATCATCTACAATGAGTTTTTGATAAGCTACTCTGACTTTTTTGCCCTTTTTTCTTTCTTTTTCTGACTCTTCTCTGATTTTTCTTTGTATTTCTCTTTCTTTTACTGTTAGGTCATTGTCTATGTAAACGTTTTGGCCTTTTAATTTGCTCTTATACTGCATCATCTTTATTTTATTTTACTCCTATTTACTTGTCATTGCTATTGTCATACTTTTGCCATATTTTCGACCCACCACATACATCTGTTTGATATTTACTTTGACTCCTAAATTTTGATCTAGAAATTCTTCGATACCTGCTGTACCGTTACTTTCATCAAATTTTACCCCCTTTATCACAATTTTATATTTCTTTTCTTTTTTTTTCTGGTTTTTCTATTCTGTTTTCTAAGCTAAGCATCTTTTTTCTAAGCTCTTCGTTTTCTTTTTTTGTTGCACTAAATTCCTCCCTTAATGCTTCTTGTTCTTCCCTTATCTTTTTAACTTCTTCCACCAATTGGTTAATTACTTTTACTAATGCCTCCATTTGTTTTTCTTCCGTTGAACCTTTGGTTTTTGCTTGATCTGGTGATCTGATTACTAGTTTGTAAGTTCTGGATATTCCGCCTTCTTCTTTGTTTTTCTCTTCCTTGTCTCTTTTTCTTTTATAACTACTACCACTCGCTTTAAAAAATTTCTCCATGGATAATATTTTATTTTATTTAACTTTATTTATACGATTATATTTTAAAATTTAATTCACTACACAGTTATTAGTTTAATGTGCTTACTTACACTATCACTATTACTTGACGCGCTCTTGGGTTCATTATCACGCTACGTCAGCTATCTATACCTCATACGCCGTACATTATGTTAATAACACTCTACAATTTAGATAAAAGGACTTAAGGAAGAAGGGACGCGCCAATAACCTTTGCCTAGGACACAAAATAATTTCGCGCTAGTACTGCGTAACGAAGATAACTCCAAAAAAAAAAATAAGACGTCAATGGCGATTTTGGCGCCCCCTGATTTCGGCGCCCGGGGCGAGCGCCCCCTTCGCCCCCCCCTAAACACGGCCCTGGTAGAAAGTATTGTTGTTTATGGATCCAAGCTATTGGTAATTGATAAAGAGGACGCTTCTAAGATACAGGAAACCATGGCAACCACCAAAATGAATCGTTTTTTTTTTAAATATTTAATGGTTCATGTTCACTCATTTAATTTTTTTACTCGAAAACTGTAGATTTTGCAGGAAAATTTAAAGAATAAAGAAATTTTCTAAATAAATCAAGCTTTCAAAGAAAAATTTTAAAATTGCAAATTTCAAACCTTCAAAAAGTTCTGATAAAAAACACCAACAGGGGTCGCACTTTTCAGTCCCTTGTGAAGGTGGGAGATAATTTAAAATATTACTACGGAAAACCTTTTAATAAGTACAAAACATCTACCAAATATCATACTGCTACACCTCCCCAAATTTGAGATAAAAAATAAAAACCTAATTTTACCGCTCCTCTTTAGGGGGTTTTAACTCCAAAAGGAGACATTTAAGAAAAAAAAATGATATAAAAGCCTCCCCTTAACCCTTTCGTCCCGAGTGGTACTTACACATATGTACCACACATGTTTTAAAACACCTGAAAGCCAAATTAAACGTTTTAGAGATGCGAGAATTGTACCATGCCTTTATTTAGACTTGCAGTTATGTGTCTCGATGTAAATATACTGCAGATTTTGACAAAAAAATAATACTTGCAGGTTTTATTACGTTATTTGGTACCTGATGGTACCTACACATACGTACCACACTAAAACCCTGTTTGGTACATATGTGTACCAACAGGGTTTTAGTGTGGTACGTATGTGTACCATCAGGTACCAAATAACGTAAAAAAAAAGTATGGTACACAGCCGCAACAAATAATTTCATTTTTAGTCGCGAAATACTATAAGTTGACACTAAACTGACAAAATTATATCCAATTTTTGATCCAAAAGACATTATTTATATTCAGGGACGAAAGGGTTAATTTTCAATAAGGAATTACCTCCCCCCAAAGTTGTTCGTAATATTTAAGAAACAGGGTACAATATAATAAATTAAATTTTGATTTAAAAATTATTTGAGGTTATAAAAATTAACCAAAATTGTGCAGTTTTATCCAAAATCGCTTTCTCTTTCCAAAAATGTAAAAATATACAGAGTGTTCCATTTAAAATAACAAAGTTGGGGTAATTTCCCGCGAAACCGGAAGTAAAACAAATGTGGCTATGTGCTCAAAAAGCCCAGTTTTGTGCACATATCATATGTCTAAAATTTCATTTATCTAAAATCAACATGGCGTATAAAGTTAAATGAAACAAAGTCAGTACATGTCAATTTCACCAACAAGAGAATTGAACATGTACCAATCAACTTAAACATCAAGCAAATACCATACTCCAACGCAGCAAAATACTTAGGTATTACATTGGACGCTAAGCTACGCTGGAAGGCTCATGTCAAGAAAAAAAGGGAAGAAATAGGCATCAAATATAAAAAAATGTATTGGCTAATCGGGAGGAATTCCCCTCTGTCACTACATAATAAACTTTTGTTATACAAGCAAATTTTAAAACCTGTATGGACATATGGGGTACAGCTATGGGGATGCACCAAACAGAGTAATATTCAAATCATCCAGAGATTCCAGAACAAAGCATTAAGGAACATCGTTGATGCACCCTGGTACTGCAGAAACAGTGACATACATCGGGACCTCAATATGGACACTGTAACCGACACAATTAAGAAGTTTGCCAAGGGCCACGAGGAAAGGCTTTATCACCACGTAAACGTCGAGGCGATCCAGCTCCTGGACACTACAGGACTAGTAAGAAGACTCAAAAGGGTTAAACCTTTTGAGTTAGTTTAAACAAAAGTGAAAAGCAGAGACTGTGCGGTAGTGTGCACGTTAACAATTAGTGTACCTATATATTAGCAAACTAAGGACTACCATTGGGTAAATCTTAGAATAAGTTTGAACATTATTAATTTAGGCTAGAATTAAACGGCTTATTGGTCTCAAAGACCAGATTGCATGTCATAAACCCGATAAGGGTTATTTAAAAAAAAAAAAAAAATCTAAAATCAACACTAAAGAAAAAAAAGGGGGTGTACCACACTTTATTTATACCCGGTATATTACTTATTGTTAGTGCCTTAAGTACTATCTATGTAACAAAGTAACAAATATAAAAGCTATTGATGTGCTCTATCAGTTCGGAATTGGTTTACTTTCTGATGTACCTACCGTATAAGATAAATAAAGTTTTCATGACGCTGTCCAATAAGAACAGACAAAGTTAGTAATTATAATATTGTGAAGCAAAAAAAATCGATTTTTGAAAGGTTAGAACTCTTATTTGTGGCAGAGAATGCGCACCGCTTCGTTTTTTATTTACTGTAATAGAAGCAAGCGCAATCCGTAAACCTTTCAAATTTTTATGTGTGTATTTATTATATTACATCATAAAATACCAGTAGACTGTCTAAACATCACACATTCGAAGCCTGATCAAATAAAACGTCGGTCAGTTTAGGATAACCAAATAAAACTTATTTAAAGATGGAATGTTAAAACAGTATCCTCCGGATTTTTATATTTGTTTACTTTTACTGGACGTTAATTTGACCAATGAATGTGGTTTCTAAGAAAAACGCAAACAAAAATTAACGCACGCATTCTGCCTAATGTTTTCGACAAATAAACACTTTAGCAAATTAAACAACATTCCATCGACCTGCAGGATCATTTCGTCATCAAAATATTATTATGATTCCAACGCGATACACCAATTACTAGTTTAAATTTACAGCAGAGGTGAAAAAATCGTGATTACTATTCAGGTATGTTGGCTGTTTCATGCATCATTGAAAGCAATCGCAGATCGTAAAGAAACAATTATAAATTGGGACTTAATAAGTGTGTAATCGGTTGTCACATTCAGTACAGCGTTATGACGGGCAACACAACATGTACGGTCAATGAAATCGCATACATGCAATATAACAACCACTGTCTTGCACAATACAAGAAAGGCAAGCAAGAGATAAGCGATAACATGAAATTAAATTCATATACTCCTTTTATTTTTGAATTAAGGGGTTGCTCGACAAAAACGCCTTTTATATAATAGCAATAATTAACAATTTTTTCTGCGTCCGTCCAAAAATTCAGTTGCTTCCGATCAATTTTTAGGCTGGAAAATACATCTTTCCTGGCCTAGGCTAGAAAGTAACTTTGCCATGGTAATGAGTCTTTACCGGCCCCGGCCGGAAAGTAGCTGGTTGCCATGGTGATCAGTTGTTTTCACTTGTAGTTTGTTAAGTTATCGTTTAATTATGGATGGTGACGATAGTGATTTTGGTGTCAGTGGCGGGCGTAGAAAAAATATTGTGCGTAACATACCCGTAAAGTGTCTTTACTGGACTCGTAAGCTTTCAGGACGCCTACGGCTCGTCCAACAACTGCCGAGAAAATTTGTTAAATTTACGGGAAGTGTAGAAGAAATACGAACGGTTTCCAATAGACCAAAGCGATGGGATAAAATGTTCGCGTGATAAGCAATTTAAACGCAACTAGAAAAACTTTAGAAAAAAAGTGATCCAAATTTACAGCTGCATGACATGAACAGTTGGTGGACATCCAAGCCCCAGTTCGTGTAGTGTAGAATTGTAGATCAACAAATTTCTATTCGGCACATTGCTACAAAAACTGTCAGTATTTATTCTTTTAATGCGGTGGTTCTCAACCTTTTTTGTTGGCATACCCCCCCCTAACGTGCCAACTATTACTAAAGTACCCCTTAGTATTATTGTATAATATAAGTTAAGCTTTAGGTAATATTGTGGAACAAAAAAGTATTTATGTCTTAATCCTTGTGGGGTTATTTTACAAACATAAAAATAAAAAATTGACTAGGAATATAATATGTACTTATGTATTGGGCAAATGAAATCACAAAATTTTGAATATGTAAAAAGAAAAATCATCAACAATAAAAATATTCGTAAAATGAACAGAATATACCTAGTTGTTTTGGTAAATTAAATCAGGAAGATTCTAAAAATATGTAAATAGTAAAACAAAATCAAAATATTAACACTTATTTACTTCTTTGGTAAATAAAATCACAAAAATCTTAAAATATATGGATAATAAGAATAATAAAGTTAATGAGATACTTGTGTCAAATTTTCGGCGATTTTCGCAAAATTTTGTTGTCACGAAGTTAATTGGCAACGGATTTCTACTAAAGGGTTAAGTTTTTTTTTTGGGGTTTTGTGCCGGAATATTTGGCAAAGTTACACACGTGCAAGTGCGTGCTTACAAAAGGCGGAAAGCACTGCTTTATCAGCTATATTGGGAAAAGTTTGCAGTAGACCAGAACAAAATGATACCTAATAAAGATACACAAGAAAAATTTTCTAGGTACCTACGTCATATTACAAGAAATATCAATCCTCTTCTACTTTTGTAGTTAAGACAGAATTGTTTCGTATTTTAAAAAAAGGGTGGCTATCAACCTATAATTTTCAATTTCCATGTAGCCAAAAAAGTATTTATCTAATGAAGTTGATAATTTTGCAAGTTGGTGAATAATTGCTTTCTTTAAATAAGAATCTAAGGAATTTTTTTTTCTAGAAGGTAATAACTAAATTTGTAGAAAGTATCATTACTTTGCTCTAGCTTTACCAACCACACTTTTAGCTTTTTCGCCATTTTACATTGAAAGTCAGCCTTACCGCTGGCATAACCCCGAATACCTCTAGGGGTACGCGTGCCCCCCCCCGGTCGAGAACCAATGTTTTAATCGAAACATGTTAAAAAGTAATATATGGCGAAAGTACTAAATACGTTTACATCAGAAAATGCTTCCTAAAAGTTATAAAAATCCCTATTTATTGTATGGTTGTCCAAGGCAATGCTGCTTTAAGTAAAACAGATGTTTAGATGTTAGATATTTCATTAGAATACGCGCCTAATGAA
Organism: Elmis aenea; assembly: GCA_947652605.1. NCBI lineage: Eukaryota > Metazoa > Arthropoda > Insecta > Coleoptera > Elmidae > Elmis > Elmis aenea. The sequence goes on from OX393581.1 coordinate 48,452,487, forward strand.
ATATTTTCGTAAAGTTGTCATTTGATTTGCTTTTGAATATTTCTTTAGCAAACAAAATAAAAAACACGTTTAAAGCCCTAGAAGAAGAAAAACTTGTTCCACCATTTTTCTAGACGTGGCGCAGCCTTTCGATAAAGTGTGGCATGATGGTTTAAATTGTAAGTTGAGATCGCTTCTCACAAAACAATGCTTTAGTCCTACACTTCTGAGAGACACTTCAGAATAAAGCAAAAAGAATCTTATTCAGAACTTAAAGCAATTAAAGCAGGAGCTCCACAAGGAAGCGTACTAGGCCCGGCTCTATACCTATTGTATACTTGTGATATTTCAAAGTTAGAAAACAATACTACAGCGATCTTTGCCGACGACACGGCTATTTTAGCAGTAGGAAGAAACAATATAGAATTACCTATCCGAGAAATTAGAAGCAGCTGCCAATCAGATCAGCAACTGGACAAAAACATTATTAATTTAGTCTAGAATTGAACTGCTTATTGGTCTCAAAGAGACCAGATTGCATTGTCATAAACTCTACTAGAGTTTAAAAGTTTTTGGTTAAATTCTCATGAACCTATTTCATATTAATCCTGTATTTTCTTCAAGAAAATAGGTACTTGTAAAGTAATTATAGTCGCATATTAAAGAAAAAAATCTTAATTGCAAGGTACTTAACGCTGCGTTTAATAAGTGCTAATTGCAGAATTCCGAATTGAAATTGTTAAATTAACGTTAAAGCCATTTTAACTTGCACATTAATTTTGCTCTGGTTATAAAATGAAAGTTTTATCGGTCGAGTTAAATTTTTTGTCGATAATTCATCGCGAACCAATTTATTAGAAACGCATTTAAGTATGTATATGCGCTGTAATTGTATAAATTAATCTGTATAAGGCGATTGTTATAATATAGTGCAAACGGTTGATAGATCCATTTTTAAAAGTGGACGCGTATAATGGCATCCGCGTCGTCTTATTTGTAGTAGAAGAGAAGAAATTTGCATATCGATCGCGTACAGTCGGTTAATAAATTGATTTTGACATAAAATCGCTCGTTTTCTCCGTTTGATTTGTTGAGTCCTGCTGATAGCTACCTTCAAATTATCATGAACCACCCACGTCTCGTGCGATAATTTCTTATTCGAATCGGTGGCTCGCTTTGAGCGCACATCTTTACAAAAACGCTCCGGCCCGGACTGAGGGCTCCTTTATTTCTTATTTTGTATCACTTTACAAACGCACAGATATAAATACAATCGAAAAATGTTATCTGAAATGATATCGACTGTACACGCTAATAATATATTAAGAAGTCGTTGTAAATTAAAAATAATTAAACAGTGTGTGTTGCTGTATTTGGCATTCGATATATCATCCATCTATAATATGTATATACCCCGGGTTAACCGTATAATTTATTACATTTTTGTATTTTTATTTATTAACTGCACCTTCGATGACTTTAAGAACGTAAATATATGATCGTTTTCAAGACTCGGATGTAAATAATAGGTTGGTATGTATGTGTGTAAGTACAGTTAGCCATAACCTATATTTACACACGGATAAATACATCGGCCCTTACCTGCACGTGGTCTGGATTGCAAACTTACACGACAATTTCCAAAGTTTTGGATTATTTAAGGCGGAAAACTATCAAAAATATTCTATTTAATTGTTGAAATCCAGAATTTTTAATTCCTATCAACACATGCAATGTTATATCTTGTATAAAGAGTTGTAGTATTTCTGTCTTGTAATTATAAGCTAATTTTGTTGTAAAAGTATCTGCCAGGCATATACAGGGTGTCCCCGTTATCACCGCGAATATTTTAAGTGGTGATAGAGGACCTTTTTCTAAGAAAAAATTTCAAGTACAATTTTTTTCTAAAATCAAATGCTAAGCAGTTATCAACACTTACTTGATTTTTTTACACTTCTGCATTTAAAAGGCTCTGTCGCCGAAAATATCAATTTTATCGTAAAATACCTTTTAACTTTTTAATAGAGCAAGAAATTCTCTACAAAATTAATTATAATTATTTTTTGTCTACAGGCAATGGTTTAAAAGTTATAAGGCAGTTTGTACAAAGAAATGGGAAAAATTTTAAAACTTTAATTGTTTCTTAGACTTTGCAACCGCTGTATCTTTAAAACGAAAGGTTGTACAAAAAAACCGACGGCCCATTTCGGATAGCAAATTTTATGGGCTACAACTTTGGTCAAGTGAAATTTTTGGAAAATCAAACCAATTTTCCGGAAAAGCTAACAATAAGGAACAGAGTGCAAAAACAAAATTTCCTACAAATATTGTTTTGTATTTAAAAATGCTTTTAAACAGAGAACGATTACGTAATTGAAAATGATAAATGATGGAAGTCATTTTGAACACTTATTGATGTAATTTTGTGGTTACATGTAAATTTTATTGAGTTAAGATGGATTTGCATTGTTTTGCATTTTATCGTTTTCAAAACAAAAAAAAACGGGAAATTATAATATTTTGTATTTAAAAATGCCATAGCATCGGCACCATTCATAAAATTATGTAATCAGTTTTAAAGCTTTTTATGAAGTTTGAAATTATTCAGAAAACCACCCCTTATTTTTTAAGGAGCTAACGAACAAATTTAACAAAAAATTGTAAAATTGCATGTAAATAAGTTATTTAAATTTATAAAAACGCCGCATCTTTTAACGAAACGTCGTAGAGCAAAACGGATGTCTATTGCGGATAAGGCATTTAACGGACTACAACTTCGGTAAATATGTTGTTTAATAAAACTAAACATATGTTTTTAATAGTGAAAAAGGTGGGGAAAAAACGATAAAATGCAAAACAATGCAAATCTATCTGGAGGCAATAAAATTAATATGTAACCACAAAATTACTTCAATAAATGTTCAAAATGATCTCCATCATTTTCAGTTCATAATCGCACTCTCTTTAAAAGCATTATTTTAAATACAAAACATAATTTCTCGACATTTTTTTTACACTCTGTTCCTTATTTTTAGCTTTTCCGGAAAATCGGTTTGATATTCCAAAAATTTTACTTGACCAAAGTTGTAGCCCATAAAATTTGCTATCCGGAATGGGCCGACGGTTTTTTTGTACGACCTTTCGTTTTAAAGATACAGCGGTTGCAAAGTCTAAAAAACAGTTAAAGTTTTAAAATTTTTCCCATTTTTTTGTACAAACTGCCTTATAACTTTTAAACCATTGCCTGTAGACAAAAAATAATTATAATTAATTTTGTAGAGAATTTCTTGTTCTATTAAAAAGCTAAAAGGTATTTTACGATAAAATTAATATTTTCGGCGACAGTGTCTTTTAAATGCAGAAGTGTAAAAAAATCAAGTAAGTGTTGATAACTGCTTAGCATTTGATTTTAGAAAAAAATTGTACATGAATTTTTTTCTTAGAAGAAGGTCCTCTATCACCACTTAAAATATTCGCGGTGATAACGGGGACACCCTGTATATTTGCGATTTTTTTTTTACATTTCATGGCACAAAATATGAAATAATCTGGATTGAAGTGGTAGAGATTTTACATAGCTGATAATTTTTACGCCTTCAACCAAAATAGTTTTTAAATGTGTAATATTTTTTTGTTACAAGTGCTTGCATTTTTAAAACATTCATTAACAAATAGTGAGAAATATCATATCTTAGACTAACATTGGTTTATTTTAATAATAAAAGTTTTATTTAACTAAATAAAAATAGTCTTAGACTAACGTTGTTGCCAAAGGTGATCGTTGCTAGGACAACTGTAAATTATTAATTAAATAAGTAATAAAATTATCTACCAGCGAAGAGGCGAGGGGTTTGGATATTCGTCTACGTATTATTCAAGAATAGATGTTAATTTATTAATTGTTTTAAAATAATGCAGGGTATAGTGAGGCCTTACAAAGTTGGCAATAAGTAAATCGTCATTTTAAAAAATTACATGGATTATTGTTTCCATGTAGTTATACAGATGTCAATACTCATTAATATCACGTCTTTGATGTTAAGGCTGATTTTAAATAACAAGCCTACTGCTAAATTAACTATAGAAAAACCGGATGCTAAAGAATAAAGCCTATAAGTACGGTCCGCTTTGAGAGCTGATGTCTGTGGAAAAATCAGACCTGCGTGAAATGCACGCATTTACGTGTTTGTCGGTTCATTGGTAGTTAAAATGAGTCCAGAAACTTATTACGAAGTGCAAGTGCTGCAAATATTGTTCAACTCATCGCGTTTCTTAATTACTGCCCCGCAACGTAACGAATATAATGGAAATATTATTTTTGTTGCAATTAAACTGTTGCGTCGAATGCGAGCGATAAATTAACCGCTTCAATTTTTTTTTCGTGTTCCGAGCATAGTTGGTTTATTTTTCGCAATTTTGCACATTCCAACACGTTAAGCGACTGTAAAAGATAATAAAAGTTGTGTTTAGTCGGGTTTTATTGTTTGTTAACGACCTCTTTATTTGTAATAACCGAGTTTTAATGGTAAATTAATTTTTTTTGGGCGCAATTTAACAATTGTTTTGTAAGTGCTGTAATAATTTAATTTTAAACGAAATTAATTTTTCTTTGAATAATTGCAACAGAGTTTTTGGGTCGTAAAATTAGTTAATAAATAATTTCGAGTATAAATATTTGTCAGTTAAATTAGAATCGCTATAACGAAACTACCAGTTTTAAGACTATCCGTTTTTCATAAGTTGGTTATTCTTCTAATTATTTATTATTCAACTGCAGTTGTCTTAGCAACAATCAATATTGACAACGGTGTTGATCTTCAACTGTGTTGATATAGGTGAATAAATTTTTAAGTTAATAAAATTTGTGTTTCAATGGTTTTTGGTTAGGGCTTTACATCATTTTGCCCTATCTTTCTCCTCAAATTCCACCTTGTTCGGAGTAGCTGTTAACACACAAGATTCTGTTTCTTCCGTCTCGTGGTTTGTGGTCGGTTGTATTTTGGGTATGGTTTAATTTCCGTAAAAGTTTTGGGGCACGCGCTGCTCTTGATGACTTCGGCGTTTGTACTCCAGAAGACCCTGGTAAATTTTGATACTTCTGCGTTTCGAAATCCTGTACTCCAGAAGGACCTGGCGTCGGCGAATCTGATTTTCGAGTGTCCTTTGTAATCATTAAGTTAATTAGGGGTTCGTCGTCGTCGTCACTTGACCTATGAAGCAAAATCACAGGGAAAAAACAAAAAAAGTAGACCGAGAAAAACCTGGTAAGACGAAGTTAAAGCATCAAATGAAAAGACATAAAAAGGCTAGCACAAGACAGAAAAACATGGAAAAAAGTCAGTACAGCACAACTCAACAGTCCTACACCTAACATGGCTAAATAAAAAAAAAAAAAAAATTTACTAAAAATACCCCGTGAAGCCATGAAAAAAAAACAAACTTTGGTAGCTCCGTTTTAAGTACAAAAATAAATCGTTTTTTTATACGACCGAATAATCCAAACTGCGTATTTCACATCTTCTCGTGTTTTTTACAAATATCAAACAGGCAGAGCGGTAGTTGCCTCGATGGTAATTACTAATATTTTCAAACTGTAACATGAATAATAAGACGTCCTCGTCGAATCTGCGATATGTAAACTGCTAGTGGATGTGATAGGTGCAGGTCGGCAGGTGGACCGTGGCCCGCCTCTCTCCTAATTACAAGATCACGTTTCTATCATTCCAGTTTTATTGTCCATTCCTACAGCTAACGTGCCTGTAATTCCACACAACAGAATTATGTCCCAGGCATAAAACACTGTAATTAAACCGTACAAATAGATTGCCTTTTATTATCGATAGCGTTCATTATTATTTTTTGTTAGTTCATAAAATTTTAAATAGGAGCGGAGAACTCAGACGGGACGTGCTGCTAATTCAACATCTGTACTATTAGTGAGGCATTTCTGCGATTATATTTTAGTTCATTTGCAATCAACACAGCATAAATAACTTTCCAAACCGCTGCAGTTGTGTTAATATGAACTTTTTTTTTCAAAATAATCGTTGGTGCAGTTGATGTTTCTGTGATAAATGTGGAAAGGTGTTGAATGCAAATCTAGCTGTAACTTGTTGATAAAAATTCGACCCAGTGTAAATTACTTGTAACTATAAAACAAACCCAACGTCTTCTCTTCTTATTTACAACTTTCTGGCGGCGTAACTTAATATCTACTTTTGTCTCTAGCACGTTTCCAGCAAATAATATCGCATTAAAAAAAAATTCAGTAATTTATTATCATTCACACTGTTCAAACGCAAACATAATAAATTAGTGATATTTTTGCGTTTCCTGCATGAGGCTGTAGCGCGCTGCGTACTGTGTAGTGGGCGGTGGAGGCGATGACATCCTCTGCTACAACCTCTAGAATGCAACTCCATTCATCTTCATAGTTCACTGCCACTCCGCTTTGCTGACGATAGATTAGCTCTTTAGAACACAATTACAACCATTTATTAAGCGCGTAACACACGCACACACAGATACGATATCCGAAGATGCAGGAATTCTCAAAACTGGCCGGCGCGCGTTTTTTACGGTCTCGGTAATTAAATTAACCATACACCGCTGTATAGCCGATGTAAGCTGATAAAGTAAATACAGAAACCTTCCGGACTTTGTTGGTAACAGCTTTTTTGTGTTACCATCTCTTTGTCATGATATTTCTAAAGAAGAATGTTTTTTTACGGCGAACAACTTTAGACACACTTGTGGTAATTTATTTTCGTGCTGACTGTAAAAAAGTTTGGATTCACAGTTGATTTCTTAACTTAAGGCGTAAATACGAGAGCCATTGTTTTTATTGCTGACGGAATTTTACGGATCGACTAATAAACGAATATAGGGACAGTTCAAAATTGATTTCATTGTTTATATTTCAATTTTATTAACGATCATTTATATTTCACTACATAGAAATAATTTTTAGTCAATAGTAATAAGATTTTTTATAGGTTTAAAATGCGGGTGGTTCTGAAGATCTCTAATCATATTAAAAAAAATTAAAGGTCGAAGTTTTCCATTTGCCATGTTTAGACTGTGATCTAAATTTACATAATTTTTTTACTGTGAATGTAGGTACCTACTTTATTTAATGTAAGGATGATTTTTTTTTAAATACACGCGAAAAGATTTTTTAGTATGAATGTTTTATTAACCCGTCGATATTTATTATACAGGGTGTCCCAAATTCGAGTAAATGCATGGGGATCTCGCTTATCTTAAGAGCTACGAGGTCGGTTAAATTAGGGCAAAGTTGCTAAATTCGATGCTCATTAATAATCCAAAGAGAAATTGGAAATATCTCTAACGGTATCCGAGAAAATTAGGAAAAACTGGAAAATACGATTTTTGAAAATCGTCTATAACTCCTTTGGAGTATGAAATATTTTAAATGTGTAAAGACATTGCCCAAGCAACTTTTCAAGCCGAAACGAATAGTGGTTACAAATTTTTTCTAGATTGATTCGTTTTTGTTTTATGACAACCAACTTTATTTTTTCTTATGGGCGCAATTTTTGCTATTTACATAATCAAATAGCATTTATTTTTCTGAATCTATTGATGTATCACACATGGTATTTTACTTTTTCTTTCATTGTCAAATTTCAAAAAATACGTTTTAAACAATAACCATTATAAATCAGGTTGGCCGGTCATTGTAGTTTATGTTGTTTCCATGACAACCGATCAACAAACTAAAAGTTTTGAAGGCCTGTTAGTCGTAAAAATGAACTTTAAAAATGAAGAAAAACGCGATATGCTACTCATAACAAAAAACAAAGTTGGTTGTCTAAAACAAAAACGAATCGACCTAGGAAAAATTTGTGACCACCATCCGATTCGGCTTAAAAAGTTGCTTGGGCAACTTTTTTACACATTTAAAATATTTCAAACTCCAAAGGAGTTATAAACGATTTTCAAAAATGGACTTTCCAGTTTTTCCTAATTTTCTCGGATACCGTTTGAGATATTTCCAATTTCTCTTTAGATTATCAATAAGCATCGAATTTAGCAACTTTGCCCTAATTTACCCGACCTCGTAGCTCTTAAGATAAGCGAGATCCCCATGCATTTACTCGAATTTGGGACACCCTGTATAACTCAATTTTAAAACCTGTGTTTTAAATTTGTTACTGTGCGTTTAATTTTGAGCGTAAATTAAATAAATTCTAAATCACCTCAAATTTCTGCAAACTTAACCAATTGTATCTCTTATGCAATCAAACAAATTATTTATTATGCACTTACTACCGAGTTTTATTTCCAATACCGTTAGTCACTTAACAACTAATGTTATTTTCTTTTCGTTGGCCGGACTAGAAAACCCGAGAACCGATTTAGAATCTTCCACGTTTTTCATTGTTTCGGACGTAAAGTGTGCAGTTATGCAATTGGTTTTTTCGGCCGCCCCGTTCTCACTTTTTTACAACAAAATATTTTGCGCTGCAGTTATCCTTGTCGTCGCTCGTACCGTTTTCTTTCAGCGTGCAAGTCTTAAGAGCAGACTCAACTCCGGTCGGTCTGCCTTGACCTCGAAACTCGCGCCGCCCGGGAACTATTTTAATTACTTCGTTATGTGACGCAATCCATCAGAAAACAATGAATCATGTCCCCTGTTATAAGAAATCACCGATGCTTGTTTCTAATTTGCGTATCTTCAATCTTTTTTGATGCGTTTGACTTATTAGTTTCGGGTAACCACATTCCTAACACGGCCTTATGGGTGGTTTCAGAACGGTTTGTTTGACAACACCACGAAAGTAACTTAACTGAATAACTAACACTGGCAAGCAATACGAAAAATTAATTACCAGTGTTCCCATATTAGTGTTGAAGGCACTGTACAACAAGTTTATCTGATAATTATTTAAAAACCGACGCGGAACAAAATTTTTCCCAGAAACCTACAGATTTTTAGTGCTTCCACCATATCTTTATCTCTAATAATGTGGACAAACCCAGTACAATCCAACCATTTACTAATGCTTAAAATGCAATCCATTTCATGGTTTACCCTTATTAGAAATATAAAACTATACAGGGTGCCCATTTTTCTAACCTGTTGTATGGGTAACTCCGTTAATATTAGAGATACAAAAATGTTTAAATTAGCAAATTTGTGCAGAATTTAAAGAAAAATCTGATGCCATTTTCAAATTTGACCTACGTCATCAACTTTTTGAAATATTTTGAAAAAACTGAAAAAGGTCGATTTTTTCAAACTTGAATAATTCCGTAACCATATGAGTTAGAACAAAAATAAAAATTGGCCTTTATAGATATTTTTACGTAGATTTTAAACATGTTAACGAAATTTTCATAGCATTCTCGATTTCCAAATTATAGCACAAACTTGCATTTTTTTAAATGGAAGTCACAGTTGGCTGTGGTCTTATTAAAAAGGTTATTTTTTTCTCGTTTCAATGATATAAGGTTTGTTATGCTTTACTCTTGTAGTTTTTCTTTAAATAAGCAAAAATCATTTTACATGTTCACAGCCTACTAATAGATGGGAGTTATCCCGTGTTCTTTTTTTTCGATGTGACATTTAAGAGTTGTCTCTTATTGTTAGTGTAGCAGTTATTAGCCAGTTACAAATTTTAAAAACAAAACCTCAGAGTTTGTCAAATATAATTTATTGTTTGTTTTACGTATAAATCTCTCTCTCGTGTTGATCAAAATTTATGATTGAGTTTATTGTAAATTTCAAAAACAATGTGTTCTAATGAAGAAAAAAAACACATGCTTTTCTATTACTACGCTTGTAATAGAAATAGTAGAAATTCAAGTGAAATGTATTTGCAAAGATTTATGGAAAGTAGCCAACCAAGAAAGAAATTATTTTCGTTATTAGAAACCAATTTAAAAAAATACGGGTATACCAAAAAGCCTAATAATATTTCTTCAATAAAAAACATTGTTTTTGAAGTTTATAATAAACAAAAATTTTGATTAACACGAGATAGAGACATACGTATAACAAACAATAAATTGTATTTGACAAACTATGAGGTTTTGTTTTTAAAATTTGTAACTGGCTAATAACTGCTACAATAACAATAAGAGACAACTCTTAAATGTCACATCGAAAAAAAAAGAACATCAACACGGGATAACTCCCATCTATTAGTAGGCAGTGAACATGTAAAATGATTTTTGCTTATTTAAAGAAAAACTACAAGAGTAAAGCATAACAAACCTTATATCATTGAAACGAGAAAAAAATAACCTTTTTAATAAGACCACAGCCAACTATGACTTCCATTTAAAAAAATGCAAGTTTGTGCTATAACTCGGAAATCGAGAGTGCTATGAAAATTTCGTTAACATATTTAAAATCTACGTAAAAATATCTATAAAAGTCAATTTTTATTTTTGATCTAACTCATATGGTTACGGAATTATTCAAGTTTGAAAAAATCGACCTTTTTCAGTTTTTTTAAAATATTTCAAAAAGTTGATGACGTAGTCAAATTTGAAAATGGTATCAGATTTCCCTTTAAATTCTGCACAAATTTGCTTATTTAAACGTTTCTGTATCTCCAATATTAACGGAGTTACCCATACAACAGGTTAGAAAAATGGGCACCCTGTATACATAGGGGCGCAAATTTACCCTCCTGCCTCAGGTGAAATTACCTCTTGGCCCGGCTCTGGTCAAAACATCAAAAAAATCAGCATGGCTCTTGTGTTTGTTTTGTAAAGCAAACATTTTGAAGTGAATTTCGTTGCCAGAGAAAAATATCAACCAAATGGTAGTCAGTCACCGGACAATATTCAGATTTTCTCGAAGTATGCGGATATTTGGAATTCCTCAATCCGCCGTTGCGCATTTTACCTAACAATTATTAACACTAAATCACGGGACTGTCATTTTTGTTTAATTAACAGCGCGGATGCGTATCAGATGCAGACAGCCCCCCAAAGGGGAGCAGCTCACGTACGGTAATAATGGGCGTCCCCATCTCCAGCAATTTGCGATGCTGGACGCTGGGAGGAGCCGCTTTGACAAACATCCTCGCTCATCAACCCAAAGATTGGATATTGCATATACTGTTATTATCGTATACTTACTTTCATACCCGGTTAATAACCCAGCTTCTAGTGTCTCTAATCGTTTGCATTGCGCCCTCATTGGTCGACGACAACGTTATAATCTCGAAGTAAGTTTACTCGATACTTGCAGCAATTACCTTTAAGAGTTATGAGATGTAACTTTTTTTTGTTGACTCCGTCAGACTTCATTCCTAACTTAACTGGAACATCTGAAAACTTCTGATTACATTCTGCTTGTCAGTTGCTTGTGAGAAACTGCTACGCCTATATTATGTAAAACCACACAAGAACATATTCAATCAGGCGTACTCGCAAGTGTGACGGACTTTTTCAAAATCTGTCACAACTTAAAATGAGCTTGTATGGCTACCAAACGAATTTCCACTGTGTAAAAATACTTTCAGAGCACTTTCCTTAATTGTATGCAAAAATATGCTTATCAGAACTTCTGCGTGGTGCAAATTGAAGGAGTCCAGACGTTCTACTTAAATTCATCATCATCCTGCATGTTTTTAGCTTAGATCCCGTTACTTAGCTATCTTTTAGATAGCCCTAACGTATCTTAAAAATCTCTTTTAATTTTTTAGTGTTCTGTTTTCTAATTTCTTTTTGTCACAGTCCAGTTTAATATAATACTGTTAGAGTATAAATTGCTTCTTTAACTTTGGTCCAGTTTATATAATCCTAGCTGTAAACTACCTTCCGAAACCACCAACACTTCCAGTTGAGAACAATTTTCAAAACGTCCAACTAGCAACCTAACAACAACTACTAAAATGACTGGTATTCATCAAACTGACGATTTGTACAACGACATAATATAAATAATAATAAAATTAACGTAGTTCCCTAGTAACCAGTCCAAAGAGGTCTTGCAAGAAAGTCAGAAAAAATTGGAAAATTAATCCGACTACTTTTGTATGTTCTCATCTTACGAAAAAAAACACCAATTATGTGCTAAGAGTGAACATTTGCAAGTGAAAACATTGATTGGGGTTGATTGTAACACTGTTACTTTTGACTCCAAGTGTACACAAAAGAAATTGGAGGGTATCCATAATTAACCACGATTCCAACGTCAAATTGTATTGCAACCACCAGCTAACAAACTTTAGAACATAATAATCTAGGTACTTTTTTGTTCCTCTTTTAGAGAACGCCGAAAAGTCACTCAACCGGTGACACAACGAATTAACTTTTAGGCGAAAAATAGTGACTCTGGCTGGCAAAAACTTAACCTCTATGACAGATAAAAAGTAGCAATGTAGGTGGAAAGGTGGATGTGAATAAACATTGCTAAAGCGCTTAGCGCGACATATAACAAAAATTAAAGAAATTATAGGCACTGTTACAACCTACCCGTGTAACATTCATCCCCTGTCTCCCCTACCGCAAAACGGGGTGAGAATGTTACACTTTTCGAAGTTTTTCTTGTTGTGGCATCAAGAGTAATTATTTTAGAGTAATGAAATTAATACAGAATGTTAGCTGTATATCACCTCTTTCAATACCTGTGCTTAAATAACTTCTTCTAAGGGGAGGGGGTGGTAGATTTTTTTCCGTCACATTCTCACCCCAGTAGGTTTAATTCATAATTCTGGCTATGGAACTGCGCATATAACATTTTTGCCCACTTGCTATTGAGTTCAGCACGTTAGAATTGCTATCTCATCAAAAATTCGGTCTAGAAGCTCAGTTTTATAATCATAATTAGGAATTTTAATAAACAAAACAAACTCGGTTAAAAAAACATTTTATTTAAATATAAAATAACATAAAGAAGAATAAAGAACAAATAAAAAAACATCTTAAAAGTCAACCTTTCATGTCAATAAGAACATTTTTTGTGCCATTTTTTAAAATTGTGTGTTCTTTTGGGTACCACAACTCATCCTCAACAGTTGGCCACTTCTAAAATTTGCCCATTTTACACTGACCTAATATTTTCCATCGTCTATCGCAGTCACTTGTCCAGGATAAAATGTTTTTGCATATTTTACTTTAATATAGTCTCCTATAGAGTAAAGATTGTACCTAGGTACTTTTTGGTGGTCGATTAAAGGGACCCTATTTTTTTAATTACTTCGGTTTCCGTATTTAATTGGTTTTCGGTCCAATTTTTATAGACTCTACCACCAACTTTTTTGACGAACTTGCTTAACATCGCTCAAAACGACGAATATCTGCTGATAAACAACAAAAAAACATAAAGAACTGGTGTCACATTCTCACCCCATCAACTCAATTTTTATGATAGCATTTCATCGAGAACCAAACCAAAAGTAATGTCAACAATACTCCAGAGTATGATCATGGTGAAAATTAGGGGAAAAAAAATTACCTCAGCTTTGGGATTCAATCTTCAGGTGCACCAATACAAAACAAACGCGATAGGCGCAAAACGCGAAAAACTACAACAAAATTCCTTTCCCAACGAAGATCACGTGATTTAAAAAAAATATTACTTATGTAAAAGTGCCCACCTTGGGAACTCATAAATATAATTTTCTAGCGGCGTTATAATAACTTTTACTAAACTCCGACTAGAAGCGATTCGAGCAAAAATTTCGCTTTGTCACATTCTCACCCCGTCAGTTATATACTCCCCACATTTTACGGTATTTAATAAAAAATTGGGCAATTAAAAAATCGTATCATATTGCAAACAAAAATTATATTGTGGTATGTTGAAGGTTTACCAAGCAATTAAACGCAGCGTAAGCTACCTTTTTATACAATTGTTTTATCTACAAACATTCATCTATTGTAAGATGGCGTACAATTAGCAATAGGGCAAGAACTAACAGCAAATAACTTATTTTATATATCAATTTCAGACTTAAATGTTAGTGATAAATTACAAGACAAAATGCATGACATGCTTTAAGATAAGAAATATGTTAATTAATTTGTAAAACCACATAACTGCATTCATTTAAAATTAATTAATTTATGTAATACATGAGCCCTGTCTCGATGTACTAATAGACGGTATACGAAGCAATTTCCATTGCACGTTCATGAAATTTGGTGCGCTGCATAATTTGACTGTTTTTCATTAATTCTGGATTGTCTGAATGACCATAAGCAATTGACTGTTCCGTGAAGTTTCCATCATTAAATGTTCCTGCCAAATATTTGCGAAAACACAGGGCGCTACGCGTTTATTAATAAAAAAGCAGCATTTTAGGAGCCTTATTAGATCATTAAAAATATGAAGATCACAATTTAAAATAATAGCGTAATAAGGTTATAAAAGTGAAGGGATATCTTCCTATTTATCACGGTATATGCTCAGTAATGTTAATTGCAGCGATACCGCTGTACCCAATATATGTAATAATATAAGACGTGACGATATCGCCTAATAACGACCGCCGATCGCGGTAGGCGGGGAGTTCTGTCATTTTTGTTACACATTTTGTAATTGCAGTATAGTTGATTTGCAGTTTCGTTAAAAATTATAATTACTATTATGTAGATTAAGATTATATCATATCCAATTTAATTTAAGCTCTGCCCGTCTTAGGCTATCAAACCCACAAAACAACTGCTAACTTACATCCGGCTATAAGAACTAAAACAAAACGTTATCGACGTTTCACAGCAGTAGTTCTGATCACTATTTATTTAAAAACAAAAAATTAAAATGTTCCCAAAAATTGTGTCTTATAACATTTAATCAGTAAATATAATAATAGTTTTTCATTGATATGAAAGCATTTTCTACACTAAATTTAAATAATTACAAATTTGACGATGTTTCATAATGTTTTTGTTTTTTCCAAAGGTATCTTGTTTGCCCCTAAACAGTATTTTCTCACAATTTTTTTTCCATTGATATAAATACGGTATCAAATGATATATTTTTAAATCAGAAAAAATGTTTTAACAAACTACCAAAGTTTATATTAAAACGGCACCAGATATCTGAAATCTGTTTTGATATTCTTAATCAGCATATAATTTAGCACCTTTTTCAAATTTAAACCTATAGTCTACCTCTAATAATAAAAGAGTTTCCTATAGTCCCCATGTTAAGGAGACTCCAACGGTAGGTCAAGACACGAACCCCACACATTTATATAGCGGTAATCTTAGATGTTTCCAGTTTGCATACAAACTGTTGCAGATATTTGAAATCTGTTTTGCTAATGTTAATTAGCATGAAATTTAGCAACTTTGCTGAATTTAAACCTTTGCTCTAGCTCCTATAATAAGCGAGATATTCTTGTTGGAACTCGAGTCTATATACAGAGAAGGGCCCACTGTTGGGATCTCGTAAACAGTAAGGGCTACAAAGAAGTTTAAATTAGACAAATCCTTTGTGAGAACTATTCAGTGAAGCTTTAACGTTTTAAAAAAGTCCCATCGCTCGCTAGAAAATAAACCTAAACGGGCATTTTTCAAAAATTCGTTAATATGGTTATACTTGATGGTACAAAAATATTTTTGAGGAAAAATTTGTATATTTTTTACGCACTGTAGAATGAAAACATTCATTTGTATCACTAGTGTTTAAATTCATGGCACTCTATAGCTTTCATATGGGCTTTTTTTATGAATTTTGATTGTTTCAGCTTAAACACCAAAATAAATACATTAAACGTTACATCATTGAAAAGAGGGAAGAAGAGCTTTTTCATGACGTTATAGCCAACTATGGTATTCATTTAAAAAATTCAAGTTTGTAATTTACCTAAGAATTTAAACAACTTACAGTGCGTACAAAAATCTTCAAAAATATTTTTGTACCATCAAATATAACCGAGTTACTAACGAATTTTTGAAAAATGCCCATTTTGGTTTTGGTTTATTATCTAGCGTGCCATGAGACTTTTTTAAAATGTTAAAGCATCACTGAATAGGTCTCAGAAAGGGAAACAATTTGTCTAATTTAAACTTCTTTGTAGCGCTTACCGTTAACGAAGTTCCAAGAGCAGGGCCGGCCTAAGATATTTGGCGCCCGTGGGTGCAGTTGTATCCAAAATCGCGTTTTCTTTCCAAAATTGTAAAAATATACAGGGTGTTCTATTTAAAATAACAAAGTTGGGGTGATTTCCGGCGAAACCGGAAGTGAAACAAATGTGTGCATGTGCTCAAAAAACCGGGTTTTTTGCACATATCATATGTATAAAATTTCATTTATCTAAAATCAAAACTAAAGAAAAAAAGGGGGCGTACCACACTTTATTTACACCCGGTATGTGTATTGGAATTTTTCTGGAGTGCTGTCTAAGAAAATTTCTCATTTTCAATAGTGTGAAATTACTACTTAACATTGTGTAAATTAGTTTAAGTTATTATAAATAAATAAATTTGCAGCAGATCTAAAAAATCGTGTGCATACAAGGAATAGAAGTTGCGTATTTTAAAAACAAAACTTATAATGATACAAATATATTTTAAGTATACGGTATGTAATAGTGTTTAAAATATAGGGCCAGTATATTATTATCTTGCAATTTTCCTCTGACCTCATACGTGCTATCATGAAAATACCCTTAAAGATTGCCATCTTCCAACGCTATGCATTACATTTTTAATTTTGTAATAAAATAACGGCAGTCTTGCATGCTATTAATTTTAAAAGGTTTTCGCGATATAATAAAAGATAAGTGGAAGACTGAAGTCGGCTGAGTAGTTTATTAGGAACTTACTTTTATGAAATCTTATTCTTTTTCAGGTAATAAAGCTTTTATTCATTTTTGTTCGACGGCCCTACCAGCTCTATGGACAAGCGTTTATATTTTTACGAGCGCTGTGTAAGTTTAATACTTCAATTATTTACGAATTATGCGCGCGCATAGACCAATTGTGTTCCTAAGAACATTTACTGGCATAAATTAATTAACTTAACATCCGTTCATAATATTTTATTACAGCTTTAAGTCCCTTACAGAAGTTAATCTAAAACAGGAGATTAAAGCCAAAGAATTCAATTTTTTTTTTTTTTTAAATTTTAATAGGGTTTATAACAATCTGGTCTTTGAGACCAAAAAGCAGTTTAATTCTAGCTTAAATTAATAATGTTCAAACTTAGTCTAAGGTTTACAGAATAGTAGTTCTTAGTTTGCTAATGTAGAAGTGCACTAATTATTAACGTGCACACTGCACACTACCGCACAGTCTCTGCTTTTAATCTTTTGCTTAAACTTACTCAAAATGTTTAATCCTTTTGAGTCTTCTTGGTAATCCTGTAGTGTCCAGGAGCTGGATAGCCTCGACGTTTACATGTTGATGGAGCCTTTCTACGTGGCTCTTGGCAAACTTCTTAATGGTGTTGGTTACAGTGTCCATGTTGAGGTCCCGATATATGTCACTATTACTACAGTACCAAGGTGCATCAGCGATGTTCCTTAGCGTTTTGTTCTGGATTCTCTGGATGATCTGAATGTTACTCTGTTTGGTGCATCCCCATAGCTGTATCCCATATGTCCATACAGGCTTTTAAATTTGCTTGTATAGTAAAAGTTTATTATGTAGGGACAGAGAGGAATTCCCCCCGATTAGCCAGTACATTTTTTATATTTGATACCTATTTCTTCCCTTTGTTTCTTGACATGCGCCTTCCGGCGTAGCTTAGCGTCCAGTGTAATACCTAAGTATTTTGCTGTGTTGAAGCTTGGAATTTGTTTATTATTTAAGTTGATTGGTACATGTTCAATTCTCTTGTTGGTAAAATTGACATGTGCTTACTTATTTTAATTTAACTTTATACGCCATGTTTTTGTCCAGTTGTTGATCTGATTGGCAGGTGCTTGTAGTTTCTCGGATGATTCTATATTGTTTCTTCCTACTGCTAAAATAGCCGTGTCGTCAGCAAAGCTCGCTATAGTATTGTTTTCTAACTTTGGAATATCACAAGTATACAATAGGTATAGGACCGGACCTAGTACTCTTCCTTGTGGAACTCCTGCTTTAATCTATTTAAGTTCTGAATAAGATTGTTCTTTCTTTATTATGAAGTCTCTCAGAGATGTAGGACTGAAGAATTTGGGAGTATTGTTTTGCGAGAAGCGATCTTAGTTTGTAGTTTAAACCATCATGCCACACTTTGTCGAAAGTCTGCGCTACGTCTAGAAAGATGGTAGAACAAACTTTTTTTTCTTCTAGGGCCTTTTCTATGACATTGGTAATTCTATGTACTTCGTCAATAGTTCAATGTTTATTTCTAAATCCAAATTGATGAGAGGGAATCAGTTCTGTTTCCGCTATTATTGGTTTCATTCTTTTGAGCAGCAGCTTTTCGAACAGTTTCGATATAACAGGAAATATGTGAGTATAGGAAATTAGAGGTAATAAAAAACCATATTGGGGGTGTTTTTAAGAAACCATCCAGAAGTGAATAGTCAGAAGTTTTGATTAACTAGGAGTGCCGAATAGAAAATGAGGACGAAGCAGACATTAAACAAATGCCAAAATTAATATAAACAGTAGGTAGCGAAAATTTCAAATAGTCTGCCCAGAACATGATTGAAAATCGCTTAAGTAGAGTAATCTGCCCTTAAAGAACATCAAAGCTAGTTTTAGAATTGTCGCTAAATTCTCTCTTTTATTTTAAAGTAATCTGTTTGAACCATTTTCCTATATCTACATAGATTACCACACAATTATTACGTAATTACTAGTGAAGCTCCACGCATTTATACGCGTATCTAATACATTTTTTTAGGCGTTGTGTTGAAGTATGAAACACGTTCATTGAGTAACGTTCTAGGAGTAAATTAAGTACGGGACCATGGAGTTGGTTGACAGTGATGCATAGTACTTTAAGGTCAAAGGTTTTCCTCTAACTATGTATTATTCGCGGATATAGACGAGGTGAACCAAAATAAAAAGCAGCTGTTAATGTCTTCGGTACATGCTAAACTATTTAAACCACCGGAGAACAGTTAGAACTAATTTAGGGTCAAAATTTAGCCAGTAAAATTCATTAGGCTCTTGACTGCAGCCATGTTTAAATTCTGATGGATCGTGGTATTCATTATACAAGCCTTTTTTAATTTTGTTTACAGTTTTCGTGTAGTGTTGTTTGTTTCAAACATAATGAAGTTACTTTTTACAAATCATTTAAGTTAAAACGACATTAATTTATAAAGAAAGTCGAGGCCCCACCACATTTGCTGTAATTTTTAATAATTAAGTAGGTAACATTGCTTGTTTCTATCGATATTGACTTTTGGTACATTTTGAATTATTTTTGCTTTGTTTTTTTCCTGTTCAAATTCTCTAACTTACTTACTTTACCTAATCCATGGCCAATCTACCCTCACCGGTGCAAGGCATTGTGGGGAAGCTGAGTTTTAATTTTTCGTTTGTTGGCGTCTTCCATATCTCCCTCCATTCTCTTCTGTTTTGAGTCTTATTCCCTACATCCTCCCACTTTATACCTCTTCTTTCCAGTGCTTGTTTTACTCCTTTCTGCCACCTTTTCCTTGGCCTAGCTCTCGTTTTCTTTTTGGTACTTCTCGCTTCAAACACTTTTTTTGTTAACCTTGTGTTGTCCTCCATTCGTTTTACATGTCCGAACCATCATAGTATTCCTTCTTCTATTTTATTTCTTATTGGTTTCACATTTAAATTTTCTCTGTGTTTTATATTTCTAATTTTGTCCAGTTTGGTTTTATTTTCAATTTTTCTCAGGAATCGCATCTCGATTGCTTCCAAAGCCTTATTGTGTTTTTCTGTTGTGGTCCATGTCTCAGAGGCATATGTTAGCATAGCGGTGACTACTTTTTTCTATGTATTTCTGTTTTTATTTCTTTTGGGGTTTGTTTTTTTCCCTAGGAATGTGTTCTTGATACTATTGAATAGTCTTCCTCGTTTTATTCTTCTTTCTTTGACTTCTTCATCGATTTTTCCGCCTTCTGTTATCATCGATCCTAAATATTTAAATTTTTGTGCTTGTTTTAGATTTTCTCCATTCAGCTCCATATTGTGTTGTGTATTTTTTGCTATAATCATTGTCCCGTCTTCCTTTGGTTTATTTTCATCCCAAATTTCTCAAGTGTTGTTCCAAATATAATCAGATTTTCCATGCTTCGCAAATATTACCAAGTCATCTGCATAGCAAACTTTTGATACAGTTATTTTTTCCATGTTCCAATATCCACTTCGTATTTTTTTAACGTTCTTCTTCCCTTCTTTTATTGCTTCATCTAGGACTAGTGAAAATAGCAGAGGGCTTAAAATGCAGCCTTGTCGCACTCCATTTATAGTTTCAAATGTTTCTCATTCCTCATGCCTCGTTCTTACATAGTTTGTTTTCTTTTGTATAAGCTTTTTATTCCTCTGATCAGGTTTTTTGAGGTTTCTTCTTTTTTCTAATATTGTCCATATATCTTTACTTCTAACCTGATCAAAAGCTTTCTGTAGATCGACAAAACAGTTATGTACATCCTGTCCCTCCATCATGGCTTTCTCCGCTATCTGCCGAACAATGAATAAACCATCTAATTATCTAAACCAGCAGTAAATTGTAGCCAAGTAAGACGCTTGTTGACCAAAAGCTGAATCAACATTCCTTGCATTGATCAGCTCTTACACCATTATTAAAATTGCAATAAATCATAATTCGATAAAGCTCGAGTTAACTTAATTTTTTCGCACTATTTTAAGTGATTACAAAATGAGGTTATACGCTACTTGAGTCTGGCAATAAAACCTCAAGTTATATGTAAAAAATTTAATAATAAGAAGATGCGAATTTGGTTTTTCACATCCTATTAGTTTCACTTTGTTTTTAATAAATTCAGCTTGTAATGAGTTGATTATTGTTATCTGTTGAATGAGTTATTACGAGTACTTACGCAATATCCGTTTTATGAATGAACAGATAAGATGTAGCATTGAAAAACAGTCAAGTCAGTATTAATTTATTTAATTTCCATAATTATTTGCTTAATTTAAATAACACAGGACGTGGGCTAGTGATACTCGTTGCGGTAACATGTAAGTTTTCGTAAACATAACAATATTCTATTGATTTTACGTGTGATGTCAATTAAAATTCAGTTTGAAAAGTACAGGCGGCTAAAATATTTAACGAGCAAGTATCTAGATGGCGAATTCCCATTCTCACACTTGTAAGAAGTCGTCTGACTGTTGTAGTGTCTACCAAATGCTGCGTTTCGTCTTTGAGTAGGTTTTAGTCTGTAATATTACTTGCACTAAAACTAGCGTAGTGGGTTTGTTTTGCATACTTGCATATTTAATGAGTGAGCTTGCGGTGCATGTTGTTGTCAGAGCACTTGCTACATGCAAACAGCACACAACAAACAACATACAGCCCGGCGCAAAATAATACACGTGTCTGGAACTAAAGCTAAACGCGTAATTTAGTGGTCAGATTACAAATAAACTATAAATCACCTCTGGTAGCTTGGTTATTGAATATCAAACACAAAAATTTATCAACCTAAAGCAATTAATTCCATAGATATCAGAGTACCTTTGCTTAAACTTTTTGGCACGTTTTGAAAGATGCAAAAAATAAGTATTTGATTATTAGGAACTGTAATAATAATTGTTTATCTTTTACGAAAACCTTCAATAAAATTTAAAGCGTAGTTAACTCTCAGTAACCGAGCAACATCATTGTTGAGCTACAAAGAACTTAAAATTAGACAAATAGTTCCCCTTAAGAGAGACCCATTCTGTAATTCTTTAATATTTTAAAAAAGTTCCATCGCACGCTAGATAATAAATAAAAATCAAAATGGGCATTTTTTTTAAATCTTTAATAATCCGGTTATACTTGGGGAAAAAGCTGTAGATTTTTTTACCCACTGTAAAATGAAAACATTCATTTGTTTCAATATAGTTTCAATTCATGGCACTCTATAGCTTTCATAGGGACTTTTTGACTAATTTTATTTGTTTTGAGCGTATATATCAAAATAAATTCATTAAACCACCGTATGTTATTGAAAAGAGGAAACAAATTTTCATGAGGTCATGGTCAACTATAGTTTCCATTTAAAAAAATGCGAGTTGTTTAGGTTCATGGCACCCTAGACCCCTAGAGCTTCATAGAGACTTTTTATTTGTTTTGAGCCTAAATATTAAAATAAATAGATTAAACCTTACATTACTGAAAAGAGGGAAAAAAAAACTTTTGTATGAGTTCATAGCCAACTATAGTTTGCATTTAAAAAAGTGCACGTTTGTAATTTTTATCTAAGAATTTAAACAAGATTGAAAAAATGAATGTTTTCATTTTACAGTGCGTAAAAAAATCTACAAGTTTTTACCCAAAAATATTTTTGTACCATCAAGTATAACCAAATCATTAATTAATTTTTGAATAATGCCCATTTTAATTTTTGTTTATTATCTAGCGTGCATGGAACTTTTTTAAACATTAAAGCATCACTGTTTGAGCATGATATAAATTAATAAAATTAAATAAACACTATAGGAACAAGTAGGTAGGGGAGACCGGGTATAAAAGTAACATTTTTATGTTTTTATTTAATTTCTCATAGATTATTACAAATTTTTTACATCCAAATTGGTTTAATGATAGATTGGACATTTGTCTTGCTTCCAAGATATTTATTTCGTGTGTTTCGTAAAGCAACTGTTAGAAAAAAAAATTTTCTTTAGTAAGACAGCTGTTACTTTCAACCTCAACGTTGGGGCTAAAAATAACAATGATTGGGGTAAGTTGTAACGGCAAAATAATTTACACAGCTCATAAGTAGTGAGTAAATATATTAGTATTCATCAACAAAATTAATATTTTATTCAAAAATACACATTAGCTCTTTGGTACAATACAAAATGATAAGTGAACAGTATGACATACTAGGTAAGGGCGGTCCCAAATTATTAAATTTATACCGGATCATAATAACTGTTTGTTTTATTTTTTTAAAATCTAACCGCTCTTTAAACTGACCGTTATTCATTAAATCAGTAAAAGAGGGTCAGGTTAAGTTGGGTTTGTTAAAGCTTTGTTTATATTAAGTTATAAATATTAAGGCAATAGAATAAAAACAATGGCGGCTGGTAGGAAAACCAAAAGTACCAGATCTTACCAATTTACATAGGTTTTATAATTTAAAATGCTTTTTAAGAAATGATTTAGCTTTACATACATTTCCATCATTAAACCGATATTATATACTGAGTTTTATAATTTAATAATTTGGGACTGCAGTTACCAGGTTTGCCAAGATTATAAGTACCTACATATTTAAAAATGTGAATCAAAAAGATACAACAAACTGGAAAATTATTCCGACAACTCTTGTATATTCTCATCTACGAAGAAAGCCACCAATTATGTGCTAAGAGTGAACATTTGCAAGTGAAAACATTAATTGGGGTTGGTTGTAACACTTTGTTACTTTTGACCCCAAGTGTACACAAAAAAAAATTCAGGAAATCCACAATTAATCACGATTCTAACGTCAAATTGTATTGCATCCACCAATAGCCAACTAAATTTAGAACAAAATAATATAGGTACTTTTTTGTTCCTATTTTAGAGATCGCCTAAAAGTTACTCGACGGACGAGACAACGCAGTAACTTTTAGGCGGAAAATAGTGACTCTGGCTGGTAAAAAGTTAACCTCTATGACAGATGAAAACTAGCAATGTAGGTAGGGAGCTGGATATAACTTAACATTGCAAAAGCGTTTAGGGCGATATAAAACAAAAATTAAAGAAACTATAGGCACCGTTACAACCTACCCGTGTTACTTTTATCCCCGGTCTCCCCTACTCAGTTTTATTATAAAATAAGCTGAGTTTATTTGGTTTTTTAAGAATATAATTTAAGTTTTTGTTTGCCATCTTCTCATTGTTTGTATTCCCAATAGATTATAAAAAACTTATAAATACTTTTTGCTATTTTTACCCGTTTAATAATTTTTCCATAGGCTATTTAAATTGTTCCAAAGTTGGCTTCCTACTGAGATATAGCAAAACAAATATTCAAGCATCTACAAATTATCTTCTTCTTTTTTTGTTTACAAAGAATATTTATGTGAGAAATAGCACCGCCGAGTTAATGAAACTATAGAACAATAACAGTTCGACAACTCGGAATAAACAAAAAATCTTAATGACACGAGATAATTAAAAGGAATCTCAACATTTTCCACGTAGTTTGTTCTTGGGAGCCGGACGCGGCGCCTAGCAATGCGCGGTGTAAGCGGTCGGCGTGGAACGCCACCATCACCGGAGTCGTTGGGTCATTACTGTCCCGATCTCGCTAATGAGCCCGCTTACTATTCATGAGTGCGGGGGCGGTCTAGGTAGTTACAAGGCACTAGGATAGGATAGGGTGCTCGGACGAACTCCATCGGCTAAAAGAAAGATGTTATAGCGTGACAATTACGCTTAAATGGGAGAAGTTTAGTCAATGCGACTCAATTATTACAAGTCGACTTATTAGAACACACCATATGTTCCACTGAATGCTATTGAGATAAGAATGACTTAAAATAATTACAAAGAAAATTTCCTTCGCCTATCAAATTTGCGCTTTCAACCAATCACTAATCTTAAATCTGCTAGAGACTACCAATAGGAGCATTATTACAAGGTAATAATTTTACATTCCCCTGTCAGATGTTGATCCTCCTGTTAAATTTGCGTTTTCGACCAATAACAAATTCACATTTCCTAGAAACGACCAATAAACAATCATACACTGATAATATCCTTTTCGCAATTAAAAGATATTCATGCGTTTATTGGTCGTTTCTAAGATATCTGAGTTGGTGATTGGTCGAAAATATAAATTTAGAGAGGAAATTTTTTGACGAATTTCGGCGACCAGTAGCGTTACTTCAATATAGATTAAACCACATCCCTGACACACCACTCTGACAGTACTTGTAAAATTTGACATAACATACATTAATTTGACAGGTAGGGTAGCTGAAGGAATGACAACTCGAGAAACGTTAGAGTTAGAGTTGAAGGTACTTATGTGAAAAAAATATTTTCTTTCGTTTTCCTTCATGCTCTTTTTAATAGCAAGGTAGATTATATAAAAAAACGCCCTTGTAATATACTTTTTTAAATTTTTGAATCAGAAAGTTAAACATTCTTTGTTAACAATGTTTCGTAATGAATTTAGCCTATGAAACCAATCTTATCAGTTGTTTGCGTTGTCCTGATGGAAAATATCTGCTAAGCAATGAAGTTTGTCGGTTATAATACGGCGCATGTAGCGTTGCAAACTTTAACTGTAATAAATTTCCCTCTCGCTAAGCGTGTCACTCGAATCATTTGCGGGGCAAATTTGTTAATTGAACAGACCATGTTTAACGCAATATCATAAAGCACAATTAGCGACCTTGTGTGGTCGAGTGGGCCGCGAGCGCCTGTATTGGCACTTGTTTCATGGAGGAAGGGTGTGAACTAGGCATTAGGTACCTATAAAAAGCTCATTGCAAAAATTACCAACACCTAGACAAATATTTAAAAATAATTTTGGAAAAATTCGCAGTGATAACGTTAAATTAATAATATACAGGGTGGGCAAATTTCGAAGTTTTCATAGGGAATCTCGGTAACTAAAAGAGATCGAAAAACGAACCTCGCTGCCTCGATCTCATCTTTCGAGAAAATGTTAATGGTAAAAACTAAAATTGGTTATCGTCTTTTGTTTTCGAGCTATCGCTGATAACTCGATTTTTCGACTTTTGGTTTTATGACTATATCTCGCTTGTTTATGAAAATAAACGAAAATAACTTTGACGTTCTCGTGATGCCACAGCCAACTATACATCTTATAGTTACCGAGATTCCCTATGAAAACATCGAAATTTGCCCACCCTGTACGAATGTTGTTTGTATAAATATTTTAAACATTCTGGACTCGTACTTGGGTAATTATAAAAATCCTGACATTGGCAATAAAAAATGTGAGCCTCACTGACTGAAAGAAGTGAAAAATTAGTGTTTCTTATATACGCACCGACGTTAACATGATACAATAAATAATGTTCCCTCTCGGGGTATTATTTAATGTGGCGGGGAACGGGGGTACGACTGCGAACTCTACAAGAATGTGCATCATAGGGGGCGCTCATAACGCACGGTCCGCGAACACGACTTATAAATTATTTGTTCCATAATATAAATGCGGTTACACTTTATGTTTTATAATTACGGACTACATATACTAACAAATTATTAATAAATTGTATCGAACGTTCGACCATAATATCCCTCAGTTATTTATGGTCGAGATGTAATCAAATTGTATAAAATGCGAAGAATCAAGTTACAAAAGGTATTTATGAGACCTTCACATGTTTATAATAATAAACATAATAAACACATAATTTAGAAAATTTTTGCACAACTTGAATAAACAGCACAAACTTATTCGTGATTTTAGATATTTTAGACAAGTATTCTATGACACAGTTTAAAGGTCAATAATTCATAAATCTAAGTTTTTAGAACAATATCGACAAAGCTTTTCTTGGGTGTGGGTGTCGCAGGGTCATTATTAAAACCTCAATTGATTGTTTTTAGAAATCACCCCAGTAAACCGCATGTGTTATTATATGGCGGAAAAACCTGCATAAAAAATGTTTAAAAGTATGTACGAAATGTTATTGTATTTTAATAATGGTGTATTCTTTTGTTTCAAATGTCACTGGTATGGTTTTATCATAATTAGACAGTAATCTTTATTATCTTTGCGGTCATGTAACCATTTTTATTCGTTTAATCCCATTTATTTCGAAGAAAATTATCATACGTTATTCATTATGCAAATGGGGAGACTGAAAACGACCAAACTTTTGAGAAATTGTAGTTTAAATGAAAACCAATCAAAAAAGAGGCGGGTGCCAACCTGAAAAGCTACATTTCCAGATTATTTTGCTTTCCAAATGCAAGTTTTTCGCTTTATAATTCTCATTTAGGTACTAGGGTTATTTTTAGGTAATTGACTAACAGCCTAACAGATTTTTAAATCTTTCTTTAAATTTTAATTTTTAAAAGTACTCAAATGTTTATACAACTGGAATTATAAGTATGTTTAACACGTAGTTGCACCCTGGTACATTAGAAATGATGATATCCATAGAGACCTTGGAGTGGAGTTTATGAACAGCAAAATCTCAAAATTTGTGAAAAGTCAAGAGGGAAGACTACTAAAGCTTGTGAATATTAAGGCTATCTAGCTTCTCGATATACAAATATAGTAAGAAGACTCAAGGGGAAAAACTGTTTGAGTTAGTGTAATGTGACATTAGTAGTTTATTTAATTAAAAAAGAGCCAGTGCTTGTGTTAGTGCCAAAGAACAGACTGCCCATTATGTTAGAACAGCTTGAAGATGTCAAAGGGTGACTCTTAATTTCTTTATAAGTATACTAGAAATAAAACTAAGTTACTAAGACTAGATCGTAACATTATTTAAATTTAAAAAAATATATATACAAGGTGGTCCACATAGAAGGGCCAATATTGAAATCTCGTAAACGGTAAGAGCTACAAAGAAATTTAAATTAGACAAATTTTTCTCCATTCTGAGACATATACACGCTCATATACAAACAGGGGGTTTAAAATTAGAGTTTAAACATGGGGAGCTCGCTTATTATAATAGCTAAAGCATAGCTTTAAATTTGGCAAAGCTGCTAAACTTGGTGCTCATTAATAATCTGAAGAGAGATTGGAAATATCTCAAACGGTATCCGAGAAAATTGAGAAAAACCGGAAAATTCGATTTTTAAAAATCGTCCATAGCTCCTTTGTATTACAAAATATTTTAAATATGTAATAACATTGCAGAAGCAACTTTTTAAGCCGAATCGGTTGGTGATCAAACATTTTTCCCAGGTTGATTCGTTTTTGTTTTATGACAACCAACTTTATTTTTAATTTATTTCAATTATGCTTTATGAGTAGAGAATTTTAAGCTCCTCCATGTAACAAATTTGAAAAAGGATGTTATTTGAAAGAAAAAATTCATAGAAAATTACAATTTTAAAATCGGATATTCCAACAACAATCAAATGTATGAAAAATCTAATACCACATGCAGAAAGTACTTGCAACTCATTCATTATTTGATCACAACAACAAATCTTCTACTCCTATTTTAAAATTTAGCCTAATGTAAATTACTTTGTAAAATAATTGTAAAATTAAAAAACTAAACTTTTTAGCACTGAGGATGCTGAGAAACAACGTTTTAATAAATAAAAAATAACTAAAAACCAGCAAGCCATACTTTAATTTAACCTATTTTAAAATATAGAAAATATAGGACTAGATAGTTGTTACTGTGACACCCTGTATATTTGAAAATAAAGCCACAATTTATTTACCAAAAGAGACCAAAACAAACCGCATCTTCTCATTGTTTTAATATCGTATTAAATGAAATTCAGGCCGAGATTGCATCGGCATGGTCGTGGGACTACAAATAAAAAACCACAAATTAACAAGCTCTTTGTGCAAACTTCATTCGATTATCGTCATTGTAATTCGCCGATCGCTTGTCCACGGCAGCTCCTGTAATAGATTAGAGACCGAAAAAAGGAAATTTGCATTTCACGATGCAATCTAACGAATTCTTTGTTTATAAAACTTCAAGCCTCGCACAATAGAACTAGCAGGTAATTAACGAAACCAATTAATTCTTTATCGAAGGGTCTCATGCAGTCGCCTTTGCGGACTGGATTTGTTAACGAATTTGAAATAACAAAAGTTGACCTGATTTTTTAAAATCATTTGTTTTACTTAGGCATATATCAAGTAACCAAAACAGTTCTTGTTTTTTTTTAATGCAGATCGCCATGAATATTTTTTAAGTTGTTATTATCGATAGCACTTGTTTATACAGTGTCATCTACTTAAGTATTAATCACTCTTCTATTTGATACATTCAAATTTGGCGATAATTGTTTAATTCATCTTTAAAAATAATTTAAAATGGCAACGAATAAAACTTTAATTCGAGCTTGTTTACTCTATGGCCTCACACACACAGAGCGTTTTCTAGTCGCGCGTTTGTGAAGTACTACATGCAATTGCTAGTACTTCACAAACGCGCGACTCAAGTCGCGCAACAGAAAACGCTCTGTGTGTGCTAGGCCAGTGTTTCCCAAACTTTCGCCATCTGTGTACCCCTTCTATAATATACAACACTGAGTACCCCTCGTTAAAAAAAAATTAAAATAAGAAACGAAAAATAAAATTTATTCATAATAAAATACAGACAAAATAAATAAAAGTTATATAACAAATAACATTCATTATAATTGCGTACCCCCACCAAACTCTTTCCGTACCCCCAGTGGTACGCGTACCACACTTTGGGAAACACTGTGCTAGGCCTATGAGTACAAACTCAGCACCAAAGATACTGAGGCGGCGCGGAAAATATGTAGCGCGTTCGGAGATCATGCTGTTTGTGATCGAACAGCACAGAAGTGGCTCAAGAGATTTTTTTCGGGAGATTTCAGCTTGAGCGAAGAAGCAGGCTCTGGGAGACCGAAGATCATTAACAACGAGGATATTAAAGAAGTTGTGGAGGCAAATTCCAGCTCAATGTGCTTAGGGCTTGCAGAAAGGTTCAATGTGAGTGATGAAACCAGTCGTTTGCACCTTGACCAGATAAGGAAAACGTGGAAGCTAAGCAAATGGGTCCAACATGAATTGCCAAATGATAACAAATGCAGCCATTTGTTCGGCAAACTTATCACGCAATGAAAATGAATTTTTTCTTGATCGGTTGTTAACTTGCTACAAAAATTGGATACTGTACTCCAATTCTAAGCGTTCTTATCATTGGTTTTCACCAACTGATCCTATACCACACACTCCACAGGCTTCCTTGCACCCAAAAAAGATTTTATTGTGTATTTGGTGGACGGAAGCCGGAATTGTACATTACGAGTTTTTGGAAACGGGTCAAACCATCACTGCTGTTTTCTATTGTGAACAGCTTTAGCGAGTACAAGCAGCACTAATCCAGAAACAGCCTTCTTTGATCAATCGAAATAAAGTGCTATTCTTACAGAACAATGCTATACCTCATACCGCAAAAGTGACCCGGGAAATAAATCTGAACTTGGTTAGGAAACTTTACCACACCATTCCTATTCTCCTGACTTTTCGCCAAGTGATAACAATCTTTTCTTGGCTCTTGACAACTGTATGAGGCATAGGCAGTTCATGAATTGATGTAATAAATGCAGTCCGTAAATTTTTTGATTCAAAATCCGTGGATTTCTACAATAACGGCATAGAAAAATTGGCGTCACATTGCCAAAAGGTGTGATGGTAATTGTTTCGATAAATAATAGAGTATTATTGGTTTTGAATAAATTTTTATAGAATACCATCAAAAACCGCACGAATTTTTTTGGTTGCCGATATTTGGTGGGTAATTTTTATTTTGTTTTTATCTGTAGTTAATCTAGGATTCTAAATTTTATTCAAAGTTTGATATATGAATTTCCAGATTGCTTAACAACCATTAACCAATAATACCCGTAGAGGTTTTTAAAGTTTGAGTACTTTATGGTGTTGGGCTATAAGTTTTAAACGTACGAATACCAGTTTAAGTTTTATTGATACAAATGGCGCAACGCCACGAGCTTTCAATTACAACTTGAGACTCAGATATTTCTGCAAAGCGACCGTAAAAAAGCTTTTAAGTTACTTTGCAATTTCATTTGTAATCAATTGTGTTTTATTCTAGGCTGTAATTCATAGTTGGAGAATAATTAAAGCTGCTTATTTACGTACGTGCACACCTGTTTAAATTAATAAACCGTAACTGAGTATAAAAAAGCAATTAATAACTAGTATTGTTTTTCCCTATCGCAGGCAACGCCTACTCCAAGTCAGATAGAGACGACAGAATTTCGGATCTCTCTTGGTTGGGCGGTAATTGCTTCACGTACGTGTGGTGGTTTATGAACATTTCGTTAGATTGATCATGTAATTTAGCACTACCAGTAATTAGTATTAAAAAAGTCTTCCTTAATGAACAACGAATTTATATGAACATGTTTATTATTGCAGTCTTTTGTTCGAAACAACACAATGGTTATATTACTTTTTGTTGAAATTCAATATCGGAGGTATCAAGTTTTCTAGCATCGTTTTCAAAAAGTCAATTGAATTCTTGATCTGTCGCTGTAACAAAATTTATCGATAAGATTGATAGACACCTACTTAATTATCACGTAAGAACAGGTTTTCAAATAACTTGTAGAGCAATTTTGACTCTGAATATATTAAGGAAGAAAAAAAGCTTCAATATTTTAAGATACTCTTGTTTTAACCTAGCGATTTTTAGCTTGTGTTGGTGTTTCCAGTTTGTATTTTTCGACATAGTTGCGATTTTAATTGAGAACGCTGATGTTTCTAAATTTAAAAAAAATATCAATCCATATTTTGTGTCGTTATATTGTTGTAATACGTGTATAGCTGCTTCAATGAGTTTGAATGTAACTCTCTGCAAATGTATCTGCTGCAAGATAATAGAATTGTTAAGAAGGCAACTGACCCTAACCTATAAGCTGCTACTGTTGCAGAGTAAACTCAGTAATGACATGCATGCATATAAAGTTAGGTCTTTATCGTAGTCTGGTATCGGATAGGCGTGCCACAAACTCATTGTCACTGAGCATTCCTGAATAATACGACTTTATCGCAACTTTGCTAAAAATCCTAACCTGTACCTCTACTATCCAATCCTAATATCTGACTAACTATGTATGTGTGCACTCTGTTAATATATTATGGCGCCGAACTGTATTTGAATAATAACAATCGTGTAATATTATCTGTTTCCTGCATTATTTGCTACGAGAAACGACTTGAGTTTATTTGAAATAAAACACAATTAGTAATTCTAAAATTTTATTTTATATATGTTTAAAGCAAATTTTAAATATTTAGGAACAATAATTGCGGAAAATGGTAAATTGGAGGAAGATCTAAATAACAGAATAACGAAATTTTACTATGCCACTAATAAGTGTTTGATAAGTAAGAAGGAGATATCAAAACAAACGAAGAAGGGAGTTTTTAATGCAGTGTACGTACCCATTCTCACGTACAGTTTAGAAACTTGGACACTAGCTCAAAAACAAAAACAAAGAATACAGGATACAGGTACAGGAAATGAGATTTCTGAAAAGAATAGAGGGATGTAGACTGATCGATGAAATCAGTAAGTAACGAAAAAATTCTACATAACCTAGGAGTAACAGATATTAAGAAAAGGATGGAGACGAATCAATAAGGATGGCTTGGGCATTTACTACGCCTGCCAGAAAGTAGATACGCGAAAATAGGATGGAAAATGGAGATGGAGAGAGAAAAAAATAGAGAAAGACCAAGAATAAAATGGGAAAAAGAAGTTAGGCAGAGACTAGAAGAAAAAGGAGTCAGCTGGAGAGATGTACCACAATCAGCTAACGATAGGCAGGAGTGGAGAAACATAATACAGAAATAGAAAAGCATACTTCGACACCGAAAGGTACAGGAGGAACCGATTAAGAAGAAGAAGTTTAAAGTAATATCCTCCAGAATGCATTTCTTTTTATAAAGAATGTAGAAACTACGTAAGAAATAATAAATCCTCGAATGATTTCGAAGCAACAGAGGGAGTAAGACAGGGTTGTGCACTCAGTCCGTTGTTATTTTTGATAGTGATGGATGATGTACCTAATGAAAACATGCAGACAGAACCCCATACCCTTTAGGCTCAGACACTGGAAAATGGATAGAGTAGTATAGTAAATGAATTGATTTCTGCAGACTATAAGGCAATACCTACTAGGGGAATCCGATGATTAAGGAAATCATATACAGGGAGCTAAGTTAACCTGATATGAAAATAGGCAAAGACAAAACCACACCATGGTCATAAACACAAAGGAAATTGAACATAATCTAAGCTTAGATGAGATACAGCTGGAACAATTAAAAAGCTCTAAATACCTTGGAATGCACCTACACCGTAATGGAAAGATAGACAGGAAACAAACTAGAGAATAGGCCTAGCAACTAGGCTTTTCATGGTGATAACAAAGAGTTCCTTGAAAAAGAGA
>OX393581.1:48485825-48634910 GCA_947652605.1 Elmis aenea
GTACTAGCGTATGTACAATTAAATCCAACGGCTTCAACAAGAGAAGTTGGGTTTAATTATGGCGTGTGTCATCAATCTGTACAAAGAATTTTAAAAAAACACAAGTTTAAATCTTACAAGTATGTTTTGAATCAACATCTTTACGAAACGGATCATAATCGTCGACTTCAATACTGCAATTGGCTACTTGCTAATATTCAACAAAATCCGCAGTTCCATCGTAATATAATATTTTCTGATGAGAGCAGATTTACTAATAATGGTATGTTTAATAGAAACAATACTAGGTATTGGTCTGCAGAAAATCCTAGAGTAGTTAGACAACGCAATTTTCAAGAACGGTTTGGATTTAATGTTTGGATAGGCATGTTGGGAAACACAATTTTACGACCTATTATTTTCGATGGTACACTAACGGGTGAGCGTTATTTGGCGTTCTTGCAGAATGAAGTGCAGGAAATGTTAGATGAATTACCGTTAGCTCGCATTCAACGATTGTTTTTTCAACAAGATGGAGCTCCTGCCCATAACTATAGAAATGTAGTAGAACACCTCAACAATCAATTTGCGGAAAAATGGATAGGAACTAATGGACCCATCAAGTGGCCTCCAAGGTCACCTGATTTAACACCGCTAGATTTTTTTTTGTGGGGCCATATTAAAAATCAAGTTTACAACACAGTGCCTACTACATTAGAAGATTTAAAAAATAGGGTTATTAATGCCGTTAACCACGTGACTCAAGAACAACTTGATCGTGTGTTAGAGACAACAAAAGCTAGGGCTTTATTATGTATAGAACAACACGGAGGACACTTTGAACATTTACTTTAATATTGTGATTAATATGTACTTATACCATAAGGTTTTGCTAACAAGCAGTTAATTTTTGTTGCAAATTTGTGAATAAATTAGTTTTTTTGGTTCTTAAAAGTTTCTATTAATTTTAAGTTGTTAGTGATCGTCTTGAAAAGAGTCAACAACAATGAGCATTTGTTTTGTTGCCATTTGGCATAGTCAACCATGATTATTAGGATATCTTCCCAAAATCTTACAATAATTTGAAATTTTAATGCCCGCTCCTAATAAAAATACCAAGTTATTGGTATTGTTGAATTCGTCAGAAAATACTCTATTTAAATACCCGCATGAGCCACCATCGTTCCATTTAAAAAAATTGACTTTTTGCCAAAAAACCAATTTCGCAACCTTTAAGGTCTATTAAAGCAGCCCAAATGTCAATTAAAATTTACAAAAACGTTTTTTGAACAATTGTTGACATAATAAAAATTCATTTATGCCGGTCACGGCACCCTTAATTAAAAACTAAATTTTGTTTCAAAAATTATTTGAGGTTATAAAAATTAACCAAAATGGTACAGTGTATCCAAAATCGTTTCCTCTTTCCAAAAATGTAAAAATATACAGGGTGTTCCATTTAAAATAACAAAGTTATGGCCATTTCCGGCGAAACCGGAAGTGAAACAAAAGTGTACCCATGTTCAAATAATCCAGTTTTTTGCACATATTACATGTCTAAAATTTCATTTGTCTAAATTTAAAAATAAAAAGAAAAAAGGGGGTGAGCCTGATTTCAGTTACACCCGGTATACAAACATTTTAATATTTGTACAAACATTTTAATAATATACGTTCAAAATTTTAACCCTTTTGGTTAAATACAAATTTTAAATGAATTTCTACTCTGGCGTTCCAATTGGTTCAGCTTCTTAATACATTCTCGCTTTGAGTAAGTATAAACTATAATAAAAACACTTTGTTTTTATTCATGTTTGTGTCACAAAAATATTTTTGTTCCTGTTGTACAGTAACCCTGAGGAAGGATAGAAATAAATCCGAAATATTGGTGATCAACAAAGAGTTTTCTTTATGCCCCACTGAAGTCTTCAGTAAAGACCACAAAACCCATTAAATATATTTACAATACAACTTATGGTCGACATATTTTCAATTCATATATATATACATATATATAGATAGTTACCGAGATTCCCTATGAAAACATCGAAATTTGCCCACCCTGTACGAATGTTAAGTTTGTATAAATATTTTAAACATACTGGACTCGTACTTGGGTAATTACAAAAATCCTGACATTGGCAATAAAAAATGTGAGCCTCACTGACTGAAAGAAGTGAAAAATTAGTGTTTCTTATATACGCACCGACGTTAACATGATACAATAAATAATGTTCCCTCTCGGGGTATTATTTAATGTGGCGGGGAACGGGGGTACGACTGCGAACTCTACAAGAATGTGCATCATAGGGGGCGCTCATAACGCACGGTCCGCGAACACGACTTATAAATTATTTGTTCCATAATATAAATGCGGTTACACTTTATGTTTTATAATTACGGACTACATATACTAACAAATTATTAATAAATTGTATCGAACGTTCGACCATAATATCCCTCAGTTATTTATGGTCGAGATGTAATCAAATTGTATAAAATGCGAAGAATCAAGTTACAAAAGGTATTTATGAGACCTTCACATGTTTATAATAGTAAACATAATAAACGCGTAATTTAGAAAATTTTTGCACAACTTGAATAAACAGCACAAACTTATTCGTGATTTTAGATATTTTAGACAAGTATTCTATGACACAGTTTAAAGGTCAATAATTCATAAATCTAAGTTTTTAGGACAATATCGACAAAGCTTTTCTTGGGTGTGGGTGTCGCAGGGTCATTAATAAAACCTCACTTGTCTTGATTGTTTTTAGAAATCACCCCAGTAAACCGCATGTGAGTCGCCTAGATGCAAACTCGGTTATATCCATTTGGGGACAGTGCCATCTTGTAGAGAATTGAATTCTCTGTGAATATAGACATACCCTGACATTCAAAACCGACTAAAACATGTGCTCCACACCGTTTAAATGCAAAGGTCCAATGCAAAACCGGTCAATTCCTATTTTACATAGTAGCAGAAACGACTAAATCAATATCGATGCAAAATCGGTTATATCCAATGGCAAAATTTATCTTTAGCTACAAATACGGTTAAATCCATTTTCATAGGTTTTACGAATTATTTTAAGCTTAAAACAAGTTCGAGTTGTTGTGTACAAGCACGTGTTTGAAAGAAGATGGATCCAGAGCGATTTGTAAGTTTAAAGTTCCCAAAGGTAAGCCCGTGCTAAAGCATTCATTGGGCTTCTAAAGGAAGAGAGGAAAGATTTACTCACCATTTCGTCAGAAAAATTTAGTGCTCCCAAAAATACCTGACCAAATTACATATTATAAATGTCAATTTTATATTTACAATTTTTACGGTTGTTGTGGGATCGTCAAAAAGCAAATTGTCTCCCCAAAATGTTTTCATCTACACTTGGTTTGAACACGAAAGTTCAAAATCTTCTAATGAAATTGTATCAGCAGTGTATGACTGCATTATTAAAATTGAAATTGATGATGATACGAGGGAGATTCGTTTAATGGCCGACGGGTGTACTGAACAAAATAAGAACAAATGTATGATTGCAATGGCTTGTAAATGGTTTTTGTAAGCGCCAAAACAAATTAATACAATACAGCTAATTTTCCCTGTCATTTGGCACTCATGTCTACCATCAGATCGCGTATTTGCTCAGATAGAGAAACAGGTTCGTAAAAAAGATACCATAATAGATCCAGAAGACTATATCAACATTTTCAAAGTTCATGGTACTGTGAAGAGACTCGCAGAAGATTGGACGGTATTTGACTGGAGGAACGCAATAAAAAATGTGATGAAACCAACAAGCTGTTTGCTTTTTAAGCTATCCTCTTGTAAAAGATTTGTTCTAAGCAGAAGTAAAAAAGGAAAAATGTTTGTGAAAGTTAAAATGAATTATAAAAATGAATGCAGTGGATCAATCAATTTGTAAAAGGGGAAAAACCCTTTAGATGATCGCTCCAAAGTTTTTACCAGTAGGCAATCGGCCCATCAAGCAACAACAAAAAAAGACAATGTAAATGAGTTACCAATCAAACATTTTGGAAAAGATTGGCTCTCAAAGTCAGAAGAATATAAATTAAATTTTCATAAAGACATTATAAATTCTGTTACCGATAACAATGGTACAGATGAAGTAAACGGTTTATGATATTATTAAATAAATGCTATGTTTTTAATTCAAATCCGGGCAAATCCTAAATTAGCTGCAAAAGTGGCTAAATGCGTGCTTAATTTTCATTTTTCTCTTAAACGATTTGAGTTTGTTTTTTGAGGTTCCGGTGGATTATTCTTAATATTTTTCCTTAATTTTGTCAACAAAAACAATAATTTTAACTAAACTGTGCAAGTCGTTATAGTTTTTCTCAATTATCTCATTTCCAATAAAAGTGGAGATAGTCAGTTTTGCATCTAGGCGACTCATGTGTTATTATATGGCGAAAAAACCTGCATAAAAATTGCTTCAAAATATGTACGAAATGTTATTGTATTTTAATAATATGGTATTCATTTTTTTGTTTCAAATGTCACTATATGGTTTTAATCATAATTAGACAGTAATCCCTATTATCTTTGCGGTCATGTAACCATTTTTATTCGGTTAATCGCATTCATTTCGAAGAAAATTATCATACGTTACTCATTATGCAAATGGGGAGACTGAAAACGACCAAAATTTTGAGAAATTGTAGTTTAAATGAAAACCAATCAAAAAAGAGGCGAGTGCCAACTCGAAAAGCTACATTTCCAGATTATTTTGCTTTCCAAATGCAAGTTGTTCGCTTTATAATTCTCATTTAGTTACTAGGGTTATTTTTAGGTAATTGACGCCTAACAGATTTTTAAATCTTTCTTTAAATTTTAATTTTTAAAAGTACTCAAATGTTTATACAACTGGAATTATAAGTATGTTTAACACGTAGTTGCACCCTGGTACATTAGAAATGATGATATCCATAGAGACCTTGGAGTGGAGTTTATGAACAGCAAAATCTCAAAATTTGTGAAAAGTCAAGAGGGAAGACTACTAAAACTTGTGAATATTAAGGCTATCTAGCTTCTCGATATACAAATAGTAAGAAGACTCGAGGGGAAAAACTGTTTGAGTTATTGTAATGTGACATTAGTAGTTTATTTAATTAAAAAAGAGCCAGTGCTTGTGTTAGTGCCAAAGAACAGACTGCCCATTATGTTAGAACAGCTTGGAGATGTCAAAGGGTGACTCTTAATTTCTTTATAAGTATACTAGAAATAAAACTAAGTTACTAAGACTAGATCGTAACATTATTTAAATTTAAAAAAATATATACATATACAAGGTGGTCCACATAGAA
Organism: Elmis aenea; assembly: GCA_947652605.1. Lineage (NCBI taxonomy): Eukaryota > Metazoa > Arthropoda > Insecta > Coleoptera > Elmidae > Elmis > Elmis aenea. Next base: position 48,491,130 of record OX393581.1, read on the forward strand.
GGTCCAATATTGAAATCTCGTAAACGGTAAGAGCTACAAAGAAATTTAAATTAGACAAATTTTTCTCCATTCTGAGACATATACACGCTCATATACAAACAGGGGGTTTAAAATTAGAGTTTAAACATGGGGAGCTCGCTTATTATAATAGCTTAAGCATAGGTTTAAATTTGGCAAAGCTGCTAAACTTGGTGCTCATTAATAATCTGAAGAGAGATTGGAAATATCTCAAACGGTATCCGAGAAAATTAGGAAAAACCGGAAAATTCGATTTTTAAAAATCGTCCATAGCTCCTTTGTATTACAAAATATTTTAAATATGTAATAACATTGCAGAAGCAACTTTTTAAGCCGAATCGGATGGTGATCAAACATTTTTTCCAGGTTGATTCGTATTCGTTTAATGACAACCAACTTTATTTTTTCTCATGGATGGAATTTTTAATTTATTTCAATTATGCTTTATGAGTAGAGAATTTTAAGCTCCTCCATGTAACGAATTTGTAAAAAAGGGTGTTATTTGAAAGAAAAAAATTCATAGAAAATTACAATTTTAAAATCGGATATTCCAACAACAATCAAATGTATGAAAAATCTAATACCACATGCAGAAAGTACTTGCAACTCATTTATTATTTGATCACAACAACAAATCTCTACTCCTATTTTAAAATTTAGCCTAATGTAAATTGCTTTGTAAAATAATTGTAAAATTAAAAAACAAAACTTTTTAGCACTGAGGATGCTGAGAAACAACGTTTTAATAAATAAAAAATAACTAAAAACCAGCAAGCCATACTTTAATTTAACCTATTTTAAAATATAGAAAATAAAGGACTAGATAGTTGTTACTGTGACACCCTGTATATTTGAAAATAAAGCCACAATTTATTTACCAAAAGAGACCAAAACAAACCGCATCTTCTCATTGTTTTAATATCGTATTAAATGAAATTCAGGCCGAGATTGCATCGGCATGGTCGTGGGACTACAAATAAAAAACCACAAATTAACAAGCTCTTTGTGCAAACTTCATTCGATTATCGTCATTGTAATTCGCCGATCGCTTGTCCACGGCAGCTCCTGTAATAGATTAGAGACCGAAAAAAGGAAATTTGCATTTCACGATGCAATCTAACGAATTCTTTGTTTATAAAACTTCAAGCCTCGCACAATAGAACTAGCAGGTAATTAACGAAACCAATTAATTCTTTATCGAAGGGTCTCATGCAGTCGCCTTTGCGGACTGGATTTGTTAACGAATTTGAACGAACAAAAGTTGACCTGATTTTTTAAAATCATTTGTTTTACTTAGGCAAATATCAAGTAACCAAAACAGTTCTTGCTTTTTTTTTAATGCAGATCGCCATGAATATTTTTTAAGTTGTTATTATCGATAGCACTTGTTTATACAGTGTCATCTACTTAAGTATTAATCACTCTTCTATTTGATACATCCAAATTTGGCGATAATTGTTTAATTCATCTTTAAAAATAATTTAAAATGGCAACGAATAAAACTTTATTTCGAGCTTGTTTACTCTATGGCCTCACACATACAGAGCGTTTTCTAGTCGCGCGTTTGTGAAGTACTAGCAATTGCATGTACGCGTACACACATAGTCGCGCGACTTTGGTCGTCGTATGTGTGTACGCGTACATGCAATTGCTAGTACTTCACAAACGCGCGACTCAAGTCGCGCAACAGAAAACGCTCTGTGTGTGCTAAGCCTATGAGTACAAACTCAGCACCAAAGATACTGAGGCGGCGCGGAAAATATGTACCGCGTTCGGAGATCATGCTGTTTGTGATCGAACAGCACAGAAGTGGCTCAAGAGATTTTTTTCGGGAGATTTCAGCTTGAGCGAAGAAGCACGCTCTGGGAGACCGAAGATCATTAACAACGAGGATATTAAAGAAGTCGTGGAGGCAAATTCCAGCTCAATGTGCTTAGGGCTTGCAGAAAGGTTCAATGTGAGTGATGAAACCAGTCGTTTGCACCTTTACCAGATAAGGAAAACGTGGAAGCTAAGCAAATGGGTCCCACATGATTACCAAATGATAACAAATGCAGCCATTTGTTCGGCAAACTTATCACGCAATGAAAATGATTTTTTTCTTGATCGGTTGTTAACTTGCTACGAAAAGTGGATACTGTACTCCAATTCTAAGCGTTCTTATCATTGGTTTTCACCAACTGATCCTATACCACACACTCCAAAGGCTTCCTTGCACCCAAAAAAGATTTTATTGTGTATTTGGTGGACGGAAGCCGGAATTGTACATTACGAGTTTTTGGAAACGGGTCAAACCATCACTGCTGTGTTCTATTGTGAACAGCTTTAGCGAGTACAAGCAGCACTAATCCAGAAACAGCCTTCTTTGATCAATCGAAATAAAGTGCTATTCTTACAGAACAATGCTATACCTCATACCGCAAAAGTGACCCGGGAAATAAATCTGAACTTGGTTAGGAAACTTTACCACACCATCCCTATTCTCCTGACTTTTCGCCAAGTGATAACAATCTTTTCTTGGCTCTTGACAACTGTGTGAGGCATAGGCAGTTCATGAATTGATGTAATAAATGCAGTCCGTAAATTTTTTGATTCAAAATCCGTGGATTTCTACAATAACGGCATAGAAAAATTGGCGTCACATTGCCAAAAGGTGTGATGGTAATTATTTCGATAAATAATAGTGTATTATTGGTTTTGAATAAATTTTCATAGAATACCATTAAAAACCGCACGAATTTTTTTGGTTGCCGATATTTGGTGGGTAATTATTTTTTTTTTTTTATCCGTAGTTAATCTAGGATTCTAAATTTTATTCAAAGTTTGATATATGAATTTCCAGATTGCTTAACAACCATTAACCAATAATACCCGTAGAGGTTTTTAAAGTTTGAGTACTTTATGGTGTTGGGCTATAAGTTTGAAACGTACGAATACCAGTTTAAGTTTTATTGATACAAATGGCGCAACGCCACGAGCTTTCAATTACAACTTGAGACTCAGATATTTCTGCAAAGCGACCGTAAAAAAGCTTTTAAGTTACTTTGCAATTTCATTTGTAATCAATTGTGTTTTATTCTAGGTTGTAATTCATAGTTGGAGAATAATTAAAGCTGCTTATTTACGTACGTGCACACCTGTTTAAATTAATAAACCGTAACTGATTATAAAAATACAATTAATAACTAGTATTGTTTTTCCCTATCGCAGGCAACGCCTACTCCAAGTCGGATAAAGACAACAGAATTTCGGATCTCTCTTGGTTGGGCGGTAATTGCTCACGTACGTGTGGTGGTTTATGAACATTTCGTTAAATTGATCATGTAATTTAGCACTACCAGTAATTAGTATTAAAAAAGTCTTCAATAATGAACAACGAATTTATATGAACATGTTTATTATTGCAGTCTTTTGTTCGAAACAACACAATGGTTATATTACTTTTTGTTGAAATTCAATATCGGAGGTATCAAGTTTTCTAGCATCGTTTTCAAAAAGTCAATTGAATTCTTGATCTGTCGCTGTAACAAAATTTATCGATAAGATTGATAGACACCTACTTAATTATCACATAAGAACAGGTTTTCAAATAACTTGTAGAGCAATTTTGACTCTGAATATATTAAGGAAGAAAAAAAGCTTCAATATTTTAAGATACTCTTGTTTTAACCTAGCGATTTTTAGCTTGTGTTGGTGTTTCCAGTTTGGATTTTTCGACATAGTTGCGATTTTAATTGAGAACGCTGATGTTTCTAAATTTAAAAAAAACATTAATCCATTTTTTGTGTCGTTATATTGTTGTAATACGTGTATAGCTGCTTCAATGAGTTTGAATGTAACTCTCTGCAAATGTATCTGCTGCAAGATAATAGAATTGTTAAGAAGGCAACTGACCCTAACCTATAAGCTGCTACTGTTGCAGAGTAAACTCAGTAATGACATGCATGCATATAAAGTTAGGTCTTTATCGTAGTCTGGTATCGGATAGGCGTGCCACAAACTCATTGTCACTGAGCATTCCTGAATAATACGACTTTATCGCAACTTTGCTAAAAATCCTAACCTGTACCTCTACTATCCAATCCTAATATCTGACTAACTATGTATGTGTGCACTCTGTTAATATATTATGGCGCCGAACTGTATTTGAATAATAACAATCGTGTAATATTATCTGTTTCCTGCATTATTTGCTACGAGAAACGACTTGAGTTTATTTGAAATAAAACACAATTAATAATTCTAAAATTTTATTTTATAAATGTTTAAAGCAAATTTTAAATATTTAGGAACAATAATTGCGGATAATGGTAAATTGGAGGAAGATCTAAATACGAAATTTTACTATGCCACTAATAAGTTTGATAAGTAAGAAGGAGATATCAAAACAAACGAAGAGCGAGTTTTTAATGCAGTGTACGTACCCATTCTCACGTACAGTTCAGAAACTTGGACACTAGCTCAAAAACAAAAACAAAGAATACAGGATACAGGTACAGGAAATGAGATTTTTGAGAAGAATAGAGGGATGTAGACTGATCGATAAAATCAGTAGGTAACGAAAACAATCGAAATAACTTAGGAGTAACATATTAAGAAAAGGATGGAGACGAATCAATAAGGATGGCTTGGGCATTTACTACGCATGCCAGAAAATAGATACGCGAAAATAGGATGTAAACAGCAGATGGAGGGAAAAAGAAATAGAGGAAGACCAAGAATAAAATGGGAAAAAGAAGTAAGGCAGAGACTAGAAGAAAAAGGAGTCAGCTGGAGAGATGTGCGCCACAATTAGCTAACGATAGGCAGGAGTGGAGAAACATAATACAGAAATAGAAAAGCATACTTCGACACCGAAAGGTACAGGAGGAACCGATTAAGAAGAAGAAGTTTAAAGTAATATCCTCCAGAATGCATTTCTTTTTATAAAGAATGTAGAAACTACGTAAGAAATAATAAATCCTCGAATGATTTCGAAGCAACAGAGGGAGTAAGACAGTGTTGTGCACTCAGTCCGTTGTTATTTTTGATAGTGATGGATGATGTACCTAATGAAAACATGCAGACAGAACCCCATACCCTTTAGGCTCAGACACTGGAAAATGGATAGAGTAGTATAGTAAATGAATTGATTTCTGCAGACTATAAGGCAATACCTACTAGGGGAATCCGATGATTAAGGAAATCATATACAGGGAGCTAAGTTAACCTGATATGAAAATAGGCAAAGACAAAACCACACCATGGTCATAAACACAAAGGAAATTGAACATAATCTAAGCTTAGATGAGATACAGCTGGAACAATTAAAAAGCTCTAAATACCTTGGAATGCACCTACACCGTAATGGAAAGATAGACAGGAAACAAACGAGAGAATAGGCCTAGCAACTAGGCTTTTCATGGTGATAACAAAGAGTTTCTTGAAAAAGAGAGATACCCAAAGAAACGAAGGGAGAGATATATCGCAAAGTGTTTAACCCCATCCTGACATATGGTTGCGAATCTGGGACCACAACCAAAAAGCATCAAAGTCGTATCAGGAGTATGGAAATGAGGTTTTTAAGAAAAATTGAAGGAAAAAAACTCATAGAGTAATCCTAAAAGTACAACCAATAGAACAAAAGATCCAAGAGGCACAGCTGAGATGGCCAGGTCACGTGCATAGTATGAGAGAAGATAGCATGCCGAGGGAAGCATACGAAGCGCGAACTGGAGGGAAAACCGAAAGAGAAAACCAAGGAAAACTTGGAATGAGTGGATAAAAGAAGCTTTCTCAAACAGGGGGATCAAGTGAAGTAAGGTTAGAGAACTAAACTAACAAGAGATAGAAAAAGATGGAGGGAAGCATACAAAAACATGCCACATACAAAAAAAGAAATAAATTCTCACTTCTAATAAGAAGAAGAATCAATACATTTCGCCTTTGGTACTTTCTGCTCCTTAAAGACTTTGCAATAATATTCTTTCCGAATACTTGCAAATAATTGTACCAATCTCCTCGACAAGCTTAGTTTTAAGTTAATCGAATGGAAAATAACAATAATCACTTCGTTGGGTGCCGGTATTTCGAACCTGCCACACAATTAAATTCTAAAAATTATTTTGTGAGCTGCTCCTGAGAAACTATTTACCTAATCTAAGATATGAAGTGGTTTGTATATAAAAGCGATTAACTAAGAAATGTGTGTAATTAAAATATTAGTAGCTTAAAGCTATGAGAAATTTCGCTAGCAGTAGTCGTATAGAAGATTTGAAAACACGGTTTGTTAATTGTGTTATCTTTATTAGTCGAAGCTATTACATTCCGTAGATTGACAGTCAGTTATTTTATATTTTGGGTGGCGAGGCACTTCATTATTTTGTTTATATATTTGTGATAAAATTAGACTATGCCCAGGAGTGGAAGATTTTAAGAAATAGATAAAGTCAAAAGTGATTTTACGTAAAAACGTTTAATCAATAAAGATTCGATTCGAAATTAATGACAGTCATGGATAATTAAAGCAAAATTCAAGCAGTTTTGTATGTAATTACGTTTTTGCTTTAATAATTCACAACTTTTTTAATTTAACTTAAGGAAAAATATTGCCAAAGTTTGGTAGAAAAATCAAAAAATTACTCTATTTTAATTGATCCTCTCAAACCTGGGATTCCTTTTATAACCCATTCAGAAAAAATTATAAAATCAGTTTAAAATGAATTATATTTTCACCTGTCTAATTTGCGTTTTCAACCAATCACTCATTTTAAATCTTCCAAAAACTATTAATAGGAGCATTATTACACGGTAATAATTTTACAATCACCCTGTCAGATGTTGATCCTCCTGTCAAATTTGCATTTTCGACCAATAACAAACTCAGATTTCCTAGAAACGACCAATAAACATAATCATACACTGATAATATCGTGTTCGCAATTAACAGATTTTCATGCGTTTATTGGTAGTTTCTAAGAAATCTGAGTTTGTGATTAGTCGAAAATATAAATTTGGAGAGGGAATTAAATATTTTGGTCTTGATAATTTTTTGACGAATTTCGGCGACCAGTAGCGTTACTTTGATATAGGTTAAACCACACCCCTGACTCACCACTCTGACAGTACTTGTAAAATTTGACATAACATACATTTCATTTGACCGATAGGTTAGGTGAAAAAAATTTTCTGACAAAATATAACTCGTGCATTGCAAATAATCTATAAGTTTTGACAAATATTCACTCATGCAAGTTGAATGAGAAAAAAATCACTCGTGCACTTCGTGCACTAGTGTGTTTTTCAGCTCAACTTGCATTCGGGCATATTTACCAAAAATTATCGATAATTTTTAATGCACTTTTTATGTTACTACTGATAAGAATGAACAAACATCTGCTTTGTGTGAACATTGCAAATTTATTGTAACAATAACAGAGATGAAATTGTTATATATTAAACATTTTTAAAGTTGGCAGTCGTTAAAAACTCTGAGTGAAAGACAAAGAAAAAAACCATCTGTCTTGGTCAAAAATAAAAATTATGGATTCTTGGCACGTGTCACGCGTATTAAAATTCAAAAGTCGAGGTTAGAGTAAAATGTTTTTATGTATATACCATTATTTTTAAAAACTATAGAACCCGCTCTGATGAAACCTTTATTTATGAGATATATTATTTATGATTTAAATACCAGCTTTTAACGAGAATATATTTTATGGTTATAAGCACTGTTATATTGTTATGTTGACGTGTTCTGCTACCACATAATTCGTAAATGTTTAAAATACTTAATAAACGACTGTGAAATGTGTTAATTTGATTCGTTGCATAATAATTTTAACAATAGAATGAAATCCAATTAATTCGTTTAATAGTTAATAATTTTGCGCTTTGCACTTTATATTCTCTTCGAGTCAGTTATGGTATTATTTTGCTTTAACTACTATTTGCTGTGATGGTGTGTTTTAATTATATCTCCTATTCCCTGTGATTGCTATATCGTCAGCATATGCTTTTATTTGTAATTATTGGTTGATCACAATGTTTTTCTTATCTAGTTTCGCTCTTCGTAGTACACCTTCTAATATTAAGTTAAAATGTCATCTAATACCTTAAGCTATTTATCAATGTTTTTTATGAAAAAGTGTTGATACATAACTTTTTTTTAGACGAAATAACACCAATACTAAGTGGCCCCTAAATTTCGTGTAATTTTGTTGTTGTTAAAATTGACACAGTTATTTTTACTGTTTATTATTGAACATTTTGATGTTGTTTGTTGTTATTTTCACTGATTAATAACTTATTTTTCTTTTGCAGGTATGTGAGCACCCGAAAAGCAGTGGTAAGCATTTGTTTTCTTAGTTTCTAGACCTTTTTCATGTGCATATTTAATGCTGATCCGTGCCATATAAAGTTTTGAATCGACATTAACAAGTTTATAGTTGAAAGTTGTCGTAAAGTTTATATTTTTCAACTTGTGGTTTATTTCGTAAGATGCGAATCTCATTAAACGACCGTATTTTCGTTTACGGGCTTTGTTGTGGTTAGGTACGTGCCGAACAGAGTCTGGCCCTATAGATTATGGCGCAATACGCACGACTGTTTCATGCGAAAATACAATTTTTCTGGGTAGTTAAGTCAAAGAACTACCGATGTTAACGGCATGAATACCGATGGTGCACAACTACCCGCCCGCCTGTGTTTTGACTCTCGTTTTATGCACATTTTTATTGCTCTCTGGCTCCGAACGTGATCCATTCGCTACGGTTTGCAATTATTAAGCGATGTCTGTCAGCACCATGATAATGCGCGTACGCTCTTTCAGGTGGCGAAAATATAATCAGGCTATACGCGCGTGTTAAATATCAGTCGACGTTGTAAAATAAATACGATACTCTAGCTAGAGCAGCGTTTCTCAAACTTTTAAACAAGCGACCCAACTAATTTTCTAGAAATAAGGTACGACTCCATCCCCGCAAAGAAATTTGGAAAAATACCTTTAGAACTGTCATTTTAAAACAGAAATTTAAAATTTATTTTTTTTTGTTTTTATTTTTCTTTGTATTTTTATCAAAATAGTACCGTTTCGCGGCCCAATAAAAATCTAACGCGACCCATAGTTTGAGAAACGCTGCTCTAGGCAGTGGTTCTTAACCTTTTAGTAGTCACGGCCCCCTAAATATCCTAAAATATATTTGCGGCCCCCTAGTTTGTTGGACAATAATTTATTACGATTTATTTTAAGCGAATCAAAGATATATTTCCGATGGTTCTAGCGCAAATTCGTCCCGGATATTAATTCCTCTTTAATAACCTCCCAGAAATTAACCCCCTGTGTAAGAACTTTCCCTGACAATTAACACCCCGTGCAAAAAAACAGGGGGTTATTGTCCTGTTACGTTCTTCGATGTAATGAATAGAACAGTCGCGTCTTTGCAAATTTAAAAGCATGTGCAATTATTATTTTTTATATGTTTAATTTAATAATAATTTATTTATTCTCTTCATAATAAATAAAACAAAACAGAACAGGAAAATTTTTTACTTAAAAAAATAATGAAACACATATTTGGTTATATTATATCAACAAAAAAACTCATTACCAACTTTAAAGCAGCTTACGCTGGTAACGAATTTATAAAATAATAAATGTGTAGAATGAGAATAGTACTTGGAAACAAATGGGGAAAAAATAATCAACGTTCCGTGGAGAAAAAAAAATTAAAAAAATAAATTCTAAAACATAGTAACATGACGAAAATGTGGAATGAACTAGATAAACGAATGATATTCTTTTAAGCTTTTTATTAATCTCCTTTGTTAATCAGTATCTTTTAAATATTCAGGTAAACTAATGTTAAAAGTTTTTAAACTTAAAGCAATAGGATTATTTAGGCCAAAGCTAGAAAAAACAGGGCGCAGATAAAAACACTGAGCACCTTGTGTTTGGTATTCATGCAAAGAACAGTTTTTTTTTTTTTGGTAACATTCGATTTTTGGTTATATTTTATTATTTTGTGAATAAGTTGAGCTTGTTCAATTTTTACTAAACTTTTCAAATTATAAATTTTCAATATATTATGCACACCTAATGTAGGTTTTAAATAATTTATATTAAATAGTATCTTGACAATTTTATTTTCTATTTGGAATTTTTTTAAAAGTGAACTTGTACAAGACGCCTAAGCAACAATTAAAAAAAGCGTGATATATTTTATGTTTGAGTGATTTTGTTAATATAATGGTTAATAGCTAGTTGGATCCTCTATTTCGGATAGGAGTCGCTTAATTTGAATTTTTTTGTAAGTTAATTGTATTTGCCCTGCCTTTATTTTAGCACGTGGTGCGTCTCCAAAATCTGCACTGCATTGCACTGTAGAACTCAGATTAATAATACAAAACAATACCAGTTTGAAACGAAGTAAAATAAGGAGCAAAACATATTTTCTTTAAAGATTTTCCTCGGTCCCCCTAAAAACCTCTCGGTCGCGGGCCCCCGGTTAAGAATCGCTGCTCTAGAGTACCATTTTGAAACTTGTTTTACAGAGGGTTCATTCTGTTTGAGTGCTATTTAAATATGTCGCGGTTTTTGACGTGGAACTGTTTTAGGGTTCATTTGTAAGAGTACGTCGTTGGGTGCTAAGTGGTATTGTTGGAATTTCACTTAATAATATTCATTTAAAACCGTGTAAGGGACTTCGTGACTATTAAATATTTATACGGTGATCAGAATGCCCACTTTTATCTACATTAACAGGTTACATTTGCAAGCGTGAAATGTTAGGAATATAACACCGTCAGGTGGCTTAAAACAAATGCTGCCTTAGAAGGAGCACGAATTTTCTAATGCAGGACTTACAAGTGGCAATAATTCAGCATTTTTTTCGTGTCTATTCATAGGAACGACCTCCGTTCATACACGTCTTGTATATTATTGCCAATAATAAAATGGTCTTGCTAAACTCGTAAAATCCACAATATACTGCCCTTTATGCTAATGCAGGAGCTGCCTAGTGTAAAAGCTCTGCAAATTTTCTCCGCCTTATTAAAATACAATGCACTTGAGGCACTTGCAAATAACGTATTGTAAAAGAGAATCGTCTTTTGCGGTTATAAAAATATTAAATGCCGCCTGTATGTGAAATGAGAAGCTGTTTTTCTTCTAAACAATGAAAATAGACAATCCTTGCGAAATACAGTGTGTTTAAGTTTAAACTACGGTTGCCGACCATTGGGACTAAAATGTGAACAATTTTGAGTTGATTACAATCTGTTTTCAAATATAAACAACTTATCTAGTACATTTAATTATTTTGTGTTTATAAAAAATTTAATATTTTTTCATTATTTCGAGCAATTTTCCTTTCGAGGAACTGTTTTTTGAGCAATTTTTCTTCTAGCAATTGTTTTCGAGCAATTTTCCGCACCCCGTTTTCAAATTTCAAATGATCTGAGTCGTTCCAAAATGATTCTTAAAGGAAGAGAAAAAATCTAATTACTTTTGTTAAGTATCTACTGTTTTAGGACAATTTTACTGTAATGAAAATTTTATTTTTTAGAGCGCAAAAAATCGATCGGTTGCATTTGTTTGCTATCTCTTTTCAAATGTTTTTGACGCGATTGTCAACTTTTTCATTTTACAACAAAGTTCTGTCTCTTACAGCAAATAGGTAACAGGGCTGTGAAGTTTTTGCTGGCACACTCTGTATATGAAGGGAGGTGAAAACAAGGAATGTCAATCTGTATTAGATCTTTACAATTCGATTTTAAAGATTTGAAAGTCTACCAGTTTTTTGTTCATAGAGCTGCATCAACCAAACTTTATTTGACTGTGGATCATATTATTATAAAAGAGTATTAATCAATGAATGTTAACAATATTTTTTATTTAAACTATAATAATTAGTAAATTATAATAATTAGTTAGCTTCAGTACTAGTTTGTTTATACAATGCGATTTTAAATTTATCTATTATTTTCTGTAAGAAAGAGTTGTAAACAAACTGTCTAACATTCCTTGTTTTCACCTAAAGCCCTTCATATTATATTACAATGTTAATCAAATTGCTTAATGACATTTGCTACAAATAAAAATAATGTTTGTTGGTTAGTGAAAGATTTTGGTAAATGATCCATTTTTAAAATCAACGTTTTGTAAATTTTTTCGTAATAATTGACGAGTTTGTGAATCACAAAATCTATACACTTCGCAGATGCATTTCGTTATTAATATTAACGCGCCTTTGAAACATTTCTAATCGAGTTAAGTGGTTGGTATTTATTGATTTTATAAATATATTTAATTGATTGCTTGCGTATTGGTTTTGGACCATCGGGCGCAAAACAAGAAGCCATGTTGTCCTTACCAATTACCGCTGATAGTCGCAGCTCATCATTACTCTGCTACTGTTATTATTATCATTATTATGTGACCAAGCAAGTGTGGCAGCCAACCAGTAGCTTTCCTGCAGCTGTCCACGGCCAATGGTAGTCGAGGGCCGACCGGTCATCTGCCGCCTTCTTGATGAGGCTACCAAAAAATCATATCATGTCTTCCTGGGAACCATCGAAATTATAAATACCGCATTTACTGCGTTTTAAATATCACCTTTTCTTTTATTATCTTAAAACAATTGCTTACGTCCGGTTTTATAAAACAAATCACACGATTGGGTTTCGATTTCGGCTCCGGGTCGTTTAAACATTGTATATCAATTTTGAAGTTGTAAGTCACAATTCCTTGTGGTCGCTGCAGATTGCTGATATCCTGTCTCCTCTAACATCCTCTGGGTTAATATGAAGTTTTACGACTGTCTGCCCTAACCGCAATCAATATAATCAAGGTTTATTATCAGAATCTTGCACGAAATCTATAAAAACAACACAATATGAGGGACCAACCGCAACGTTATAACGGATTTTTTTATATTATGAGGTTTCCTGCGTGAAATTAAAATACGGTTTTGTCGTTACGTTTATTCTATCTGTAATTTTCTTTCTTTAAAATACACTGGGACTACTTTCAAATATACTAATCAGCAGTTTACATCTAACAAATAGAGTAACTAATGCTTATATTAAATTTTCCTTTACAATGAAAGCCCCATTTATTAACAAATTATTCCACAAGCATTCCACATGTACAGGGTGAACCAAAATCGAATGTTCTACGGGGTATTTAAGTTACCACAATAGTTAGCGAAAATCTGATATCGGTCTCTTGGGCTATTTTTTTGAGAAAAGGACGCCTTTATAATCAGATTTTATAACGCATTCCATTAAGTCACTACACACGCAAAATGAAATTTCATCATTTTTAAAAATTTACTGTAACTTTTTTATTTATTAAATTAGAACAAACTGTTATGAAGGTTTTTATAAAGAGTTTTATGCTTAATTTAAAAAATTAAACTTCTTTTAGCAACCTTAACTTTCGAGATGTGAAGTAAACTTTTGTTTTTGTAAACAGAAACCCTAGTTGGCCATGACTTTACATGAAAGAATTTTTTTTAGCTTTTCAAAAATATAGTTTCATATATTTGCTGCAAAAAATTATCGAGTTATGGCTAATTTTGTGAAAATATCCTTAGCAAAGTTTGCCATGATTTCGTAAACAAGTGTTTGCAATTGTTAAACAACTAAACGTCATTTCCAAGTAAATGTTTCAACTTTTAAGCAAATCTGTGTATGCTTTTGTATTTTACAACTGTTTTTGTGGTATTGTGAACATGGCTAAATTTGAACACTTTGAAAAGTTTAATATGTTAGAATATTACATTGTAAGTGATAAAAACGCATCAGCTGCTGCAGAATTTACTTGGAAATAACTTTTAGTTGTTTAATACTTACAAACATCTCTTGTTTACGAAATCATGACAAACTTTGATAAGGAAATTTTTACAAAATTAGCCATATCTCGGCTATTTTTGCAACAAATATATAAAATTACATATTTTTGAAAAGCAAAAAAAATTTTTTCTTGTAAAGTGATAGCCAACTAGGCTTTCGATTTACAAAAATATAAGTTTTCTTCATATTTTTAAAGTTAAGGTCACTAAGCAAAGTTTAATTTAGTATTAAGCATAAAAAATTGTATAAAAAATCTTCATAACATTTGCTTGATCAACATTTTCTACATTTCAATTCGTAGGGATAAGGCAACTACCATAGTATCGACTTTAAGATATCTGGAAAGTTTGGAAATTTATTAATACTTATTGCTTTGGTGCAACCCCAAAATTGGCTGCCTCTTACCAGATTTTAATATCTGCTTATAGAAAAGCACCTTGTTCTACTTATTAACAGCGGAAAATACCTTTGAATCTTTTATATTATAAAGAAAAATATATGCTTAGTGCCTCAGTAAAAAATTACTCAAGTATTTAACACAAACTTGCAGTATACTTTTTAAATGCGTGTTAAATTTATGAATGTTAAGGCTCAATTGACATTTTTTAAACAATTCCTTTACGTTTAAGCGCGCCCCTAAGCTATGTACAACGTAGATTATTTTTTTTATAAATCAATAATTCCGATTGATAATTATATCCCATGGTAATGACATGTCAATTGCAAATTGCATTTAATTATCTATTATTTGTTATTGAACTGATTTATAAAGCTTAGCTATGTCTATTATGTAAACAATCATGTTCACAAATAATAACAACCTTATTGAATGCAAATCTTTTAATAAGCCGTCGGTCGCGATTGTATTTGTTGAAAAAAAGTTGAAGAAAAGGTTACTTTGGTAGGCAAAGTTACAACAGCTATGACAAATTGCTTTAGGATAAATAGCACAGTAATCGGCATTTATTTATTATACATGTAATTTACCTAAATCATTCAAAGAAACGGAGGTTTTTACTTGCAATTATTTTATAGAGGTATTTAAATTGTTTTCTATAATTACACAGAAGTACAAGGTCAATATTAAGACCAAAATGACACGGGATTTGGATTATATCTGGTTGGTTTTAAAGAAAAATTTAGTATTATATTCCTTAGAAGTTGAGTCAAGTTTCAACTTATTTGGAACAATAATTTTAATCAATATATGGTCATTTTAATAATTTCACTGAAAAAATTACCTTTGGAATTTGTTAATCCGTTAAAATAATTGTGTTAAATTGGCCCCATTTGGATTGAAAGTATCAAAGAAATAACACATTTTCATGAAAACCCTAGATAAATTAAATCGGTGAGTGGAAAAAGGAAATAACCCCAAAACTCACTATTTTTGGGAAACAACATTTTTTTGTTTGTTGCTTCTGGTTTCAGGTTTACATCAAAACACACAATTGAATATTTGTCATAGACACTCTAGACTAGCTAGAGGATAACAAAATGCAATGAATTTCAATTATTTTTTTTTAATTATTTAATTGTTTAGAATTGTTTTTTCTGAACTGGATTTAATTCCTTTTTCTAATCAATGATATTTTTATAATATTTTAAACAATAATCTAGTTTTCCTGAAGGATAAATAAAAATACATTGTATTTATAGGAAAGCAAACATCATATTACCAAAAAATTGTCATATTTCTATTTCATAAACGAAAATAAATAAATAAAAACAAATGAATAAGTACATGGTACATTTTTACATTCAGTTTTCTTTTTCTTCATTAGCACCTTGTTGTCTTTCCCATGATAGAATGTTATTATAAAATTTCTGATATTCATCTGGTATGTAATGAACGACTTTCTGTATATCATCATATTTTTACTATTTATGGGCACTGATCCATCACTGTATGCCTTTTCTGTTGGAAATTCGAAATCTTCGTTATCTTGTTTAGTTTAAAAACGTCTTTCCACAGTCCATCAACAACCCTTATTGTCAGATATGTATTTCAAATGTTTTCAATCATTTTATTGTACTGCTGAGGTGCTGAGGTACATACACCCCATTATTAGTTTAATTATTTTTTGCAGAACACAACACTTAGCACTGCTTGTTTAATACAATATTCACAGCATATTAGAGAATGCTACTTTTTCTTGGACAAGTGTTGTCACTTTGAATGGAAGAGAGTACTAACTCCAGGAGTTATTTCTTTATTTCACTCAATGAAATATTTTCCACCTCGTTTCGGTGGTAACCATTACTGGAAATTATTCCTTATTCTGCTCATAAAGGGACTTAGGTTTGTAGAAAAGTGGAGTTATTTCCTTTTTCCACTGACAGATTTAATTGTTATTGGATCAAATAGATAAAAGTATTTTATTCAGTGAAGTTTTGCTGTTAAAATGGGTAGAATCTGTTTGCTTCACAATTAACCTAATGTTTGGCGTTGTTCCTTTAGAAATAAACATGCCATTAATTTGCCCATTTGGCAAAAAGCGACAAACTTTCAAATTAACACACAATTTGATATAAAATTTACACCAAAATTTTGTTCAGGAGCATCAAACCAATTTACACCAGTAGATTTTTAACTTAATATTTTACTCTCAAAATTCGTACTCTAGTATTTTCTATATTGTAATAATAACTTAGTGATGTATTACTAAGATAATTTTGCAAAACGAATTGGTATTTGACAAAATAAAAGTGCTCCGAAGGAAGAGAAAATTACAAATAGTAGATTCCTGATAAATATTTCGTGAAAGTGTAAATATCATTGAAAAATTAAACATATTGCGCTTTAAAGGTTACAAATTGTAAATATCAGAATCGTTATAAACGCCTTTCAATTAATATCTACCTATTTATTTACTGAAAGTAGGGAAGACCGGGGATGAAAGTAACGCGGGTAGATTAGCACATAATTGGTGGTTTTCTTCATAGATGAGAACATACAAAACTAGTCCAATTAATTTTCCGATTTGTTGTATCGTTTGTTTCATATTTTTGAATATTTATAATGTTCACTTATCATTTTGTATTGTACCAAAGATTTTTTTAAAATTTTGCTAATGTGTATTTTCGAATCAAATATTAATTTTGTTTAATGTACCAGTACCAATATATACTTTTTCAGAATACATTAATAGCACTGCAAAACTTTCGAACTTTTGCAAAGAATGTAAGGCTTGGAATATTTTCTTGAAAACTTTGAAGAGCCGTAAAAAATAGTTTCAGACCGCTTTGGAACAAACTTAAGGTAAAAAAGCATTGATTAAGGTGCCTTTAACATTTCTATCAACTCTATAGCATCTATTTGTACCACGTGTTTAAAAACTTTTGTAAATAAAGAAGTTGCAGCGAATAAACCAAATAAATTTTCCAATGTTTTTCAGTTTTCATGAAACCGGTTACAGATATTTAAAATCTGTTTAAATATTCGAAATCAGCATACAATTTTGCATCTTTTTCAAATTTAAACCCATGGTCTATCTCTAATAATAAAAGAGTTGCCTATAGTCCCCATGTTAGAGAGACTCCAACGCTGGAGTAAGACACGAACCCAGCAGGTTTGTATAGCGCCGATCTTAGATTTTCTGAGTTTGCATGAAAATGGTTGCAAATAGGTATCTTAAATCTGTTTTGATATTGTTATTCAACATGAAATTACCAAACGTAAACCTATGCTCTATGCCTAACAATAAAATATTTACAGCCAATACTGAAAAATTTGTGTAGGGGGGACCGGGGATGAAAGTAACACGGGTAGGTTGTAACAGTGCCTATAGTTTCTTTAATTTTTGTAATATGTCGGCCTAAGCACTTTTAATATTGATTATGTTCACTTATCATTTTTTATTGTACCAAATAATTTTTTTTGTATTTTTTCATTTTGCTAATGTGTATTTTGGAATCAAATATTAATTTTTTTGATGTTTACTAATATATTTACCCAATACTTATGAACTGTGTAAATTATTTTGCCGTTACAACTTACCCCGATCATTATTACTTTTAGCGCCAACATTGAGGGTGAAAGTAGGTAATAGTTGTCTTACTACAGAAAAAAAAATTCTCACGTGTGCTTTACGAAACATGAAATAAATATTTTGGAAGGAAGACTTTATACTTTAGAGTAATTAAATTAAAAAAAAATTTACTTTCATCCCCGGTCTCTCCTACCAAAATGTCTTGTTTTTTTATGCTGGCATATGAACTTCAAGAAATAGCAACGGTGGATCAGCTGTGTAACCCTCGAAAGCAAAATATTGCAGGAACGAAACAGATATGTTGCATTTTCGTGTAACATTTCATCGGCCCAAGACTACAATACAAAAATCCGAGAGATATATCTAGATTGCGTTGGTAATCAGCTTATGAAAAAATAATTAAACGAGACTAACTCATAAAATGGTATTTTTGAATCACAGTTACGATGCCTTAATTACAGATTCCTCGGCCAACGACAATTAAGTAGATTTTATTTCGCCACTGCATCTTCTGATGTCTATCATTGTTTGTTATTATGGAGATAATTGCAGCGGTATCAAACAATTTATATCTTGGGAACTTGTTTTTCAAACTGCAATGTATAATTATCAATTATGTCTCGCATTCGGTTTGAATTTAATTTAACGTTAACGATCGTCTAATTTTTTTTCATGTTCTTGCCATATAAAACATACGCTGAACTAATTTAGAAATACGGCAGGCAACATTATAAATAAGTGTCTATGTGCCTACCTTCAGTAATAATACTGACATATGCTATTATGATACGGTAGTCAGTGGTTGATACGCTTTGCAGGCTGGAGGAGACGTTCAATTAAATTTATATTCAGATATGGAGATGAACAAATCAACGGACGTATTATAACAAATAAATATTTATTAAGGATGGAGTCAAAGAATCCAACCCTAAAAATATTTCCTGCGCCATTATAAAAACCATTTATAGAGTCCTTAAACTGTTATTGTCATGGTCCAAAATTATACAGGGTTAGCCAATAGGTATGACGGGATTTAAGTAGGCTATAGAAAAAAACATAGGCAACACTGAAACTTTATAAACGTCAAAACATCTTTGAGAGTCTTTGCAATTTATTAAGCTATAGCGCATTTTCCTTTAAACCAACGAATTTTCGCAGTACAGACGTTTTCCGAAACTCATAGCATTGTAGAAACGCAAAGAATGTTTCTGCGCGAATTCCAAGTGCCAAGACACGGAAGAATAACCACAGACAAGATGGATACGTGACTTTCGTGCTCGTGGAAGTGTTGTTTCAAAATTTTTGGTTACTACTCGTTCGGTTCGTTCTCCTGTGAACATTGAACGTGCAAGAATTGTTGTCGAACAGAGTCCGACCCGTTCAGCTAAAAGAGGTTCTCAAGCTTTGAACTTCTCGAATGCATCGTTCCAGCGAATCTTGAAACACGATCTTCACTTCCACCCTTATAAGATTCAAATTGTTCAGAAACTAAAAGCCCAGGATAAGAGATCACGTGTACAATTTTGTGAACATTTTCTAGAAATTTCCAATGCCAATGGAAATGTACTGAATGAACTTACTATGAGCGATGAGGCCCATTTCCATTTAGATGGATACGTAAGTAAGCAAAACTTCAGATACTTGGCTCCGCAAAACGCTTTGAGTTTGCATGAAAAACCTCTACACAGTCGTCCCAAAGTTACCGTTTGGTGTGGAGCCACCATATCAGGAATTATTCGTCCTTATATTTTTTAACTGGATAATCAGACTGTAACGGTTACCTCTGATCGGTACGTGGATATGCTGCAAAACTTCCTCATGCCTGAAGTAAGAAGACTCGGTTTAAACAATGTAATGTTCCAACAGGACGGTGCTACGGCCCATACAGCTCTTCGGTCGATGAAGACTGTGCGAGAATTTTTCCGGGAAGAGTTATATCACGATTCGGTGACATTCAATAGCCTGCAAGATCACCCGACCTGAGTGCCCCTGACTTTTATTCATGGGGCTATCTCAAGTCTAGAGTGTACAGGGATCAACCACGCACACTTCAAGAACTGAAATTTGCAATTGAACGTGAAGTAAGGGACATCAATCGCGATGTATTGCAGCGTTTGATGTTGAATTTTGGTACGAGATAACGTCTAAGTATTAATTCTCATGGGAATCATTTGAACGAAGTTATTTTTAAACCCTAGGTGTATGTAGTAAAATTGCATAATTTAAGCTATTAAATTCAGTTTTTGAACATGTGATTGGTTTTTGTTTGTTCGTTTTATCGCCTACTAAAACCTAGTCATACCTATTGGCTAACCCTGTTTAAGAAGAATAATTTAACCATTTAAAAATTAAACGAATTTTAATGCCTTAGAACTAACAATTTCGTAAAAGCTTTAGCAAGAGCCAATTCAAGAACGTTTAAGATGTGTCCAATGTAATTGAGCAAATCCAAAAGTATATTCGTACAAAATCAGTTGTAATGTCCAAGAACATCAATAATTTTTTCTTTTTACTACGAGAACTCCGTCAGCAGAGGTACCGTCATAACCCTGTTTTTTTAAAACATAAAATGCAGTGTTAAATGTGTTATGAGAGTCATTTTTATTTAATCTAAGCAGTAAAAGTGATCGAAGTATGTTTAAATTTTTTTTTTCATCAAATTGCATCAAGTTAGTATAACCAACTGAAAAGTAAATACGTAACTATTACTTGATGTGCGTATGTTTATTGACACAGCACACTCTGCCTTTTGATTGTGTTCTCAAACCGCATGCTTGATAATAAATTTCGCTTATCCAATTTTTACGTGCTGGCATTTTATTAATGTGTAAATCCGGGTTTATTGGATTTTAATGCACTCGGCAATTTCGCTAGATAATTAACACCATACTGCTAATTTATCAGTGAGAAGTACAAGCAAATTATTTCTCTCCTACCTCGCATTTTGTTTGCTTGATTTTTAGTTCATTAACACAGATTCGCTCAAGACTTTGAAATGGATCTTTCTCGGCGTTCGCGACGATGGTGTTACTGTAAATATGTAATAAAATGTAATCGGTTATAAATAGATTAAATTACAACAAATATAAAAGTGTGTGTCACGCTTTTTCAATACAGTTCTGTACATAAATAACGCGATCACGGTTTTCAAATCGCTATATATCATATGTGTCCTTTCTCTTTAAATAGGTTTTTTATTGTTTGTTGAACGTAAATGGCTCAGTATGCAATAATTTTAAACAATAGCTAATAACGTTGTGTGACATTTGCCTTTTGGAATTTGTAATAAGTCGTAATAAATCAGTCGCGTGATTTATAATGGGCGTTAGGACGCTTTACTTGGAAATTATGAAAAGCAGAACGTGCCCCTTAACCTCATATTTATTTTAAATTGCACAGCCGACCTTGCAACTTTTATTTACGTGAGTTAATTGTTAGTTATTGTAATTGCTTCGTGTTTTGTGTGATATCAGTTAAATATTGGTGTAGTAATATATTTTTTTTTTAACTGTATTGTTTTATTGCACCTAGCTACTTTAGCCAACCAGCAATATGTCTTTATGATAGTTCTACTTAAGTTAAGAGTCCACCCGTTGGTGTCTTCTTTTTTTCTTCTGTATTCTTGTTTTCAAGAACGACACTTTACACAACCGCACAGTGCTCTGCTTTACACTAACTCGCTCTCAAACGGCTTGGTCCGTTTAAGCCTTCTCACTAGATGTTGGTTGTCCAAGAGCTGCAGGGCTTCGGTGTAGTAATATGATACGTTATTTATGTTTATTAACATTAATATGTGTCAAAAAAAATTACTAACTTAAAAGGGCCAGTAATAAATAACATGAATTAGTTTGTTCAAAATTTCCTGAAAAAAACTTTTTACCTTTATTCAAATTTTTTGAAAAATATCTTAGTCCAACATTTATTATTTATTTATTATTAAAGGCATACATCATTCACGTCTACGAATTCTTTTATTTCATTTCCTAGGTTTTTTCGCTATTTGAAACCTTATAGAATAAATAGTGTGGCGCCCTTATTGATATCTACAAGTTTCTTTCTAATTCGGACCTACCCCCTTCTCGTCTGAACTAGCCGCGAGTCCGAACTACCCCTTCTTGTTGCAAGAATAGTGGCTTTTTTAGTAAAGGGCCGATTTTCGTGTAACAACTCTGATTTAAATCTTTAGTATTCGCAAAGCAATTTGAAGTCAGTCCCGATTAATGTAAGTTTTTTTCATTAATTATTGCCACCTAAGAGTACAGCATCGGTAAGAATTTAAAGGAAATTAAGCTGAACAGGGTACATGTTCGGCTCTGTCCGTTAGTAAATTATGATGCGATTTGCGCATAGTTGCAGGTATTGTGCAAAATGTAATTAGTGAAGTGAATGTGGTTTATAAATGAGGCTATCGAGTGGGTTTGTTTGTATGTAGGCTCAACCAACAGGACCAGATTTATTACGCAAATTATATTTTTATATAAAATGTGCGTTTCAGCTCAATCCTACCGAGGGTATTAATTGGGCTATTTTAATTGAGTTGGTAATTCTTGTTAATTAAGTACTTAACTCCATATATTACTTTCTTGCCACACAAGCAATTTGTTCATGTAATTGTGAAAAAAGTAATAGAAACAGGCTGTAAGCCTAATAAAACGAAGAAGAATTGTTACGTCTTTGCACATATCAAGTTATTAAACAAAATAATTCTGTAACTTTTTGCTATTTTTGTTACACCAGGGGCTTAAACACTAAAACTGGTCAATGTTTTAAATCTTAAATCTAGGTTACTGAGATCAATCCAGCGACGTCTTCTAGTTGTCTATGTCAGCGGCGCGCCGTTGGTATTAATCGCCGGGGTGCGAACTCATTTCTGGCGCCCTGAATCCATATTGTTAATGTCAGGGATAAAAAATGTACAATTGGCAACATTCGATAGACAGTAGAGAGAAGTTAGTGTTATCCGCTTCGCAAGCGCGAGCGTAATATAAATGAAAATTGACGTTGTCACCACTTTTACGTAGTAGTAAACGTAGGTTCGGAGTTCAGAAGCCTGTTCAAATATCGGGAACTTTTCGACATAAATTTCCGCTAGATGGCGATAACTCTACGATTGAAATTTAGGTTGACAATATATTAATTAACACTTTTCTACATTTTTAAATTATTATACAGAGCGCTTTTTACGTTTGGTCAAAATAGTGAGACTTTAAACGTATAGAAACTCGTTTTTCTTTAAATACAACACCGTATATTTTCTTAGTCTAATAGAAAATTTAATTGTCCTTCAAAAGCAATAAGCCTGTTTTATAACTAAAATTTATGTTTTCCGAGATCGCTAAATAAAGTGAAAAGTGCAGCAAGTTTTGCTTCCCAGAAAAATTTAATTTTCAATTATTCTTGTAGGTAGTTAAAGTTTTTAAAGAAATTATTATTTGAAATTCATAATTTTACATGTATTTTACGAGTTTTATTACGTAGGAATATATCATATTAATCGTTAAAGAATATGTAAGGAATTGCGATGATTATTAGATTTTTGTTACCGATGCATAGCTTGCAGCAGGTGCATGGGAAAGTGGTGTTGCATGCATCTAGTCCAACTGCATTATTTAAACTTGCGTAATGCCCACACTTTATCAACCTACTTAGTAATTGTGTCCTACCACACTATTCCTTGTATTGGATACCATATAAAACATAAATAATAAGCATTGTTGTTTCAAACCGTATCCAATTCCTGCTGCATTGTACATGTAAATGCACACAAATAAAAACAAAATGTTTATTGAGAGATCATTTGAATCGCATTGCTACTATATTTGCAGTTTTTTAAATTGTAGACAGAATAAATAAAAGCTTTCAAAACTATACAGGGTGCGTAAAAATTGGAGGAACATTTTATTGTCGCTTTTTTCTTTGTACAATTTTAACTACAGAATGGTTACACTCACAGAGCCTCTTTAAGAAGTAAAAATTTGGCAAAAACTCTGTATCTTACGCCTAAAAAGCTTATGGTGGTATGTTTGTTGTCAATTTTGACACAGAATTAAAAGTAAACTTCATAGTACACCACGACAAACAAATAGTTATTAATAAGACACCACAGACTTGAGTTATACAGGGTGTTTCTTAAGTATTGCAAACTAATTCTGGAGGTGATTCCTTATCGAAAATTAAGGGGGGTCTTTCATATAAAATGTTTTCCTTAGACGTCTCCTTTCGGAGTTACACCCCCCTAAAGGGGAGCGGAAAAATTAGGTTTTTATTTTATTTCTTAAATTTCGATAAATGTACGAGAATGATATCTGGTAGATGTTTTATACTTATTAAGAGGTTTCCCATAGTAATAATATTAATTATCACCCACCTTCACAGGAGGCTGAAAAGTGCGTTGGTTTTTTTATCAAAACTTTTTGTTGAGTTAAAATTTTGTAACTAAAAATTTGTTTTTTGAAAGCTTGATTTATTTAGATTTTTTTTTATTCTGTAGTTTTTCTCGTTAAACCTACCATTTTTGAATAAAATATAAATTATTTCCAAATAAAATGTTGCAATAAAAGGGCACACAAATATTTAATTTATGTTGTACCTATGTTGTAGATTTAAAATTGCAGAACAGGGGTTTTGCTCAATTTTTCCTAATTAACATTGTTCAAGAACGTTTCTTGATAAAGCCTTGTTTGTGAAGAACTTTTTACATGATTGTTATTAATACAGTTCAGCACCGTCGACTGTTACTCAGGAAAAGTGAATTTTCGCTTCACTTAGCAGTCACAAAGACAAAGGAATATCATTATAAGCCTTAAAAGCAGTTAGCCGTGCATTATTTTTAAATTGCATCTCTTGATGTACACGTAAAAAAAAGTAGTAAAATCTTAAATTGAGAAAATAACTAATAATTACCCTTGAGTAGTACCACTCATCACAATTAGAGTCCTCTAGCTTTTGCTGAATCATTTCTCATTTCAAAATCATCGCCTGTCGTGTTACTTTGTTTCCATTCATCTTTTTCTACACGTTGTGTTATTCTTTATTGGTTTAGCAGGCGTAATCTGAAACAATTGTAGTGGTCTGATGGAAATTACTTTTAAAACGATTCTTTTTGTATTCTTTTAGGAGTTTGCGTTCGATGTACAGTTAGGGCAAATTCCAGGTGCTGAATAAGCAGAAAATATTATTTTAAATTTATTGT
The DNA here is from genome assembly GCA_947652605.1 of Elmis aenea. Classification (NCBI taxonomy): domain Eukaryota; kingdom Metazoa; phylum Arthropoda; class Insecta; order Coleoptera; family Elmidae; genus Elmis; species Elmis aenea. The sequence goes on from OX393581.1 coordinate 48,516,165, forward strand.
ACGTCATCATTGTAATACATTTCTTAACCTATGTTTTACATTTAAAAAAAAATGTATTTAAACATTGTACAATGTTTTTTTAAACAAATTGTAACCTATTCTTGGTGTGTCTTGGTGTGTTAGCAGCTTAGGACAGTACAAGCTTATTAGAACACAACAGAAAAACTAGTACTGTAATTTATATTCTGGTATAAAATCGGGATATTATAGACTGAATTTCTGAAAACCCAACTAAATCGCCCCTGAAGATTTTTAAAACGTAAACTTGTACATTTAAAAAAATCTTATGCCTTTTTTTAGCTATTTACTTCTCTGCGCCATCGTATTAAGCAGTTAAAACGACAATAGTTGTGATTAATTATCGAATGCAACCGCCGACATTGCAACTGATTATTAAATTGTTAATTTCGCAATCTAGACAAAGCTAGTTTACATTTCTTATAAACTTGAACAATAAATAATATAATACAATAAATGCCCAGTTACAATAATGCGATTAGTAAGCCATAATTGCAACATAATTATTAAATAAGAATTTTAAATGATAATATACGACCGATCTCTGGCATTTATTTGAGCTGGGATATGACTAAGCAACGCGTAAATACATGTCAAAGGAAATTTACAAGGGGATTTTATGGGAATCGTATTAACATGCAAATGCTTGAATTAAAAAAATTACCTTTTAATCACTAGCCAAAGAAGTTGTTGTAATGTTTGATACTGCAGGGGTTTTGTTTTATTTCTCAGTATGTTTTTAAAAACATTCTATAAATTTTAAACAATACTCTACTCCAAAAATGTTTAAATTTTGCACACAATCTAAGGCAAATATTATTAAATTTGTCTTTAGACAACATAACATAATATTTAATTAAACCTATAGTCTGATTTTTGTGTCGTTTCATTGTTAAAATTGACATAATAATTTTTACTATAGGTACCCCAGATAAAATTTCCAACATGGAAATCATGCTTATTATTAGAGATACAGGTTCCTTTATTTAGATGAATTATTCCTTAGTATGAGAAAAGCCACAATCAAATTTTAAGTACAAAATTCCTCGTACTTCAAATGTGGCAAAAAATATGAAATTGTTGAATTTCTTCTTACATTTTTAACTGTTTTGTTTTATCTATAAGATCATTTTTATTAATACTCTCTTGGAGCACTTTTTAATGTAAAATGTAAATATTATTTTGGATTTTTTATCACTTACCATTTTTGAGATATCACCTCCAATTTCATTTTTTTTTAAGGGCTGCGAAGTTGGCTATAGAATAGTTAAATGTGCTTTTTTTCCATTAATAAAATATTACTTGCTATATATATTTTTATAAATAAGTCAAAAAATCAAGAATAAATCGTGTTTTACTAATCACTTATCAAGCTATCCTCGAAAAGAGAAACAAAAAATAACTAATTAAATGTCAAATTACAGTGTCAATTTTCTAGTATTGTTCTGTAATTCCATAGTCTTTGCAGCAAATTTGTTATCATAATTATGGGCACATTTACAGCCAATTACAAATTTTATATGTTGAAATGCTACATTCTTGGCCATAGAAGCTGTGTAAAAACAGATAATTATAATTCTTTGTTGACTTGTTTTGGATTTTTAGTTGGTTTCTCGAAGAAACCATATTCTTTTAATTTGTTTCCAAACTTCTGTAATTACGCGCACTTCTCTCGGGATACGGCTTTAAGTATATTCGCTCAGCTTCTACACAGTTTTTATGGTAAAGAATGTAGCATCTCAACATGTCAAATTTTTCGTTATCTGTAAATAAATAAACTGCAATTTTAATTTAAAGTACTAGTTGTAAAGATTGATGTATAAATAGTTTCTTTTATAACTAAATAAAGCCTATTATCATTATTATTATTATTATTATTATTATTATTATTATTATAATGTAGCCATAATTACAACAATTACTACAGAGACTATCGAATTACACAACAATAATATAAAATTCTAATAAATGATACTGTCATTTGACATTTAATTAGTTGTTTTTGTTTTTATTTTAAAAGAAAGCTTGATGGGTGATGGGCAAAATACGATTTTTCTTGATTTTGTGACTTACTCATAAGCTCAGGTACAGCAAGTAATATCTTATTTTAAATAGAAAAAAAACACATTTAATTAACTATTGCAAAACCAACTTCGCTGCCTATAAGAAAAAATGGTGTTAGTGGTAATATCACCAACAAGTGTAAGTGATAAAAAAATCTAAAATAACAGTTACATTCTCCATTAAAAAGTAACCCTAGAAAGGACAAATAAAATTGATCCAATGATTGAGAAAAAAAAAGTTATGAGAAAAAAGAAATTCAACATTTTCAGGTTTTTTGCTATGACTTCTGAAGTACGAGGAATTTTGGTACTTTGAAAAACTGATTGTAGCTCCTCTCACACTTGAGAATAATTCAACTATAATTAAAGGAAACCTGTATCTCTTTTATTGTGCGAGATCCCCATCCTGGAAATGTTATCTGAGACAGCCTGTATATTATCCACTAGGGATTCTGTCCCGGGAATTCCCGGGACTTTCTTAGTCTCGAGTCCCGGGACATTTAGTTTGAGACTTGAGACGAGACTTAATGTTACAGAACACTGAAATTAAATGTTTCTACTTCTAATTTTTTTTTAATTTAATGCCACGAGTTTAGCAAAAATATTTTTAGATATATTTTTATATTTTAAAGTTTAAGGAAAATTGCTAAGTTTATTAGTAAAAATATGTTTTACTTATGCCTGTTATGTTTTAAAGTGCATGGAAAGTTGTTAAGTTTTTTTAAATAGGTATTTATTTGGAAATATTTATATATTTTATTTACTATAGAATGAAGACTAAATTAAAAATAATAATACTACTACTATTAATACTATACTTTATTCATGAAAAATGCTTTAAAAAAAATATCCGTGAATATGGTATGATTTTTTAAAAAATTATCATTTTTTGTTGTTTATGGATGTGTGACGTATAAGTTCTGTCAACTGTCACCACCGATTCACAATCACGATACGTTCAAAGAAGCAATTTTAAGTATGTAGCGGGTGCTTTCCGAAACTATGTCACTGTCAAGAAATAATTTATTTTTTACTGTGAAAATCGCCGTTAAATTTTCAGCATATGAATATTGCATCATATTTCTCGTAATTTATAAAATCTTCCGTCATTTTTGACAGGTTGTACCACCATTTTCCAGTACGTATATAACATTCGTAAAAGTCTCGAAGTCCCGGGAATTCCCGGGACTTTGATAAAAAAAGTCTCGAGTCCCGGGACTTCGAAAATTGTCGAGACTCAGAATCCCTATTATCCACCGCATTGCTAACCACTAATCAGTGCCATGTGTATGACAACACAGATTCTATTAGATTTCTCGTTGATCTGTGTTATATTTTTGTATTTCCTGCTAAAAGCAATCCTCGTTTGCTCCAATATACATTGTTGCACACTGGTCTTGAACTAATTAACCGTTTTAGTTAATGAGAAATAATACAAAACAGCACAAGTCAGGTTCGACCTATTATAGTCGTTTTTTTTTGTGCTAAAGCAATTGGTTAAGAACAACCATATTTAGAATCTAAGATCAGCTTTCTCACCTAAAGGAATGTGACTAGTGATCGAAACGCAAGTGTCATTAACGGTACACCATGCTGAACATACCTATTATTAAGACATATTGTATGTGAGTGCTATCGACAAATAGCCAAGTTTTTTTTTCTGTTTGTCTTGATAGATATGCATGTAATAACATTGATATGAGAGTTAGTTTATGTGCCTACACAGCCATTGTCTGTAATTTGTGTTATACTTACGACTTATTTTTCAAGGCCTGCTACCTTTAAAGTGTCGTAAACTGAATCCTTTGTGTCGGGATATTTCACGTAAACTCCGATTTTTTATGATCGCCTTTCTGGGTACATCGTAATTGTATTCGTAATTAATTTTCTCTATCGAATTCTTAAGATATGTGCACTCGAAGCGATGCGGACTCGTTATGAATTCGGCCACCCAACGAATTTTCAAGGGATATAGAGAGGGGCCCGGTGAAACTGTTGCGGGGCTTTAAAAATAAATTTTAATTCAGCAGATTGATACTTACAAATAAAAGGCTCAGCACCGCCGAAACATAATTACTTTAGAATCCAATTTGCTCGGACCGTAAACCCAAAAGGTAAACCACTGATTCTGTGCATGCTACAATTTACAACCTCGAGGAATGAGGAAGTTACGCTCAACTTAAAGTAAAAAGTCGCTACAACTCTAATGCACTCTTCTTCTAGTATTCACGCAATGTATAGATTATTTTTGTAGCGAAAAACGAAACGCGAAGAAAACGTTTGTTGTTAATGCGAAGCTATGAAGCTGTTTTGTGTTGCTAATTCATTAAAAATGTTTCAGCTTAACTGTTTTAAATAAATATGCCATAACCAGATTATAGTTTAGTGCAATTATTTATTTTTTGATGTAATTACCAAATTTAAAATGGCTTGTGCCAAATAGGTGGGATATTATAGAAATCTCGTAAACATTAAGGGATACAAAGTCGGTTAAATCAGACTATTTTAACAATTTCAGATAATATAAAAACCATGCCGAAACAATCGATTTTTACAGAAAAAAAACTGCAGGGTTAGTCAGGAAAGTTTTTAAAAATTTTCAGGCGCTGTAAAAAAAATTGTTTTAGGCCATTTCTGAACGAACCAAAGGTGGAAATAGATTGCTTAGGGTGTCTTTAATGTTTTCAGAAAATATAAAGACCATTCCAAAACAATCGATTTTTTCCTGAAAACATTTGTAAGGTTACAGTCTTGGAAGTTTTTAAAAAAACTTTAAAAAACTTTTCTGAACGAATTAAACGTGGAAATGCATTGCTAATGGTGCCTTTAATATTCTCAGGAAGTATAAAGACCATCCCAAAACAATCGATTTTTTCCTGAAAACATTTGTAAGGTTACAGTCTTGGAAGTTTTTAAAAAAACTTTAAAAAACTTTTCTGAACGAATTAAACGTGGAAATGCATTGCTAATGGTGCCTTTAATATTCTCAGGAAGTATAAAGACCATCCCAAAACAATCGATTTTTTCCTGAAAACATTTGTAAGGTTACAGTCTTGGAAGTTTTTAAAAAAACTTTAAAAAACTTTTCTGAACGAACCAAACGTGGAAATGCATTGCTAATGGTGCCTTTAATATTCTCAGGAAAAATAAAGACCATCCCAAAACAATCGATTTTTTCCTGAAAACATTTGTAAGGTTATAGTCTTGAAAGTTTTTAAAAAAACTTTAAAAAACTTTTCTGAACGAATTAAACGTGGAAATGCATTGCTAATGGTGCCTTTAATATTCTCAGGAAATATAAAGACCATCCCAAAACAATCGATTTTTTCCTGAAAACATTTGTAAGGTTATAGTCTTGGAAGTTTTTAAAAAAAAACTTTAAAAAACTGTTCTGAACGAACCAAACGTGGAAATGCATTGCTTAGGTCGTGTTTAACATTTATAAAGATCATTATCATTGATTATTGTTGTGGGGTCTTGTTGTTTATAAGCAGGGACTAAAAACGAAAAAAATTCCGTTTGTTTCTGTTCGGAACGAAAACGAAATATATCGTTTTCGTTCTTTTCGTTCTAACCGAAAAAATTCTTTTTTCGTTTTCGTGAACCGAAATAATAACGGTTAAAACCGGTTTTACAATTTTTTTTTTGTCGTCAAAAAATCAATTTTTTTTCTAGTCACCACAACCCTCTATAAATACGATAACAATATTTGCGTCTCAACGAAAATATAAACGATGACGATGGGGTTTGATGCTCACGGACAGCATATTTTAGACTGACGAACCATCGCCATATTAAATTTACCAAATCGTTAAACACATTAACATTTAACCATTTTATTAAGTTTAACACCCGTAAGGTGCAAAAACACAACGTGATTAGGTTAAATTAGACACACGATCTTTATCTAAAAATATGAAAATATAGCAAGTGCTGTTTTAAATTTGTTTAAGTACTAAAAATCTATTTGAATTAAATAAGATCCTGCTGTAATTATTTAAAAAGACAAAAGAATGAATTCAAGTGGATAATTTACTAAATGTTACAAATAAAAAAGATATTTAAAAAAAACTTATATTAACTTGAAATATACTTTAACTTTATAGTTTGTACATACCATACAATATACATTTTCACATTCCGTTAAATCTTACTAGCAACACATCTTCCAATAAATCTTCTTTTACATTAGTCCTTTTCGAAGTAAAAATAAATTTTACTGTTATGTCTAAACGCAAATAAAACATACACATTGATTATATATATCCAATCAAGTGTATATTCTATATTAATGATCTAAAAAACAAATTAGAAATAGTGAATATCTGTACCGTTAATTGTGTTACACGAAATTGCAAGTATAAACAATAAAGTTGTTAATACATATTCACGTAAATATATGGAGAAAAGTGAAGCTCACTTATTTCAAGTGAGATTTTTTACTGCCTCGTGGAGTCTCCCCAGCACAGAAGGTAAATTCGCGTTTGTGTTTAACAAATAAAATTGAAATAGCGACAAAACCGGTTAACATTCTTTTAATTTTGTCTTTAACCCCTTCGAATGTGTTGCTTTTAGGTTAACAGCCCCTCACCCACGGCGTTAGACTGTTACCAAGCAATACGTTCGTGTGGCAACATGACCAAATTGTTGTGTTTTTGTGTACAAGTCCTGCTGCTGCAGAAGGAGACTTAAATGCGAAGTTAGCACAGATGCAGTACGAAAATATATCATTAACCGCAGTAATATAGTCCTACCTGTCCGGACATGATGAGTGGTACTTGTGTAGCCATGACCTCTTGCGGACATTACGTGAGTGAGCATTTCAAAGGGTTGCTTATCTCACGGATTATATCAATATTTCGGAGCGGCTCGGACGTGGGCTGCCTATCTTCACAACAATAAGTGAACGCAGCGTAGTAACTGAATACAAATTCTCTCATTTTAAAGAAATACAAGCGGTCACATTGTCGTGATGTACTGGAACTTTATATTCATAGGATTGCGTAAATATATGAAAGCACGGTGCGTGTCACTGCGATTTCGTAGAAAATATCAGAGGTAAACGCAAAAATGGAAACAAAATCTGTTGTTTTTAATCGCTTGTAGCGTTAATTGTACGTTATAAAATTTGTTGCAAGAAGATATCCAAAATGTATGAGATATAAATCGTATAATCAATGCTGGTTTTGATAAAAGGGAGAAAGTTCTATAAGATGCGCGTTTGGATGCAAATAAGTTGGTTTAAATCGTCAGGAATGTCACTAACGGATCTTCGAGCCTCACAAAATGTGTGTACCACGTTACATCAATATATAGGAAAACATTCCGTCTAACCTGTTGGAGCGAATAAAAGAAATCTAAGCTTAGTGGTCGATCCCAAAGATTCTAATGAAAAAATGCCCCCAGCGTCATCTAATGATGATCACTTCACCGAACGACAATCGAAAAACAGACTTAATAACTACCTAGAATAGAAGAAAATTACTACTTTCAGCTTTTTTACCCAAATACTTCGTGTTTATAGCAGATAATGAGCAATTTTCTTTGTCGCTACATTAGAAATACTAAGATACTGATGTATAATTTTAAAATACGGGTTTCACAAAAATAAAACGCGGTACACTATACATACATTTCCGTTGATATTTCTAAGGGTGTCAAAACTTAACTGCTACCCAAAAATTAAGCAAACAAACTTATTCTCACGTGTACCGAAACGTATTTTATAAAACATCGTATAACCATAAAATAGTGTTCTTAACCGCAATAAAAGCCACCCCGAGTTATCCGGATGTGAAAAGGAACAAAATTATCTCAAATTCTGCTCTTAAAACGTACATAAAAACAACACCTAAACCCACATATTTTTTACCTGATCTGGACTTGTTTCTGAAAGCATTTTAAATAATTAAATCGACACCCCATTAAAACTCTTTTAGTTTGATACAGAACACTAAGCACGAAAGTTTAAATATTTTAAACCAGTTAACACAAAAACGCCAGCAAATTCGTTTTGAACGATAAAATATATTCGTATGTGCATACAATGAAGAGGTTGGAAAATTCAATCTCTAAATTTACATAACGCGTATAGATGAAATTGACAAAGGAACATAAATAACAACAAACAATTCGAAGGCACGCAGACAAAGATGTCAAAAGATTACAAAACGCCATGCATTTAAAAATTTAATATGACAATGTAAAATATAAACACGATTACATACCTACGTGAGCAAATGAATAATATAAGAATTTGCATGATGAAAACTGCTTGAAAAAAAGTTCAAAACAAGCTACTGTCTACTTAAAAATAACGAGAAACAAATTCATGTTATTACTATCACAGAAGAACAAAAAACAAATAAACACACATTTACCTACAACATTATTGACCTTATTTTATAATTGTATCTTTTTTCTTAAAAATATCTTCACTAGTGTCGCACAACTCTAGCCTCTTCGTCAATGGCTTTTTTAAATTATTATTCACCCAAATGCAGTTGTCATTGCAACGACATTGTTTCAAAACCATCTTGATTTAGTTGTATGAAATCTTTCAACATAAAAATAACGTCTGTCAATGTATGTCTAAAAAATATTCTTCTTCCCTATTTATACATAAATTTTTGTGTTTTAAAATTGTTTGCTCCTTGAATAACTCTTGTATTTTATTTATTTTGCCTAAAACTGTATTTTAATTTTTTAATTATAGTGTTATTTACGTTTTTAATACGAATTTAACTAACGTTTTAATGTAATTTAAAATATAATATAATTTTAGTAATCACTTTCTAATAACATTAATTTAAAACATTAAAGCTATTCATTTTTCTTGCATTAGTAATAATTTACAATGAAATGCACTGTAAAAAAACGGAAAATAAACAAACTTCATTACGTTTTAATTACTTTAACAAGTATGTAGTGTCATAATTGAATAATAAATTGGTAATTATTGCATGAAAACGTTTTTCAAGGCCGTTCTTCGGTTACCATTGCATTATCATTAAAAGCATTAATTTCGAAAGATCGTGGACAGCAATTTATTGCCAATTACGTGTAAAAATATTATATTAAAGCCTTATAAGTCACGAAATGGGCTCGCCAGAAACACAGCTTAAGCACTTAAAAACAGATTTTAAGTAAAATAAGTGTATATAAATGTAGCTCCAACTGTGAAAATATTCTTTTCCGACTTGTAATTAAAAATTATTGAAACATTCGCCAAGTGATTTACTTTCGAACATAATTTTTGCTGACAAATTGCGAAAGTTATTTAAATGTTTTATGTTTTAATTTTAAGACGCTTCTGGTACTGCACGTTTAAGCTAACTTATGAATAAATCAAAAAGTTTAGACACACAGGATGCGCCAAATAGGTGAAACACACAGCCAGCTATGGTTTCTATTAAAAAAGAAGCAACTTAGTTACTTATATCAGAATCTAATCTATGTTTAACCAAATAAATGCCAATATTTTATAGTTTTAAAGTGTCTTTAAATTTTCCTTTAGCAAGTTTTGTGAAAAATGGCAGCGAAGTTGTTCCCCAAAGTTTATTTTAGCAACTTATGAATTTTTTAATATTTCAGCTCTGGTTGTAGTTTAATAAAAGAATGTATTAAAATGGCTGTGAACTTTATTTGCCCTGAAAAAAAGCTTTTTTCTAATATTATGTTATTTAGATTTGATGTGGCAAGATAAATTGATAAAATGACAGAAAACGTAATATTAACTCTTAAATAAACTGCTAATAACTTTTTATCTTGTTCTCTTCGTCCTAATGAACCAACGGATGTATCTAATACTGCTCGACTTGCTATTTTTTTCGTGGAGTAGATATAAAGCTAATCGTTCCTGAAGAATTATTAGATTTGATAAAGATGAAAGGAACTACAACACTTGAGAATCTCTATTTTGTATTAAAAACTGATTAACAAATAAAAAAATGACGAAATCGCTTGGAACTACGCTTCTGACTAAGAAATTTAAAACCGATTCTTTTAGGGAATTTTTTTGTATGTCACTGCGTTGCCCATATTGTAAATTTATGGGCGAAAAAAAATCAGTTTCAAAATTTCTCTGGAACCTTCACACTTTGAAGAATCTTCATATCCACTAAAAAGTGCGGCCCGATTTCACAAAACTTGCAATTGGCCCTTTTGCTTAAAAGATTGCACGGGCCTGTTTTAAATCGTCTATTGTTTATAAGCTCTTGCGATTTAACATAACTTCCTGTTTATTGCGATGAGATATCGTTCTAAATTATTGGTAGAATCAACAGGTTGCTTAAAGCAAATTACCAGTAGTAAAAGAGTGACATATCCCTAAAGCTATAATCTTACATTATAAGTCCACATGCACATTCTTGAAGCGATACGAATCTTGTTTTGAATAATATCGCACAATATCTAAGCCCGCGGCCCATTTTCCAATGTCAACATCAATTAAACTTAATATTAATGATACATTAACTCTTTTAATTACAAGCCGTTAATAACGTAATTGATTGCATAAAAATATGACATATTTTCCTCTTATTTCCTAAGTAATCACTTGTTATTTACTGTAATTTGTATGTTTTAAACAAATACAGTAACCGCAGTAGACATATTATATATTATTTAAATAAGGCCACGTCTCTGCTATTATTGCTAAATTTGAAGTTTGTTTAGCAACTGTAATGTTTATAATACGCTGTGCACAATAACAATTATCATTTTACGAGTCACGCAGCCTGTTGCATGATTATGTAAATATTGTGTTTGTTTGATTATTGAGAAGTAAATGAATGTAATGAAATTACTATACCGGGTAAGTTAATAGCATGGCACTTTTTATAGTGCAGTTATTTATGTTAACAATATGAAATATTGGGGGTATAATTATCATACTTTATTGAGGATAAATATTTTCATGCATATACCATATATTAAGGTAAAATACCAATTAAATCATAATTTGTAATAATAAATAGTTCGATAAAAGGCTGTAGTGTTTACAGTAACAGTCCAGATATAGTCGTTTTGATGACGTCAAGATGTATGCTGCTGTAGCTAATCTAAGTATTTCCTTTGTTCTTTTTAAGAAAGTTTGATAAAAAATATTTGATGTTTGGAATGTTTTTATAACTTGGAATTTTAAAACGCAACACACTGGGTAAATGCACGATTCATTTTGTGGTATAGAATGAAATATTTATACAGGTTAGCCAATAGGTATGACGGGATTTAAGTACGCTATAGGAAAAAAAAATAGGCAACACTGAAGCCTCATAAACGTCAAAAGATCTTTGAGAGTCTTTGCAATTTATGAAGCTATGGCGCATTTTCCTTTAAACCAACGAATTTTCGCAGTACAGACGTTTTTCGAAATTCGTAGCGTTGTAGAAACGCAAAGAATGTTTCGGCGTGAATTCCAAGTTCCAAGACACGGAAGAATACCCACAGACAGAACTCTTTCAAGATGGATACGTGACTTTCGTGCTCGTGGAAGTGTTCTTTCAAAATTTTCGGGTACTACTCGTTCAGTTCGTTCTCTTGAGAACATTGAACGTGCAAGAATTGCTGTCGAACAGAGTCCGACCCGTTCAGCTGAAAGACGTTCTCAAGCTTTGAACAACTTGAATACATCTTTCCGGCGAATCTTGAAACACGATCTTCACTTTCACCCTTATAAGATTCAAATTGTTCAGAAACTAAAAGCCCAGGATAAGAGAGCACGTGTACAATTTTGATTTCAAGATATTTTTAATGCCTATGAAAATCTACTGAATGAACTTATGATGGACGATGAGGCCCATTTTCATTTAGATGGATACGTAAGTAAGCAAAACTTCGGATACTGGGCTCCGCAAAATCCTTTGAGTTTACATGAAAAACCTCTACACAGTCCCAAATTTACCGTTTGGTGTGGAGTCACCTTCGGTCGGTCCTTATTTTTTTGAACTGGATAACCAGATTAACGGTTACCTCTGATCGGTACGTGGATATGCTGCAAAACTTCCTCATGCCTAAAGTAAGAAAAATCGGTTTAAACAATGTATGTTCCAACAGGACGGTGCTACGGCCCATACAGCTCTTCAGTCAATGAACACTGCGAGAATTTTTTCCGGGAAGAGTTATCTCACGATTCGGTGACATTCAATGAACTCCAAGATCACCCGACCTGAGTGCCCCTGACTTTTATTTATGGGGCTATCTCGTCTAAAGTGTACAGGGATAAACCACTCACACTTCAAGAACTGAAACTTGCAATTGAACGTGGAGTAGGGGACATCAATCGTGTGATGTTGAATTTTGTTACGATATTACGTCTATGTATTAATTCTCATGGGAATCATTTGAACGAAGTTATTTTTAAACACTAGATGTATGTAGTAAAATTGCATAATTTAAGCTATTAAATTTAGTTTTTGAACATGTGATTGGTTTTTGTTTGTTCGTTTAATCGCCTACTAAAACCCCGTCATACTTATTGGATAACCCTGTATTACAAGGAAACTTTGCCACAAAATGAAAAATTTGATTCTTTATACATCCGTTCATACTAACTTTCTTCTTACATAATGCGAATTAAATTTATTTTATGAGCATTGATTATAATTTCATGAAGTTGTTCTTAATTTTATTTTTATACAGGACGACTAATAACAGTAATTTATACCCATAACTTCGTAGGAAATACTAAACTAAGTTCATGATCACAATATGCATCAGTTTCAGCAATACTTAATAAGGTAGTAGTGCATAATTAGAAACCAGAGTAGAGATATCGCCTTTTTACAGTTATATCTAATTATCTGTAAGTTTTCACTCATCCAGCAAAGGCCGTAATAAATCGAAGAGTTAAGATTAAAATGTAAATTGCTAATCCCATATAATCTTCGAAAGTTCCATTACAAATAAATCTGTGAGATCTGAAATACCACGGAGTTGTTTAAGTGTGTCCTGTCATCTTTGTTTTGTCCAAAGGTTCTGTTTTAATTAGATTCTGCTACTGTTGATGTAAATTATAACAGGACTTTTATGGACAAGATTCTTTGCAACGCATACGTCTACCGAAAAAAACTAGAATAAAATATTTTTATCAGATTCGTTTGAAGTTCATTGACGAAATTATGAACACACCTCTTGACCAGGGCAATATTGAACACTATTTGTTCTTAAGTGGAACTTTCTTTGTAACCATGTGCATGAAGAGATTGCGAAATATTTCCAATAGCTCTGGAAATCAAGTTCAATTTTTATACCTTAATGATCATTGGAAACAACAACAAACAATTCAAATTCGATACACACGTTAAGATAATAGCAAAACAATGTCAACCGGTCAAGAACCACTCCCCGACAGCAAAAGAATATTATAGTTGTAATCACAGATTAACAACTTTTACCGGCTATACAGGGTGTCCATTTTTCTAACGTGTTGTATGGGTAACTCCGTCAATATTAAAGATATAGAAACGTTTAAACTAGCAAATTTGTGCAGAATTTAAAGGGAAATCCGATGCCATTTTCAAATTTGACCTACTTCATCAACTTTTTGATATATTTTGAAAAAACTGAAAAAGGTCGATTTTTTTCAAACTTGAATAATTCTGTGAGCATATGAGCTAGATCAAAAATAAAAAATGGCTTTAATAGATGTTTTTACGTAGATTTTAAATATGTTAACGAAATTTTCATAGCACTCTTGATTTCCGAGTTAAAACACAACAAATAAGGCAGCAGTCAACCAAGACTTTCATTTAAAAAAATGCAAGTTTGTGTTATAACTCGAAAATCGAGAGTGCTATGAAAATTTCGTTAACATATTTAAAATCTACGTAAAAAAATCTATGAAAGCCAATTTTTATTTTTGCTCTAGCTCATATGCTTACGGAATTATTCAAGTTTGAAAAAATCGACCTTTTCCAGTTTTTTCAAAATATTTCAGAAAGTTAATGACGTAGGTCAAATTTGAAAACGGCATCAGATTTCCCTTTAAATTCTGCACGAATTTGCCAATTTAAACGTTTTTGTATCTTTAATATTAACGGAGTTACCCATACAACAGGTTAAAAAAATGGGCACCCTGTATAAGTTGCAAGTTACATGTACAGAAATCTTAATAAAAAGCAGATATTAATTAACTTTAATAGGTTAGATCAGATAAAAGTGACTGCTTCGTGGGATGTTGTAGCGAAAAGGCGCACATTTCTGTCAGTATGTGTCATTTCCACTTCGTCGACAGATTCTTTTGACAAGTACACAACACACTATCGAATGCCAAAACTGTAGCCGAATTATGATTTTCTTCAGCAGGTAACGGTAAACTGTAGCTCATTTAACTGTAATATGTCGTGACATTAGCCATGATTGCGTAAGAGAATTGTAATAACAAGTTTGTTGTAAGTTATAATTTCTGGCCTATTTTTCATGTTCGGTATTATAACGTTATTGGTGTAATAGTATACAATTTCTATGAAATCGGAGGCGTTTGTCTATCAATCAATGAATCAGGAATCGAGAGCAGACTACATGTCTGTCTGTATTCAGGGACATCTAAAGAAAAAGTTAACAACGCCTCGTTCTAGGTGTGTAGCGCACCCATTCCAGAGGCTGAAGGCCATCACCAGTTGCGTCAACTGCACTTGCTTGCCAGTCAGCTTGGCTCTTGCTTAGATTATCATAATAATTAATAATTTATATTCAAAATATTTATGTACAATAAAAGAATATAATTGCTACTTTATAAGTTGAGCTCTGAAAATTTCATTGAGGAAGAGGATAACCTCATTTCTGACCAAATATTGTCCAAGCGAAGAAGTTAATGGCTTTTACCAAACGCCGTGAGTTCTTTCCCAAAATAACTTATTGCTTCACTCAATTTCGCTACTGTCCTTTCAGACATTGCATAATTTCATTCCGGTTTCAACCAATTTTCTTCCTGTATCGTTTTTGATTCGTAATCGATATTTTCCAAAGCTTACCCCTCTGAGATTTATTGGCTTACAACACAATTAAAAATGGATAACCCCTAGGTATTTGTTTTTGAGGAATGGTGCTGTAAATTAAATAAAGTTCGTTGATCAGGGGATTAATTAATATCTCTGCAGTGATGTGATTAATGAGTAATGATTGGTAATGCCTCCTTTACTGGGCGGTTTGTCGGTAAGCGGTGTTTTACTCGGAATTTAGCCACAGGTGTAGTGGAAGTAGAATCTGGAAAATAACTGTTAACTATCATTGCAGTGTTCGCATATTGTTGGACAATAATGTATTGCCATTACGAGAATATAACGCCTCTTGTTGTCTATATTACGTTCCTGCGGTTATTGTCAAAAAAAAAAATCGTTGAGGAACATATTAATACTACAGTCATTCAAGAAGGGACTATGGAAATTAAACAATTTTTTATTTATTAAAATTTTAAATTTAAAAACAGTAAAGATAAATAAAAAATACTTTTTAA
The DNA here is from genome assembly GCA_947652605.1 of Elmis aenea. Classification (NCBI taxonomy): domain Eukaryota; kingdom Metazoa; phylum Arthropoda; class Insecta; order Coleoptera; family Elmidae; genus Elmis; species Elmis aenea. The sequence goes on from OX393581.1 coordinate 48,531,702, forward strand.
ATGTGAAGTGTTATATTGGTTATCGATTTGTTTCGAATTTTTGGCTTCATAATATTCATGCGTTTTACATTTTGTCTCTTCATAGCTTTTGTAGAATTGTTTCACTGGTTATAATTTTTCAATAAAATTGGTCATGACCCAGCCAAGACGAGTTATTCGATAGCTCTGTTATTAACAATAATATTAAAAAAAGTTAAATATAAAAGTGGTTTGTAATCGTTTACCACATAACCTAAAATTATTTTCAACTATACACAGTGTTTTGTTTTTGCGCTCTGATACCAAACATTGTTTTTTATATGGAACACCCTGTATATTTTGTAATTTTTGGATGTAAAATTAAATTCTCTTTCAAAAATTGTATAGGTTATTTATGTCTAAAATGAACCGTTTTTTGAGTTATTAACGTTTTTTTGAAAATTTTGACAGATGCAGACCTTTATAAAAATATTTATATTTATTAACATAACAACACCAGAACAATTTACTCTGGTTATTTATTAGACAATAGTGTCATAGTGATTGTTGACTAGTTACATTTTTAAAATAATATACAGGGTAATACAATCTTGGTTTCCGGGTTTGGAACCGCGTCTTCTATATTTAGAAGTAGTTGACGTTTCGACCATTGTGTCTTGGTCTTTTTCAAAACGCATATTAACTATTTAATAATTTAGATAGCGATGTAACTATGTATGTTGCTTAACTATTTAAAGATAGCCATGTAACTATGTATGTAGCCATGGTATAAGTGAAATGTAAAAATAATAATAACAACTTCAAACAATTTAAATACAGTCCACTTTTACCGACTGTTTTGAAAAAGACCAAGACACAATGGTCGAAACGTCAACTACTTCTAAATATAGAAGACGCGGTTCCAAACCCGGAAACCAAGATTGTATTATGGATAACGGTCGCGAAAGCCTCAAGAATAAAATATACAGGGTGTTCGTTATCCTCGGTCCATTTCACTAAACTTTAAACGCATATTAATCTTTTGTTTTAAGGGAAGACCCTATATATTTTTACATTTTCTTGTAGAAAATTTAATTATCTTTCAAAGTTGTTAAGCATGTTTTATGTCTAAATATAATATTTTTGAAGTTATTTCGTTTCTTATGATTATTTGCGAGTATGTTACCTAAAATATCGGTAGTAGCCTTTGAAAGTTCAAAACAATTTGTATGAACTGTCAACCAGAACAGTTAATCGGCACAATTTCCACTATTATGCCACTAAAAATCCATCGAATAATTCGTCTTCGCTGGGACACCCTGTATAATGCAAGACGATATTGCATTTAAGTCTGCCAAATTTACTTAATGTTTAAATGCCTTAGCTGTAATAGATAGCTAATAAGAAAGTAAATCTTCGATTTTAAATTAAGGAACGATATTGCATTAAAGTCTGCTAAATTTGCTGGATTTAAACTGATGTTGTATGCAGGTTTATTTGGCCAATGTAACATTTGCGGCTTGTTTCTGAAATATTGTGAAGAAACTGAGAAACTTTAATTTTTCATTGATAACTTTGTCACAATCAATACAAAAAAATATATTTTGGTATTTGTATGTTACGCGAAGATGGGATGAAAAATGAAGATAAAAGAAAAAAGAAATAGAGGAAGACCAAGTATAAAATGGAAAAAAAAAGTAAGACAGAGACTAGAAGAAAAAGAAAGCTTGAGAGATGTGCCACAATTAGCTAACGAAAGGAAGGAATGGAGAAACTTAATACAGAAATAGAAACACCCTGTATAATGTTATTATAGCCAATTTTTGCTATCGTCAAATTATTCCGATCAAGTAAATAAGAGCATCAATTAAATTGAGTATCAAATGATTGCCTTATAAACGAGGTATTTTAATTGGCGATTTTTCATATGGGTCGGTCTATTTAGCTCGAGCTAGGCGATTAACCTTGAAAATACATTTATTTAATTACCCCTTAAGCATAATCAATGATATCATACAATATCCTTTTAATCAACTTTGCATATTTACAAGGTTACTTCTTACAGAATCTCCCAATACGACTGAGTTACATAAATCGCATGCGTGCAAGTGTAGATTATTATGAAATTGTGAATGGATGTTGTATCGTGTCAGCATTACGGACATTTGACAAGCATCAATCACTTGCGAGTAATTTATGCCATGTCCTACAAAAATTTTACATAATCTAGTGGTTTACAGTCATGGACGTTGAGTTAAAATATCACTCTATAAGGATATATCTCTTATAATATAGATAAGTTGACGCAAGGCCAAGGTACCGTCAAAGACTATTGGTTTGGGTGAAAAGTTTAAAAATTACCATAATTACTCTAGTCTATTATTTTAATTACTGTCTACTGTCTCATGTGAAATATGAGACAAATAATACGGAGCAAAAAATGGAGCCACGCTTTTTGAAAGCAAATACGCTCGAAATATACAAAATTTGAATGAACACACACCCACACACGCTTACACGTAATCAAACCTACACAAACAGAACATTTTATTGCAGTTAAAAGGAGCAATTTTAAGTAGTTTAGAATATTAATTAAAAAAGCCATTGCTTAAATACACCATTAATTAAATATATTGGGTGTACATAAAAATATTGTGGCATCCATGAGATATAACAAGTTGGGTATTGCATCTCAAAAGGGTTATTATGTAACTTTTTAATAGCAATTTTTGCGCCGTAACTTGTAAGCTAATACCAAATTCGCGTAGTTGCGATTCTGTACGCAAATTTGAAATCTAGCTTTATATATTTCCTGTGAATACCGGCTCGACAGGCGCATTTAAGATTAAAAACCAGTCCATAAATGCTCTAATCAGGGACTAAGTACGAAAAAAATTCCGTTCGTTTCTGTTCGGAACGAAAACGAAATATATATAAATTCTTCTTTCGTTTTCGTGAACCGAAATAATACCGGTTAAAACCGGTTTTACAATATTTTTTTTGTAGTCAAAAAATCATTTTTTGTTCTAGTCACTACAGCCCCCTATAAATACGATAACAATATTTGCGTCTCAACTAAAATATAAACGATGACGATGGGGTTTGATGCTCACGGACAGCGTATTTTAGACTGGCGAACCATCGCCATATTAAATTTATCAAATCGTTAAACTAAACATTTAACCATTTTATTAAGTTTCACACCCGTAAGGTGCAAAAACACAACGTGATTAGGTTAACTTAGACACACGATCTTTATCTAAAAATATGAAAATATAGCAAGTGCTGTTTTAAATTTGTTTTAGTACTAAAAATCTATGCATTTGAATTAAATAAGATCCTGCTGTAATTATTTAAAAAAAAAAAGAATGAATTCAAGTGGATAATTTACTAAATGTTATAAATAAAAAAAATATTTAAAAAAAACTTGTATTAACTTGAAATATACTTTAACTTTATAGTTTGTACATACCATACAATATACACTTTCACATTCTGTTAAATCTTACTAGCTACACATCTTCCAACAAATCTTCTTTTACATTAGTCCTTTTCGAAGTAAGAATAAATTTTACTATTATTATGTCTAAACGCAAATAAAACATACACATTGATAATATATATCCCATCAAGTGTATATTCTATATTGATGATCTAAAAAACAAATTAGAAATAGGGAATATCTGTACCGTTAATTGTGATACACGAAATTGCAAGTATAAATAATAAAGTTGTTAATACATCTTCACGTAAATATATGGAGAAAAGTGAGGCTCACTTATTTCAAGTGAGATTTTTTACTGCCTCGTGGAGTCTCCCCAGCACAGAAGGTAAATTCGCGTTTGTGTTTAACAAATAAAATTGAAATAGCGACAAAACCGGTTAAAACCGGTTTTGGAAAATATTTATTTCGTTTTCGTTCTTGAACGAAAAATAATAATTTCGTTTTCGGTTTCGTTTTCGTTCTTAAAAAAATTCCGGTTAATTTCGTTTAACGTTTTCGTTTTCGTTCCGTTCTCAGTCCCTGGCTCTAATTCCTTTCCTTGTTCGACCCCTTAACGCTTTGCTTCTCGGTTTTTATTTAATCTTGAAAGTTTTGTTGTATCTCTTCCTCTTTTTTTTTTATAAATTAAACAATTCAAAAAACTTAAATTCTAATTTTTAACAGTATTCACACTTAAGACAAAGGCAAGTGACAAACCCTGCTTAATTTTTAAAATTCTATAATCAACTTTTTTCCAATATTTCATTATCAGATATCATAATAATTATAATTATAACACTTTAGTGCTCTGCAAGTAATACACGGTATATAAAACTGTAAAAGATCGTGTTTACTACTTTGTTAATTTCGTAACATTGTTTAAAAAACGTGGGTTTGTTTATTAAAGCATAAAATTAAAATTCCGTTAGCCCATCATATGTTATGTAAAGAATTTCTATCTCTTTTAATTTTTTCAGAACAGAATCAAGATTTCTAATTAAAAAGCAGTTTCAGTAACAAAATGTTTGCTTGGTTACTGTATCAGCTACTATAAAAAAGCATAATAATAAAGCTATAAAATTATCAGAATTTATGGTAAATTTGATCGGTTTAAATAATTACTGTCAGGTCACCGAAATATTAATATGGTGTAGTCTAAAATTATTCAAGTATTTTCAGTAAAGAGATAACTTAGGCCAACAAAATACCTTCGTCTGTCAGATTTGATTGTTTCAATTATAAAATCGGTAACCATATAGTGGGCACCGTTAATATTAACAGTTTTTTAAATGTTGATGTTATTTTGAAAAGTAAATATTTTATTTTCGTAATTTATGTGCGGTCATCCAACTAACTAAACGAGTCACATAATTTGCATTGACCTAAAAATTAAGCGAACAGTTTCTGTTTGATGTGACTCTCCGTGCGTCGTAATGTGCAAACAGAGCTATTAATACTCAATGGTCCAGTTACCAAATTCAAGGATATTTAAGGAAACGTTTAAGTACCTAAATCATGTCTTAAACAGATTATTAAATCATCTATTTGCATGCAAATACTTTTGAAAGAGTGATTAGCTTATAAATTAATGATAAAGCCTGCAATTAATCAGTCCTGTGGGGTGACCACACCTAGTTTACATGGAACCTTATCTATATAGCTGATCATTAAATCAAAGATGGCTGACCGTTTGATGCATATGACACTCGCATGTTTATTGAAAAAATTGCATTCTACAGGTGTTTGTCACGGCTACTTGAATAGATTTTATATTCAAATGAACTGGTAAATACAGCTCAACGAAGGTTGCCTGCAATTCCTCCAGTGGCGTGCAGTCCATGAATGCGTTGGATGCGGCGCATCCCTTAAAATTTTGAAATATTTCATACATTAATTTAATATATAATTTGTTTTTCTAAAATTAATTTGTAGAGAGTAATTATTGAACTATTATGTCCATTAAAAGTTACATTTTAAAGTTAAGAGGAAAAAGATCTTATAATATATCCCATTTGTCTGACTGCCTCATTTAAGGCCGTGAATGCGGTGTAGCGCTCAGCATCTAGGGCTGGATTCATAGCATAGAGATATAGAAGTTAACGCATGCGTATTAAGTATCAGTTGATGGAGCTATATACTAGCTGTAGATGCTGGTTTGAAAACAGCATCTACAGCTAAAAACGCATTCACCGATCACCGGTAATGCGGTAGTATTGTGTTCGCGCTTAGCGTTTATTGTTGGATACGATTTCATTAAACATGAATGCAATATGCAACTGCATAGTGGAGAGTTTGTTAAAACCGTCATTCCTCTAAAATGTTTTAGTCAGTCTGTAAAATAAAAGTTTTTTTATGTTAATAAGTTGCAGAGCTCGAATATCTTAATTTAATTTTTTTATTTCTCAAATTATCAGTTACAATTTTCTTTAGCTTCGTTAAAAATACGAGAGTTTCTCTCGCAGGTATGTACATCACGAATTATAACAGACTAGTAAGAAGTTGTTTTTTTTTTTTAATTAAAACTTTTTTGGATTATTACAAGTTATTAGTAGTGCTAGTTAATAATAATACGTTGTCATGCTATTTTACGGGATTTAAGCATGTATATATATGTGGGTGATGAAGATTTAAATAGATTTTTAAGGATTTTAAAAAAAATATATATTCGACAGCATCCCTTACATTAAAACCCACCGCACGCCACTGAATTCCTCATAATGCTTTGCCCACATAACTGATATAAGTAATATACAGGGTATGAGTACACTAAAACTTTGATCGTTACAACAAAGAACAAAGGGCATAACATCACTTTAAATGGACTTAGGTTGGAACAAGTATTAAGTTTTAAATATTTAGTAGTGGTCATAGAGAAAAATGGAGGAATGGACGAAGAAATAAGCGAAAGGACAGGAAAAGTTGGAAGAATATTTAACAGTTTAAAAACAACATTTTTTGGAAATAGGGAAGTCCCTAAACAAACAAAAGTGGAAGTGGTCAAAAAAGTGGTAACTTCAGCACTTTTATACGGAAGTGAAACGTGGACACTCACAAATAAAAATAGTAGGCGAGTGAATGTAGCAGAAATGAGGTTTCTAAGAAAAATCCAAGGGAAAACCGAAAAAGATAGAATCAGAAATGAAATATATCTAGAGAACAATGACAGATAAAATCAGTTGAAACAAAAATACAAGAAAGACAGCTTGAATGGTTGGGTCACATTTATAGGATGAAAGAAGAAAGGTTAACCAGGAAAGCCTATGAAGCAAGAACACAGGGAAAAAACACAAGAGGTAGACCGAGAAAAACCTGGCAAGACGAAGTTAAAAAAGCAGCAACCGATAGAAAGAAACATCAAATGAAAATACACAAAAAATCTAGCACAAGACAGAACAACATGGAAAAAAGTCAGCACAACACAACTCAACAGTCCTGCACCTAACAGTAGAAGGACTCATGACTAAATAAATAAAATAATATGTCGATCATCTAAAATTATAGTGTATTTAGTTGGATGAAATTTTTGTTAATTAAAATAACGTACCTAATCGAATCTGTGTCTAAAATATAACCTTCCCCCCTGTTCATACTCACATATAATTCTTTTATAACAGATGCTTTCTTAATTTTAAGCCTCAACTATATTAGAAGTTATAAAATTTATCAACTTTTAAAAATAAAGTTGTTTTTATGCAATATAAATTTGCCACCTACACTTATTAAAAATTTTGATTTAGATAACTATTAAAAATTTTAATTAGTACAGTACAATCTCTATGATTTGTAGCAGTTTACGGTTGTATCTAAAATAAGAATCAACATTTGATAAATCTGTGTGGTAATTTATTAGTTTTTTTCTTAAACATATTAGTTAGCAAATTTTTATTTATTAATATGATGCTGATAACTGGCGCACTTTAGGGATATGTAAATCTGTGCCCATCTTTGTATATAAATGACTTACCTCTTTATATAAACTGCAGCTAATTGCAATTCTCCACAAACATTATTCTTTTAGTTAAGAGTATTCCCATCCCCCTCGTCCAAATAAATTAGGAGGTGTGGACCATCTGCAAGGGTAAAAAAGCAATCAACTTTTTTCTCTATTTTTACCTGCTACGCTCTAGAGCTCTACCTGTCCGATAAAGATGCCACCTTTATAAACGTAAACAATTTAAAAATATATCGTTTTGATAAAATAATACGCTGTGTAGATTGTGTTTTGAATTTAATTCAAGTAAGATTTAATTAGCCACGGACTTCTAACTCGTTTTTTTTAGAGATTAATTTTCCTTCTGCTTATCGCGTTTACTAATTGTAACAATTTTTAAAAACTGATTTAATTGGACAGCGTTAACGATTATTTTTAAGTGTCGCCATATCTTCAAGTTAGGCTTAATTGAGATATAAATTAATCGCTTATTCAAATAGGGCATTTACTTCAAAATAAATTACAGGTAGACATTAAAATATCATTGTTACTTCATAGTGTAAAACAGTTATTATATCAAATAAATTAAAAAATATATATATTTAAAAGAAATATGCTTGGGAAAACATTATTATCTACAAAAAGCAGATCTCAAATTTGTATTGCCCATGGAGAATGGGCTACACTTTGAACGCATGTAATAATTTAGATTCAAAAGTAATTAAAAAATCATGAATTATTAGGTAATGTAAAAAATGTCTTCAATTATTTAGAATTCTTTGTGTTAAGTTTATTTACGTGATATTTTGTTTTTTTCCATGGCCACTTAGATTAAACTTAAAGAAAACAATAATATTGCAATAACTTGCTTATTTTTAAAGATAAACCTGGCAACCCATATCAATGAAACAAGAAAAAAATTCTCTTTTTATTGGTGTCACAGGCAACTACGACCCGTATTTAAAATAATAAGTTGATATTAAAATAACAAAAAATAAGTTGAATTAAAAGTAACTTTTTTGGTAAAGATTTTTCTGTAGAAATAAATAAATGAGAAGCTTATTGACCACGAGACGCAAGTCTTAATAAAACTGTTCTAGCATTTTCGTTAAGAGATTCTTCATAGGTATTAAGTGATGTCATTTACGACTAATGTTATTTATATTAAACTTATTTATGTTTCTATTCTGTAAAAGTGTGTTTTTGTTGCTTTATTGTGAAACAATTGAAGTGTAATATAAAATATTGCATTGTCATGGAAGGGCCTTGTTTGGTTACCTAGAGTGCTACGGACTTTTATAATCCTAATAATATCGTACAAAGCTTTTATGGGCTTCACAATGATTTTATTTGTAAGGGACGTTTTATGCCTTTATTGTTCTTAAGGGAACCTTCCCGGACACTCGGCCGATATTGACGGAACTTGTTCGATTATAGAAACTGAGGTAATGATGTCTCGGGTTACAACCGCTGATTCTTTCGGTGGGCGTTCACTTGTGAAATTGCTCCGTCAGGGTCAGGGCTCTACCTGCATCAGGTTATGTTATAAGCTCTGATATGATCCTGCTGTTTATACTTCCACACATTTGAAAAGTATTCTCTCCGCGGCGTTTTTTTTTTCTCGAGCGCTTTCTTTTCACCTTCGCTAGAAATAGACGTGATGCAAGCGGATAATTAATGTTTCGCGAAAGGTTAATGCATTTAATTGGAATATTTCAATCACACCAACATGCCAAATATTTGTGCTATTTAGACTAAAAGAGAATGCGCCCAAAATATTAACGTTTATATACAGCTTGGACTAAAAAAAAATCGATGTTATAGTTTCTCATCACTTTATTAAATACCACATGAACTGTACAAAAGCAAAGAATAAAAGTGAAACATTTGGTAACGCAGTCTAAACCAAAAAAACGTGGAAAGAATTCGGGTATAAATTAGAAACAGATAGTAAACTAACCAAAAGCTTTTTATAGAGTACTTAAGAAGCTTAGTGGCAATAAAAAGCAGAGAGCAGAGCAATTTACGTACTAGTAAACGAAACGGATATTATGGAGCGATGGAGAGAATATTTTCAAAAATTGCTTAACACAGAAGATAAAATACGAGATGAAATTGGTCAGCAAGAACAAGAAGGTGAAGAAACAGGAGCAAGAAAGGATAGACACGAAGAGATCTTATAACGAATGAAGAATTAATTACATCATTAAAACAATTGAAGGCAAGGCACCAGTAAACGATAAAGTTACAGCAGAGATGGTTAAGAATATGGGAGAAAAATCGACATTATAGCTGCTAAAAAAATTTCAATAGGTTTTGGATTAAGGAAAAGATAACGGGAGACTGCAAAATGGGTTTGATACTACCACTTTACAAAAAAAAGGAGACAAGAAGAACTGCAACAACTACAGAGAAATTACTCTACTAAGAACAACAATGAGATTATTTGAATGAGATTACGTACAAAAAAAGAACCAACATTAACAGAAACGCAAAGTGGATTCTGGAAAAGCAGAAGTACGCAAGGATCACGTGCTAATATAGCTAATAGAGTATATTATGCACTGAGTAAAGGGCCCTTAAACAAAAGAGAAATCTCAAAAGGAACAAAAATTAAAGTATATTAATTAATCTACAGACCAATTCTCACATATGGCTACGAAACATGGGTGTTATCAAAAAAAAAGGTATGAGTAAAATTACAGCAGCTGAGATGAAATACTTAAGAAGGGTGAAATGAGTAACAAAAAAAATAGAATCAAAAATGTTTAAATAAGAGATGAATTAGAGATTGAATCCATAGAAGAGTTCATAGAACAAAGACAACTTGGGTGGTGGGGACACTCACGTAGATTGGACAGTTAAAAGAATATGGAAAAGCAAAATGGCAGGTAAAAGAAAAAGAGGAAGACCAAAAAAAAATCTTAAAGAAAAAAGGAAAAACGTGGCTAGAAGCAAAGAATCTAGCACATAATAGAAAGGACTGGGAAAATTGTATCTTCTCTTTTTCTTCTTAATCGGTTCCTCTCTTGTACCTTTCGGTGTCGAGGTAAAAATTTTATAAAGAATTAATTTTTGTTGAATGGAAAAACTCCATCCTTACGCCCTATAGGTAGAAAGGAAATGGATTATATATAACATGAAGATATTTTTTTGCTTCAATAAAAATCCAATGAAGTTAATCCTAATAAAGTCACGTTAATTTAAACTAATCACACAAATGCCATATAGTCACCACAACAACAGTCAATTTGATAGTTATTTATTATGGTTTCATTCAAAACTAGAATTAAATAGGACACTTATAAAAAATTTCCTCCGAATAACCCTTGTGCAAAGACACATTTTTATAATTTTGTTTTTAAATCCCCCACGAACGTGTTGCTTGGTAACACCGCCATGTCGTAGTCGAAGGGTTGTTAACGTAAAAGATAAACTAATTTCGAAATATCGATAGCTTTGGGCATTATGACTGATAATGGCGAAGCCCCGAATCGTGGATGACAGAAAACTAGGTATATGTGGCCGCTTGTAGATGCTATCTATTGTTCTAATTTGTATTTAACACGCTTTTAATTTATGGACTACAATTATACACTTGAACTGCAAGGATAATGTGAATTTTCAAGGTACACTGTCATGTTCTTTTATTCGTCTATTTTTTCTTACAAATACGCCCGAATATTTGAATCGGTGGAAATGTAAATAAAACAATAAACATTTATTTAAAGCTTGTTGTAGGTTTAGTGTGTGTTCAGTTAATATTGTTTTCTATGCTAATGTCGAACATTAATCTTGATAAATCATTAAAACGAAGGATTTTACACTCTTAAACTGCACCATATAATATAGGTGTGTTGTTGTAACGTTCCTAGTTGCGCACCGATCGATATTTCAAGTTTTTAACATACGTTTTTAATAGGAAACAGGCCATTTTATTACAAGCAAGTATGTTTTATTGAATTATGTCTAGCTGAATCGATTATCACGTGCATGTAATGTATGTACTTGCGATTATAATTGAATGTTTTTAGCTAGCGGTACTGTACCTGGTCTTGTGAAGCTTAGAGCTAGTAGTTCATTAATAAATTGTTGCGTTTTCTTGCGTCTGTGTTGTAATGATTGAATTAAAAGCACTAAAAAGTTTCTTATCTCTAAATAGCTGCGCTTTTTTGATTGGGCAACGTATCGGCACGTCTCTTACAGTATAATTTACAGCCGCGGTAGAAATAACAAATTTTAAATGGAAAAATGTAATATAAAACATTTAAATATAGTGTTGCCTTAAAACTCGTTGTGATAAGAACTGAATTATTGCCTATTACGCATACCGTCTTCGCGATACAAATTGTGAGATAGTGTTTAAAAATTACTTAAAACGAAAACAGTTACAGGAATGTTCGCAATTCGCACATCCGCCGTTGACCTTTGCCTAATCAAATTCAACATAAATCAAAGTTATCCAACAAAAGCATTTAGATAACTAGGAAGAAGTTCAATGCATGTAGGAGTCGTGATACTCCCGCTGAGCGAACTATACTGTACTGTCTTAATTCAACGCAAGGAATCCCGCGAAATTTTATCAAACCGTGAAAGACGTTAAGATTTTCACTTCATTTTAGCGATAAATACAAGTTTTTCAAGTGCTGTATAACAGAATTACACGCGGAGATGTGACATTAAATGGCAATGCGATACATGAAAGTGTTCTTCATTTAACATACACTAGATGCTCACTTCTTTACTTGTCTACTGGTAAAACAGCAGATTATAGAAGCGACTAAGAACCGAGTCCATCTAGGTCGGTAATCTGTCACTTAACTTGACAGTTGTGATGGCACTCAGTCTAATCTAGTCTATACTTACCGCCAAATTCAGCACACAAAGAACATCATAGTATAAGTACTTGAGACAAATATTAAATTTGCCGAAAACAAAACACGTTCAAAAATCCGACTATCAACATGGAGTTTTCAGTTGTTTGTAAATTAACCACTTTTTTGTGCTAAATTGATTAGTTGTACTTGGTTTTAAGTGCATGAATGGTCTCTATGTATGTATGTATGTATGTATGTATGTTGTACCTAATAAAGAAACTAGTACTTCTACATGTTCTGGTATTAATAATAATCAATACAGTCGATGTATTATTAATATTGAGCTTGTTTTTGCCAATGTCGTCTTGTTATGTTCTGTTGTTGTGGTCTAAAGGAAAAATTAGACAATTCACACACAGGCAGTAGCAAAATAGTGAAATAAATGTTTAAGAATTGTAAATAAATTTAATAGTTACTTATAAGCAGGGACTAAGAACGGAACGAAAACGTTAAACGAAATTAACTGAATTTTTTGTAAGAACAAAATCGAAATATTTTTCATTCAAGAACGAAAACGAAATAAATAATTTCTAAAACCTATTCATGATTTTTCGCTATAACCATAACCTTTGTCTTTGTTATATTATTATTCATATTATATCTATTTAATATATCTGCCCATATGTCTAGATTGCATTGCGTCCTTTTCGCTTGTAGCTAATAGCACCACATAATCTGCAAAGGCTAATTCGGTTTATTTTAAATCAGTTTTTAATACAAAATAGAGATTCTCTGTTGTAGTTCCTTTCATCCTTACCAAATCTAATAATTCTTCAGTGACATTTAACTTTATATCTACTCCACAAAAAAAAAACAAGTTGAGAAGTATTAGATACATCCGTTGATTCATTAAGACCAAGAGAATAATATAAAAGTTATTAGCAGTATATTTAAGAGTTAATGATACGTTTTCTGCCGTTTCATCAATTTATCTTTTCACAGAAATTCTAAATAAAATAATATTTAAAAAAAGTTTTTTCCGGGCAAAAAAGTCTACAGCAATTTTAATACATTCTTTTATTAAACTACAATCAGAGAATGGTTTCAGATGTACAGCTGAAATATTAAAAATTTCACATTTTGTTGTGGGGTCTTGTTGTTTATACGCATTTTTGAATAAGTTTTATTATCCCGCTAAGCTCTTTCATTGCCATTATTCTTTCTCTTCGTAAATCAACTGTTAATTTTACATATTTTTTAGCACTTTTTGACTTGTAATGACACTTAGTGTTATACTCTTTAAAAAGCACTGCTTGTAATATACAACTACTGGGCCGCGGGCCGCATAAAAACGGCAGAGGGGCCGCATCCTGTCCTCGGGCCGCAGATTGCACAGGTCTGCTTTAAAATAACTGATTTTGAACGTTTTTCTCCCCTTATATTTAATATCATATTTGTATTTAGTTTATTTTGCGTCTGAATGGTAATTTAAAGATGATTTGACTTTCAAAAATGTTTGTATCTGTGTATTGGTGGTGATGTTTTAAAATAGTGCGAACGAGGCATGTAATATTGTGTTATAGTACAAATGTTTGCTTTGAGTTTGCGGTGCTGTTCAAGCCGAGAGAATCATTTGTCTCACTCCTTGCCTGTGTATTTCTAATCACAAATCGTTTAGTGAAGTGGAACAGGCGTGCACGTATCGCTTGGCCGCGAATATCCCAGGAATTATAAAAAAGCCATTTTAAAAAACCCTCGCTTTGTTCTTTGATTGTAAATATAATACACGTTTCAGTGCGGTTTCGGAGTTCGTAAAACTAAAAGCGGTTGATATTAAATTTTCTTGTAACTTCCAATTGTCTTAAAAAATGCAAATAGTACGTTGCCCCAACAGACCGACTATTAAATATATATGTGCGTATCGGTTGGCAGTCCTTATTTATTACCGTAAGAAAGTTGATAATGGTTTTATGTACATAATAATTTGTCCGGGAGCACCTTTTTAATTTTTGTTTGCGTCACGGTCGCATCGTGTAGGAAATGCGACGTCGTCCGATAGAGACAGACGTATTGCATTATAAGTATCTAAAACCGAGTTATGCCCTAGGACCGTTGTAAGTCAGATGGGCCCCAGGTTCGTGACCTGCGCCCGCCACCGGGTGTCGTGTTTTCTCCGGTGACCACGATGCTACTGCTCCTACGTCTTTACTGCTTTTCTTGTACATAAAATTTCATATTACGAAAAAAATCCGTGTTTTACTGTGTAGCAGAGCAATAGATATCAATTCGACCTCACTTGATATTTCATAAAATGCACAACTGCAAGCAGAAAAAGTATAATAAGTTTCCTTAACGTATTGTTTTTTGGAGATTCTCCTACGCTCTTAAGAATTACTTATAAATCTTTAAGAAGGCAAAGAAAATGAAAAAACAGTAGTTATGAAAGATATTTTATAAATCCATCTCTTTAAAAAGTATCACAAAATTTGATTAAATGTTGTGTTCCAACACGGATATCTCGCTTATTATAAGAGCTAGAGCATAGGTTTAAGTTACGAAAAGTTGCTAAATTTAATGTTCATTAACAATATGAAAACAGTTTTTAGATATCTGCAACCATTTCCATACAAACTAAAAAAATCTGAGATCGTCGCCATATAAACGTGTCGGGTTCGTGTCTTGACCTACCGTTGGAGTCTCTTTAACATGGGGAGTATAGGAAACTCTTTTATTATTACAGATAGGCTATGGGTGTAAATTTGAAAAAGTTGCTAAATTTTATACTGATTTAGAATATCAAAACAGATTTTAGATATTTACAACGGTTTTTCTAAAAATTGAAGAATACTACAAAAATTTGTCGAATGACGGTAAAAATTTAGGAAAAACTTGTTTAAAGCAACTTTTCACTTTGAAAGTCTTGTTAATTTTTATCTACGATAATTTAGGATTATTTTAAAGACCTTAATTTTCTCATTTGTTAAGGCCTTTGAATTTCACATAGTTTGCTATACATTTTTTCCCCAGTTTTATTGATATTCACTTGATTATGCTATCAATTCAATCAGAAACATATTTGTAAAAAAGTTTTAAGGTTATTAAGCTACCTTTGGAGAAAACTAAAATTATTTTTTTAAATTAAAAATTGTGCGATTTGTAATTTTTATTCCTGGGTGCTATAAAATGCTTTATTGGTAGTCTTTATTTGTTCTGAATATCCAAAAAGGCACAATAATGATAATACACATATATAGGCATATATACAACACAAAATTATATTTACTTAAAAGAGTTTTTAAACTAAGCGTCATTAAGATATTCACTAACTCCATAGTAAGCTTTAGAAATTGGAACATTTCTTAATCTTTCTTCAAGTCGGGAGTGGGTAGATTTTTTATACTCTCAGGTGATGGGTTAAAGTTGTTATATGTTGCAATAATCATAGAGGCAACATTTTTTTGAAGATATTTGAAGCAATCGGGCTTTAGATTTGTTTTATGTAGGGTATTGGCTGCATGGTTTCTTATATTCACTTCCAACAGATCAAAATTATTTCTTAGGAAAAGGATGGCTTCGAGAATGAATAGACAGTAAAAAGTTAATATTTCTTTGTCACGAAAAGTGTCTTTACAGTGATCTCGGTAGTTTAGTCCAAAAATATTTCTTATACATCGCTTTTGTATAATAAAGAGGCGTTCAGAGTCACTAGCGTTACCCCAAAAAATTACAGCATAGCGTAACCTAGATTCAACATACGCATGATATGCAGTTTAGGCCGCGTTTGTATTGACCAATTTTTTTAGGTTTTTTAGTGCGAAAGGATACCGTGACAGGCTTTGTGACAGGCGTTCGATGTGGTATGACTAGTCCAGTCTAGAGTCAATACATAAACCAAGAAATGACATTTTATTAACAACTTTTATAGTTGTGGAATTATTTTGAAGTTCCAAGTCGGAGGTTATTTTACTTTGTGAAAATGTTATCACTGGAGTTTTATTGACGTTTAAGGTTAAATTTTTTAATTTAATTTAATTGTTATCAAATGCAACGCAATATGAGACAAATGTGTTAAATTACTGGTCAAAATACATGTCATGCCTGTTACTAAAATATATTAAAAAAACCAACACAAAATATTTCTTCAAATTACATTGAAACAAGTGAAAATACTAACTTTACCATAAATTTTTCTTTCTCAAGTATGCTTACATATTTTTTCTATATTTCTAAAGCCACTAATATAAAAAATAACGCTATGGTTATACAGTTGTGGTCCATTGTTATTCTTCAGTTATTTGCCATGTGGTGTGCCATCGATTGCGGCCATATTTCTTATTGTCCGCATTTGGTTTTATTTTGCGCAGCTGGCTAATGTGCTCATAGTGAATTCAACTCTTCGAAAATTACCTAGCTACTTCCTTCTCCTACTTTGGGGTTCCAGCACGTAACAGTACCTCTTGTAATTTCTGATTGGGACTTAACTCACATTCTTAAGAACAGCATGAGCGAAGTACTAAAAAATCTATAATTGACCGTGAAATAGCCGGTAATTATTTCTAGTATTTTGATTATAAATCGTGTCTAATCGTTTCAGTTAACGTTGGACGACTTAAAACATTCCATTTCGCACCAGCGATTGCGTTCTTTGCTTTAAAATGTTTCTCATATTGTTTCTAGATTGATTTACAATACAAATTATTGTGATTGGAGTGTAAATAAACATGTTTAGGGTGATAAAGTGGCGCTCTTAAGATAAAAAAGCACTTTGCTTCGAAACTTCAACGTTCATCTCAACTGCACGATAAATTGGTAGGCTGTGGACGATCGCTACTTGTTTAATATATCATTTTTAAATAATGAAACGTTTATTTTGATCAATTGTGGTATTTGACATAAATACAGATAAATGACATCTGTCGGGTTCGAATAATTTTTCGGTTAATAAATTTAATTCGCAATATTTAAAAATGTCATTTCACATTAGTTGACTTAAAATTTTCTTGCAGATTATTTTTATAAAACGTAGCAAAAGATTCAACTTGCATGAAAGAAGATTTGTCAGAAATTATAGACTTTTGCAATGCACGGGTTATATTTTGTCAGAAAATTTCCTTCACCTAACCTACCTCTTAAATTAAATGTATGTTATGTCAAAATTTACAAGTACTGTCAGAGTAGTGCGTCAGAGGTGTGGTTTAATCTATATTAAAATAACGCTACTGGTCGCCGAAATTCGTCAAAAAAGTATCAAGACCAAAATATTTAATTCCCTCTCCAAATTCATATTTTCGACCAATCACAAACTCAGATTTCTTAGAAACGAGCAATAAACGCATGAAAATCTGTTAATTGCGAACACGATATTATCAGTGTATGATTGATTATGTTGTTTATTGGTCGTTTCTAGGAAATCTGAGTTTGTTATTGGTCGAAAACGCAATTTTGACAGGAGGATCAACATCTGACAGGGGAATGTAAAATTATTACGGTGTAATATTGCTTCTTTTGGTAGTCTCTAAAAGACTTAAGATTAGTGATTGGTTGAAAACGCAAATTTGACAGGTGAAGGAAAATTTCAATTTAATTACTAAAAAAAAATATTTTTTTTACGCTTTCTGTGACAGTAGCTGGTGTTGATAGATTATTCAGGAGACTCAACAATACAAACGTTTACAAAAGAAGTACTATTGGGCTATTTGCTATTTTTGCTCATAACTGTATTATTAAATGGTACTTAAGTAGTCCAATTTTTATTGCCTTATTAAGTTAAGTTCACCTCACGCGTCAGGAAATATTCTGTAATGAACGCGTACTTATTTTTGCAACATCATTACGCTCTAGTATCCTGCACTCTTTTCCGGCCGAGAATGTTATTGTCCGCCATGCATACATAGGCATTTTAATTTGTCATAGATATACCGTATTATGCCAATTACGGATTATATAGCGTTGTGCGTATATTCGTGCGTCTGTGACATAATCTAGAATATACAGGAAGAGCTCATATCCTCGCACAATTAGCCGCTTTTGAGGAATATTGGAGGTATCTGTAACTGCGCCATATGAAAAGGAACACTAGCTGACAAATACCCTGTCAGGAGCTTCATAAATACTTGGAGCAAATGCAAATATGTTATTTCATCTCAGATTAATTGTGATAAATAGTCGCTGCAAGGTGATTAAACTAGAAATATATTTTCTATACAACATGGGATAAATTTACAATTTATGCTGTACAAATAAGTAATAGCTTTTGTGCAGTTTTTTTTTTACACGACAATACAAAAAGGTAATAAGAGCTACTATCTTCATAACGCGTACTATGGTTTAGATATGTTTTTACTTACTAAGGTGGGTTTATTCTTATTTACTGTTATTGTTG
Source organism: Elmis aenea (assembly GCA_947652605.1). Classification (NCBI taxonomy): domain Eukaryota; kingdom Metazoa; phylum Arthropoda; class Insecta; order Coleoptera; family Elmidae; genus Elmis; species Elmis aenea. The sequence continues at coordinate 48,550,274 of OX393581.1, forward strand.
CCATGGCATATGTTATGACGGGCCTTATCAGGGTTTTGTATATTTTTGTTTTTGTTGTTTTACTTAGTGTTTTACTCTTTAATGTTTTTTTTTGCCATATGCCTGATTTCCTTTCGAAATTCTCTCCTTCACTCTATTCTTTCCAGCTTTTCCCACTGTCACGCCCAAGTAAACAAAAGTATTGACTTCTTCGAAGGTGTATTCTTTTGTTTCTTGATCGTTCTGTGTGTGCATATTTTCTCTTCCTATCTTCATATATTTTGTTTTTTCTTCATTTATTTCCAGACCCAGTTTCTTTGCCTCTGTCTAGTAAGTTGATCTATCGCTCTTATTAAGTCTTCTCTTCTATTCCCTATGATTGCTATATCGCCAGCATACGATGTTCCCATAGTTGTTTAAAAAGATAAATATAGAACTTTTAATCGCAATGCACTGAAATAAGTTATAAATAAATGGATGAATTGATTTAATTGCGATTTAATTAAAAATTAATTGCGTTTTTCTAAATAAAATGGAATTGTATAGTTTCATTGCTTAGATTAAAGTGTTTTTAAAATAAATAAATAAATAATAACATGATTATTTCAGATGTTTTCTTTTATTAATAACTGTAGCTTGTGACTTGTGTTCTGTATGTAGTAAATATTTAATTGTGATTATTTTAACAACACTGTTTATAAAATATTAATTTTTGTTTTTTCATTGCAGGTAAGCTACTCAAAATTACGACCGATTAAACATCTGTAGCGTACGCTTGAAGAAATCAAAACCATTGGCGATGAGTTGTAAGTTGAATTGGTTATCTAAAGTTACATTTTTTGAACTCTCTTCTTTCCCCATTTAAATTTTCATTAAATTCGAGTAATTTGGACTTTTAAGTATAAAAAGTTTGAAACGTGATTTGTTTTTTAATGCAGTTATCATGTATTAAGCTACGGTAATTCTAAGGTTTTGTGATAAAATAAAGTAATAACATTTAATTAGACAAGAATCTGCGATTGCAGTGGTTTTCATCTTCAATCAAATGTGACTGTATGCAGAGCCACCCGTATGAAATAACGTATTCATAGATTGTATCAACACTTCTCGGCAACGAAGTCATCATTTCAGAAACATTTTTATGTTCCCACTTAGCCTTGTTGCGTTCGTTCGTTGCCATCACGATACAGATAGAGCTACTTTGCATTGATGTATAGCTCCGGCAAATTGAACGTCAAACTCGGGCACATTTTTATCGGCAGTAATTAGTTTACAATTGCCTAAGCTTGTAGGCGTGTGTTAAACAGGGTGTCAACTTCGTAAATGCTGCGCCAACATCGAACGTCCTATTTTAAAAGATTTACAGCAATACTGCTTTGAACGCTATAGATTATTTAAACTGTTGGAATTGTTAAGTTGGGATAAGCAAACTTTATATACAGGTTGGTCCACATATTGGGATCTCGTAAACGGTAAGAGCTACAAAGAAGTTTAAATTAGACAAATTGTTTCCCTTTCTGACCAGAGAGGGTCACGATATGTTGTCGCTAGAATCTGATCAAGGCTGTGTTTAATGCATCAAGAACATCAAAACTAAATGTTTTGCAGAGTTATACGTCCCACTGACCATTTCCAACAGGAAAATAGGGGAAACACTAAAAAGTTGTATGATGAAAGTAATTTTTGCAATCGCGTTGGCCATGAAACCGTCAGACATAATATCAAAATTCTTCTATTCACCAATGCGCGCATCCTTTGCAAGTAAAATGGTGCAAATTTTTTGAAACAATCTTAAACGGTTTCGGAGAAAAACGTCAAAAACGAGACCTTTGCAAAAGCGCCATGTTTTGAGAAGTTGTATAACTAAATCTATGCGACTTGCATAGGGAAAACCGTTTTTCCAAAGGCCTCGTTTTTCGCGTTTTTCTCCGGAACCGTTTAAGATTTGTTCAAAAACTTTGCACCATTTTACTTGCAAAGGATGCGCGCACTGGTGAATAGAAAAATTTCGATGTTATCACACGGTTTCATGGCCAATGCGATCGCAAAAATGACCTTTATTATTCAAGTTTTCAGTTTATACCCTATTTTTCCGAAGGAAATGGCCAGTGGCACGTATAACTCTGCAAAACATTTAGTTTTGATGTTCTTGATGCAATAAACACAGCCTTTATCATATTTTAGCGACAACATATCGTGACCCTCCCCTGTGAGACATTCAGTGATGCGTTAATGTTTTAAAAAAGTTTCATAGCACGCTAGATAATAAACAAAAATCAAAATGGGCATTTTTTAAACCATTAATAACTCGGTTATACTTGATGGTAGAAAAATGTTTTGTAGACTATTTTACGCAATGTAAAGTTAAAACATTTCTATAGCTTCACAGGGACTTTTTGATAAATTTTATTTGTTTCGATCCTAAATACCAAAATAAATACATTAATTTTAAATTAAAACGATGGTTTACTGATTTTCAAACAGGATTATTATTTTTTAATAAACATCCTACATGTTCGTTGGTTTATTTTTACCAACAAGATTTTTTTACTCAGATATATTTAAAGTTTTGTGTGTAAAATTTGTTCTGTAATTTTGTCTATGTTAAAAAAAATTGTATTTTAAATATGTTTCATCCGTCACCTGTTAAATTTAGAACAGTTTCAAAAACTATTATCAAGGACATAACTTACAATTATCCTACATATTCCACTTGAAATAAATAATGCTAAGTGTTACAAGCACGTGTTTTCAAATTTTCTTGTAAGAACCTTTCCTGATTTTCATCACAAATGTACAATTTTAAACTTTAACTATACTTTCCTGAGGATGTTGGTAAAAATAAACGAAACATGTAGGAAGTTTAGTAAAAATAATAAACCTTTTTGAAAACCAGTAAACCATCGTTTTTAACGTTATATATCAAAAAACACGAAAAGCTGAAAATATCAATAAATACATAAAACTTCATATTATTGAAAAGACATCCCTACACCTGCGGGTAGAAGGGAATTTGATTATACTTATATTTGAGCTCAGGACGTCCAGTTTTATTAGTCCACTTAATTTTATCAATTTCTGACAAAGTCCGTTAAAGTAAACTTGTTCCTACTATTGAAAAAAGGAAAACAAAGCTTGTTTATGAGACCATAGCCTCCTATGTTTTCCATTTAAAAAAATGCAACTTTGAAATTTATTTAAGAATTCAAACAATATTTAAACAAATGAATGTTTTCATTTTACAGTGCGTAAAAATACCTACAAAGTTTTCCCCAAAAATATTTTGTACCATCAAGTTTAACCGAGTTATTAACGTATTTGGTTTTTGTTTATTATCTAGCGTGCCATGGAACTTTTTTAAAACAATAAAGCATGACTGAATAGGTCTCAGAAAGGGGAACAATTGTCAAGTTTAAACTTCTTTGTAACTCTTACCGTTTACGAGATTCCAATAGTTGCTCTTCTATGTGAACCACCCTTTATATATTTCTCAACTATCATATCGTCAAATAGTGCAAATTTCGATTAAAATTATAAGGCGATACGTCCGTAAACGTTTTAAAACTGAATTATTTACAGCGTGTGTAAGTTTAACTTCCTGTTGTACGGTTCTTTTTCTTATGTCAGTCGAAAAGGTCCATTGACAGTAAATGCTTGTATTGTACGCCGGAATATTTTTCTTCTATTTTGTATAGTAATAATTACAGCATACGGTAATCTTAGATAATCAATCAACCTGTACACTAAAGCTTCTAAATATTTAAATTACCTGACTGAGGTATCGTGGCGTGAGGCTTGTCGTTGGTAAACTGAACTTGGTCTATTAGAAATCTAATGCCCATCCAAAGCATTTCTATACGCGTAGTTAAAGGAAAACAAACATTGCAAATGTCTTAATGCTGTTCGAATTGTCTACAACGACCGATGAAAAGCATTTTGTTTGATGAATTTTTCATACAAAGATAATCAAGGGAATAAATACAGTTAGTAGTTTAATTTAACGGATAAATGTTTTAATAAGTATCTTTCCGGAATGATTGATACAAAAATTACTTCCGTAAGGAAAACTGTACACCTACAAGAATAAATTAATAAGCAGACTGTGATTATTTTAATTAAATTATTCATTCAATTACAAATGCAAGTTACCGTGAAACGAGGATATTTTTTAAATGAGCACAACAGCAAAATCAATTGATTCGCTTTGTAAACATTTTGGTTAAGTCTGCAGTTTATTCATTATTATTCTTTTGAGTTAGATTTATTGAAAGGCTTGTTGGTGTCTTTTTAAAGTAATTGTAGTAGATGTTTTAATAATACGTTGGTGTACTTAATTCTTTACTTGGATGTCTGCGTCTACTAATTTTATAAAACATATCTTCTCATAAAAGTTTATAATAGATACTTAAACTATAAAAAAATAAACCTAAATAACTTTGGTTTCCTTAAATGTAATACAATAAACGTGTTTAAAGATTTGAAATTTGTTTAAAAACTGATAAAAGCAAGAGTTGGGAAATAGTAATAAAATGTTTGTGTCTTTAATTAATATATCAGCTGAGTTTTAGTCGTACTTTATGGGTGTACAGTTAAGATAACAAGAATTTTACGCAATATTTGTTAATTAATTTAATATTATCTTAGTTAATAAATGCATTTTTAGCTAAATAAAATGTTATAAAACGTCATCAAGTTGATTATATTTCATAAAACTTGATAAAGTTTAATGTGTTGTGATTGATTTGAAGATAAACTTTTAAATTTTATTGAGTTTTCGCTCACTTTTTCGAGCCTTTTAAAATACTGTTGCATGTAGCCTAAGTATGGCCATTTTCGGACGGTTGAAGAAGATACTAAAAAGTTTATAAATTGCACTTCCTTCACGTCATAGGAAGCTCCCTTTTTTGGCTATATTTTGAGCACGGGCAAAACGTTATGAATTCTTTAGTGAACCGAGATGTTTTTTTTCCCAAGCGAAATCCGTATTTTTTCGGGGTTCTTGTTTTTCGCGCTTTTCTCCAGGACCGTTAAAGATCATTTCAAAAACTTTGCACAGTCCTACTCACAAAGGATGCGTGTATAGGAAAATACCGCATTTTGATTTTTTTCTAGCACAGTCTTATAGCTAACGCGATAGCAAGTATGACCATTTTAAAGCGCCATTTTCGGACGCCCGTGGATGATACCAAAAATAAATTTAAGTAGTGCATTATACACGTCATCTGAAGCGCCCTTCTTTTGGCTACATCTTGAGCACAGGATCAAATTTCTTGGACGAAAATTAACGGATTTATGAATATATCCGCCTAAATAGGTCTAAAATAAAACAGCAACAAACTAAAATGGTGTGTTAGTTAATGAAAGTAGATTTGCTGTGGTTAGTTTGTTAACAATAGTTGCGCCAGTAGGTTATAAGTTTACAAATTTAAATTCATTCCAGTGCACAGAATGTTCCTCAAACATTTTAGATACGATCTAGATTCTAACTTACCTAATCCCTTAACAATATGTCGGTTTACAAAACACGTTGTTAACAATTTGTATTTGTAAAGAAAACGATATTCGTTTAGATGTACAGACGGAAATCTACAGTAAAACATCATTGCGTGTCGAGTTTTATTTCCGGTTAGGTATTACTTGCGGATGAGACATATTATGTCAGTAAAATATTATAAGACATTTATTGATGGTGAAGTGCTATGGCCTGTGGCATAAAATATATTATTGTAACTGAAAACTATCTTAACGTAACATGCAGACATTTAAAGCAAGTTTCTTAAAGCAGCAATAAACTAAAATAATGCGCAAAGATAGTAAGGAATGTTCCTCTGTAAATTAATTTAAAATTTTTGTAACTAATAAAACTGTAAAACAGTCCAGTCTTCTCGAGTGTTATAACCGAGTTCCACAGTATTTTTTGCAGTTGTTCGTAGCAAGAAACTAATGTATAGACGCGTCCATTTTATCAAATCAAACGTTAGATTCAGCTTGTTCGCAGAACGCAGCGTAGAAGCTGATACATCAGTCCCATATAGCACGGATTCGCATCCATTCATTAACATACAAACTGCAGTCGTGTCTGCTGCCAGGCCGTGGCCAATTTATGGTAGCGCTAATGGTAGACAGTCTGCACTATCAAAACCCATACTTAGAGTTCGCTTTAATTAACATGTAATTAACGAAATATTTTTACAAACATTTCCCTACGAAGCTGTTCGAACTAAAAGAAATAGCCAAAATTTTTATTGGTTTTGATCTCCGTAACGCGTCTATTAAGTGTGGACACAATTAGTTTCAAATAAAGTGTTTGTGTATGAGACCGTAATATGTACAATTTTTCATTTTAAAGACTCTGCTGTTTCACAATTTTTGACGAACATTTTTAAAACTGAAATTTATTGAACAGTTCCTATTCTTGAAAATTCGAAAATCCTCAACATCTTACGAGGTAAGCGCCAAATTTTCCCCGGCTGACATAGATCTAGGTATCGCAGACTGGTCAAAATTTTTTAACACATTGAAAAAAACAAAAATGGTCTTTATGTCAATTAGTTTTCTTATAACTGTCATTCGTTTATCACGATGTGAGAAGTCACGAAAATTGAGTATCGTGTTAAAATTTCTTACTCGCGAAGGTCTTTCTCCTCGAAGCATCAAAGTTCGACTGAATGGGGTGTATGGGGACAATTCCCAGTCTTATTATGTGGTAAAAGATTGGTCAAAACGGCTTCGAATGGGGCAAGAATCCTTGGAAAATGATGCAAGAACAGGAAGGACTGTGGAAGTGTGGTGACGGACGACAAGATTGACCTTGTTGAGGAACTCGTATTAGGCGATAGACGCTTGAAGGTGAAAGAACTATCAAAAATGTCGGGGCTTTCAGATACCAGCATTCGTCGAATCCTCCACGATCGGTTAGGCATGAATAAAGTTAGTGCAAGGTGGGCCCCCAGACATCTCTCAGCTGTTCAGCGCCAGCGTCGTGTTGAATATGCTCGATCATTTTTGGAGCTCTGTGGAGAAAATCCTATGGACGCGTTGAAGACAATTGTTACAGGGGATAATTATGTTCCTCTGTCCAAAAGAGAATCGATGGAATAGAGGCGAAAAGGAGAAGCACCGCCAAGAAAGTTCAGGGTCTGTCAGTCGACAAAAAAGGTGATGGCTACGATCTTTTGGGACTGTGAGGGCATCCTTCTCATAGATTTTAAAGAACGCAACACCACAGTCAACGGGGAATATTATGCAGCACTCCTGCACAAATTACGACAAAATATTCGGGAGAAAAGACGTGGAAAACTGACCAGAGGTTTGCGTTTACTGCACTACAATGTCCCCGTGCATACTGCTGGGATTGCTCAAGCCGCAATTTGTGTCTGCGGTTTTGGACAAATCGATCATCCTCCGTACAGTCCAGATATGGCTCCCAGTGACTACTGTTTGGAAATTTGAAAAAGGACCTTCGTGGGCGCCATTTCAGTGACGACCAAGAGGTGAAGGCTGCAGTTTGGGCACATTTTGCAGACAAACCGAAGGCATATTATTTTGGGGTACCGAATTGTTGCTTAAACGATGTAATAAGTGCATTGATATCAGGGGGGGATTATATTGAAAAATCAAATTTAATTTTGAGTCTACGCCGTTTCTTTCATATTCAGGTCGGGAAATTTTGGCGCTTACTTCGAATTTTGGAACATCGTCCCTAATTTTGTATGGTACAACATTTTGGAAAAATGTACAACCGTTTTGTTTTTTCTAAAAAAAATCTTCTTTTTGTTAATTACTGGCAAGTTAATTCTTTTGCTGTGAACAATATGGGGTTTTCCTTCTGCAGCAAAATGTACGCTAGATACTGTAAAATTATTTCGTTTGAGCTTCTATTTAAACATTTGCCAAGATTGTCTGCATCTCATCAGAACATCTCTTAATGCAGGAAGGATATTTTTTAAGTTTTTAAACGTATAATTACGGATATTAATTGAATGTTGCGTATTTTTATGTTAACGTTGGGTAGATAATTGTTAGCAGCTATGAAGAAGAACTGGTTGTTGATTATTATTAACTTGAGCATGATTTAAAATTCGTTCAATGCAAATTGATTAATTTTGCCGTATTTTTTTAATGTGACCTACGAGGATAAAGTCTCACCACTATAATTAAGATCGTTCGTAACTACTAATGAAAAGTTGCCATACTTTTTGACACTCAATTAAATTGTTGTAGCGAATCCGATTACAAAAACAAACTTTTAAAACGCAAAATAACACGACTTTAGACTATACCGGGTGTACACAGGACACGAAATTACACTCAAAATTCTCTGTTTTATAAAGGACTGAAAGTTTATAACGATCTAACAAGTGAACTTAAAAATGAAACTAATATTGTAAGGTTTAGACGTAAGCCCAGTAGCAGTAGTGATAGTAAGGAAAAGTTTTAACATTTATATATTTATACATGTAAGTTATAAAATGTAAACAAAATTAGCAAATCGCTAAATAAATTACATTATTATTATTATTATTATTATTAATTACTGACAGAGCCCATTTATTAGCGGGACTTAGTCCTGTGCCCACTGGGCCTATTGGGCAAAATATAGTTTATACAGCTGTAATTAATTATTACTAAATGCTTCGTTTTATATTATTTCTTAATAAGGATAAATATTTCCAGTTAAATTCAAATAACATAACCAATTTGAAACTAATAGGGTTGCATGATGAACTAGAAAAAACTTAAACCGTACCATCTGTAGAATTGAAGTCTCCATTTGATTTTCACTTTCAAAATCTAAAATTTGTTTGATTCTTAATTCATAAGAAACTTCCACGCATTTGGAAATGCTGCTAATGGTTCGATTACTAATAAAATCTATCATTTACAGCTGTAGGTATGTTAGTATTAGATAGCCTTTAGAATAGTTTTAAATTAATGCAAGAGGATTAACATTTGAATAGTAAATTGATTTTCTAGAGGCTCTAAAGACGTTTGTTATATTATGATTAAGAGCCGCTACCAGACTTATCTTCTATAACGTAATTTATTTATTTTTGTACATTTAAATTAAAATATTTGCAGCGCGCCTTTTAATGCGATGTACGCTCGGCGAATGTATTCAACACAGCAACCAAAGGCCACCACTCGAGAATACCACCTGAGATATTTATGTTGTACTGGTTTACAAACCCTACACAATGCCAGATATATTCAATAAAACTTGTCGCACGTTGTTGCAAGACTTGGAATTCGATGTCATGCTAATCGAAACTGTGGTCTCTCGCTGCTATTAATTTACAACCGGCGCAATTCAAAAAAATTGTAATTACTGTTGAAAATCAGCTCTAAACGTATTTATGCTATCGACCATAACAGTTACGGCAAAAAACGCACAATAAACGCATCTCCGAAGTATACAGGGTAGTCCACAAAAGAATAAACTGTATAGGTAGGTACTTAAAATAAATTGCTAAAAAAGAGTAAGTATATAAGACACTACTTAAGGGCCTTGCGAATGTTTAAGGGTCTAGGGCACCCTCTGACCAAAAATAGGCTCTGTACGAAAAATCTTAATTAGTAGTTACATTTTCATAATATCAGATTGTTTTATGTTTAGAATGTTTAAAAAAAATCCTTTGTTAAAATAATTTTACGCAGGGTATGCATGACTATGTAGACAATTTTTACATCAGCATTGTTCTTCATTGAGTTTTAAGTAAAAACTCTTACCACATAGCTGTTGGTCGATGTTAATCCTTAAAAGATTTTTTAAAATGTTTATAGAAATTGTCGTTTTTGTATCAAATTTTTACACAAAATTAAATGTCAGGTTGCAATGCATCACAAGCCGACAAAAGAACATATTTATATTAACACGAAAAAGACTTAATTTATTTGACACGTTTCAATTAGCTAATGTTAAAAATTTACGCTGTTACCACATAACATTTTGTAATAGAAGATTTAACTTTTCTCTAAGTATTAGTGTTTGAATTGCAGATCTAAGGCTTTGCAGCTATTAGCAGTAATGAATATAAAACAAATTGTATAATGAATTTTTAATATTGATAGGTACTTCCGATGTCTGAGACTATCCTTTGGCCAACAGCTTTGTTAGACGAATTTTTGTTTACAATTATGCAAGGAACAACGGTATGTTAAATTTGTCCAGTAATTCATCCGCACGCAATTTCTAAATGAGGTTAATAAAAAATCATTTATTTTATATATTAGAAGAAAATCTTCTTTAAGAATATAAAGACTAGTTCTCGTCCCATCATCCGTATATTTCGTATTATTGTAAAATTTACATGAAATGATTATTTTACACATGCCAATCACTCAAAATGTTTGTAATGTTTTTAAGAAAATGACTTTAACACTTTCCTAATTAATATGCTTTTATCTCGGTAAAAATAGAATGTATTCCAAATTGATCATAACTTATAATGTTTACCCTCTATATGTCGAGATAAAAATGTATCTGAGTCCTGCGTACTTTCTAAAATTTGCGTGTTACTTTTTTTTAATATAGTCAGCAGTATGAATAAACTATTATGTTTAGTGCTTGATAGTAAATACGGAAACCATTTGAGCATCGTAAGCAATAATTAAATAAGAAATAAGTGACGTTAATTGACAGTATAAAAGGCATTTCAAGTTGTTAGATTATAGGTTATTCAAATGTGATAGTATTTCTCCGAATTGAGTCTAGTATATATTGCAATTATCTGACATTACATACACGCGTTGTTGTAGAAAACTTAATTTTTCGTTGTTTGTTAAAAGTCTGATAGCTTCTTAAGGATTTGATATGGCGTCTGCTAATGGATTTTTATATTTTCACATAAATCCAGAACGTGTTAATTGTCGTTTCGGTGTGAATAATTTCAACACCATTGCTCTTGGACGTATTTTCCCATATTTTTTTTAAATATCTAAATGCTAGGTGCATTATTTCTAATGTTTGTTGGAGTTTATATGCGATTCTGATCGTCCGGCATAAATATTCAAAATTGGGTTATCAAGAAGATTAAATCCCTGCGTGTTTCAAATATACAGGGTGATTGAAAATCGAGTTTAAGCATGGGGATCTCGCTTATTATAGTAGCTAGAGTATAGGTTTAAATTTGGCAAAGTTGCTAAATTTGGTGCTCATTAATAATCTGAAGGGAAATTGGAAGTATCTCAAACGGTATCCGAGTAAATTTTGTACTCCAAAGGAGTTAAAGGCGATTTTCAAAAATCGTATTTTCCGGTTTTTCCCAATTTTCTCGGATACCGTTTGAGATATTTCCAATTTCTCTTTGGATTATCAATGAGCATCGAATTTAGCAACTTTGCCAAATTTAAACCTATAGACTAGCTATTATAATAAGCGAGATCCCCATGCTTAAACTCGATTTTCAATCACCCTGTATAGCAGATATGTATGTAAACCACTTTCCGTCTCTCGCAGGCGTGAGTTATTTAAGGTCCGAGATGGAAACATAATCACTTATTAATCATGTTTTTTATATTTATTGAATCGTCGCATCGCATGTACCCGTCTCGCTGTGCGTATTTATTTATTTTATTATCACCGTATTCATATTTATTTATTGTACGCTCGTACCTGCTTGGGTTTTAATAGTTTTATATTACAGCAGACTTCAATCAGATACGCCGTTTAAATTCAAAAATTGTCAACGCAGCGTAAGTTTATTGAATCTACGCTGATGTACTTGTATGTTTGTGCCTTTATGCCCTTCGTTGTAATTCACAGTTAGCTGGTAATACGTATCATATCTTGCTTCGATCTTATTTACTTATATTTTCATTAAATGGCACATTAGTTGACATAAATAAGTATCCACTTACAGATGCGTTATTTGTAAATATAAGAAAAACCTTTCGATCAAAAGTCACAGTATCTTTAGAAACCCAAAATTTGGTCGGAAAACTAAAACTAACTAATATTTTAAAGCCTATTCTCGTTACATGATTGTAAGAATAAAAAACTTTTTCTTTACATGAAATACAAGCTGTGCTTATGTTCTAAGATGACAGACAAATGTCAAATTTTAAAAGTAAGTAGTAGGTAGTTATCTTTGACGTTGAAATAATCCTTTTTTTTTTAAATAATGTACAGGTTAGTATATTTATTTTGATATTTAAAATAAAAACAATTATACTGAAAAGTTTCTTCACCTGTCAAATTTGCGTTTACAACCAACCACTAATCTTAAATTTCTAGAGACTAACAATAGGAGCATCATTACAGGGTAATAATTTTACATTCCCCTGTCAGATGTTGATCCTCCTGTCAAATTTGCGTTTTCGACCAATAACAAACTCATATTTCCTAGACACGAGCAATAAACATAATCATACACTGAAAATATCCTTTTCGCAATTAACAGATTTTCATGCGTTTATTGGTCGTTTGTAAGAAATCTGAGTTTGTGATTGGTCGAAAAATAAATTTGGAGAGGGAATTAAATATTTTGGTCTTGATAATTTTTTGACGGATTTCGGCGACCAGTAGCGTTACTTTAATATAGATTAACCCTTTCGAGCCTGACGGGACATATACGTCCCACAACTTTATTTGGAATGACTACTGGTTTCTATGTAACCCAATTTAGCTAGGATTTATACATTCCCGTCCTGCAACTGCAAATGCATAGCCTCGGACGAATTTCAATACAACATAACCTAAAAAACGTGCTGATTGTGTATAATTTGTACACTGGGATTTATAGGTCACATTAGTCATTTTCTGCGGGACACAATTAAATTAACCCAACAGTCTTGGAAGTTCATGATGAGTAGAAAATTCTTATTTTAGAGAAACGAACAACTATATTATGCCAAATGTGCAATATACCGTCGGGCAAAAATTGTTTTGCACCATTAGATTTGAAATAATTTTTATATTTTGTACTCACGTTTATTTCTATTGAATATATAAATAAACCGATACTGTTTTATATGGTCTGTAGGGTTAAATATGTCCCAGTGTAAAGGTCTGGTGGGACATATATGTCCCGGGAAAAAAACTGCCCAAAAAGTGCCCAAACCACGATTTTTAGTTTTTTTGTATTATTTTGACACCTTTTGCAATAAAATAAAATTTTTACTGATAATAACAACTTCAAAAAAAAGTCCGGCTTGAAAGGGTTAAACCACATCCCTGACGCACCACTCTGATAGTACTTGTAAAATTTGACATAACGTACATTTAATTTGACAGGTAGGTTAGGTGAAGGAAATTTTCTGGCAAAATATAACTCGCGCATTGCAAATAATCTGTAATTTTTGACTCACTCACTCATGCAAGTTGAATCCGAATAAATCAGCTCAACTTGCATTCGGGCATATTTACCAAAAATTATCGTAAACTTTTAATACACTTGTTATATTACTACTGATAAAAATGTCTTATAATACTAAAGTGCGATGAAGTTACCGTCAAGTTGGTTTTGAATTGGAAAAGAAAATGAACTGATGAGTCTTTAATTGCAAAAATACTGTGTACAGAGTATCCCAGATTACATTTTCAGTATGGGGATCTTGCTTATTATAAGAGATACAGGTTTGCTTAAAGGAGATGAATTATTCCTAAGTGTGCGAGGAGCTACAATAAATTTTTAAAAGTACAACATTCCCCGTAGCTCAGATGAATGTTGAATTTCTTTTTGGTCTCATAACTTTCTTGTTTTATTTATTAGATCAATTTTATCAGTACTTTCTTTTGGTACTTCTTAATGAGGACTGTAACTATTGTTTTAGATTCTTTTTATCATTTACCATTTTTAAGATATTACCCCTTTTCTTATGTGCTTTTTTTCCTCTTTTTAAAGAGATATTACTTGCTATATCTTTTTTTATAAAGTCATAAAATCAAGAAAAATCGTATTTTACCAATCACTTATCAAGCTATCTATGAAAATAAAAACAAAATACAACTAATTAAATGTCAAATGACAGTATCAATTGACTGCGGTATCATTTATTAGAATTTTATAGTATTGTTGTGTAATTCGATAGTCTTTGTAGAAAATTTGTTATCAGTAGTAATATAACAAGTGCATTGGAAATTATCGATAATTTTTGGTAAATATGCCCGAATGCAAGTTGAGCTGAAAAAATCACGAGTGCACGAGTGATTTTTTCTGCTTCAACTTGCATGAGTGAAGATTTGTCAAAAATTATAGATTATTTGAAATGCACGAGTTATATTTTGTCAGAAAATTTCCTTCACCTAACCTATCTGTCAAATTAAAATGTTGTTTAATTTAGATAAATTAAAGTATACCTACTACTTACTGCGATTGTTATTATTAATAGATCATTTATAACAAATTTTAAATTCAAGAATTATATTTTAATAAAAATTAATGAACCTTATAGTATTTCTGGTACATACATAATCTGTTATGTCAAATTTTACAAGTACTGTCAGAGTGGTGTGTCAGGGGTGTGGTTTAATCTATATTAAAGTAACGTTATTGGTCGCCGACATCTGTCAAAAAATTATCAACACCAAAATACCTTATTCCCTCTCCAAATTTATATTTTCCACCAATCAAAAACTCAGATTTCTTAGAAACGACCAATAAACGCATGAAAATCTGTTAATTGCGAAAAGTAAATTATCAGTGTATGATTATGTTTATTGGCCGTTTAAAGGAAATCTGAGTTTGTTATTGGTCGAAAACGCAAATTTGACAGGAGGATCAACTCCTGGCAGAGGAATGTAAAATTATTACCGTGTAATATTGTTCCTATTGGTAGTCTCTAAAAGATTAAGATTAGTGATTGGTTGAAAACGCAAATTTGACAGGTGAAGGTAATTTTCTATATAATTATTGCTGCATTTAAAAATGTGGCATGTTGAGATGCTACATTCTTTGCGTTGCATTGCAAATAATTTAAATGTGTCACAGTTATGATGTGTTAATAATAAAATTTGCTTGTAGTATAATAAAATTTAATAGCGTTGATTAGATTATTAGACATGAAATTGTAGCTTTTTCGGCTTTTGGCAATTGGTCAAGTTGCACATTAACATCTGTTTTAAACAGGGCGTATGCAATTTTCATGTTGCTTAAGTCATGTGCGTTTTTAGAAAAGTATGTAAGTGTGTGAACGTTATGAACTATACGAAACGGTGATGTGATATAATCTTCTTGTTGGGAAATTAGCATTTTCTGCTTGGATTTGTCCGGCAATAGGTGAGAACGGTTTGACAATAAATATTTGCATTTTAAACACCGTAAAAAAAAAATCTCCTTGCACTACACAGATTTAATATTATTGTTTATGATGCAGTTTAAGCGTACTTCTTTGTGTAGTTGTGTCTTTTATTGGAGTTTATTATGACAAGTGTACTAGTCGGCCTTGTTTTAGGATTTTAAGTAAATGTATTTTTTGTAAAAGTGAAGAATAATCCCGCAGTTTATTGTCTAAAGTGTAACAAGTGTTGGGGATTAAGTGGTACGACTCGGCGCGTATAATCCCCGATCCGCAGGAATGTATTCGATATTAATTGTTATGATTGCAGTTATTTATAGGGCGATGGCAGTAGGAACATCTACGCCACTGTTTTCTGTATGCATATCAATGAGGAATTATGATACGGAGAGTTTATAATCGTTCTACGGCGCTGCTATTTTATATTCGACTTTGCGGTTGCCTTTGTCGAACACGTTTGTAAATTATGTGAGAGATACATTTCTCGTGAATTAACTTTTTTACTTAATAAATATTTCTCAATTACTTTTGATTTTTTTCTTCCGAGATGCTGGTATTTTTGAAAATTAGCGTATACTTACAAAGAAATTTTAAAATTGTTTTTTTTTTGTGATAGAAAAACATGAGTGCATCATATTGTATAATACATTCTATTAAAAGCAAATACAAATACTGACCAATTTAGCAAAGGTTACAAAATATTAAACAAAGTTTTTTTTTACAAAATGAATAATTATTACTTTAAGAACTTCAAAATCATAAATTGCTACTCAGTATAAAATGTGGCCACACTTCGACCTATACTCCATCTCTAATATACAGTGCTGGGCAAAAATCTAGATACAGGCAAATATCTAGAATGCTATTGAAGATATTAAAATGAAATTTTCTATCAAGTACTTTGTTGCATTTAAAATTTCAAAGTTTGGGTCAGTTTCCGTTAAGTGGAAGTTGTATTGCAACCATAATACTTGCATCGAATCTGGAAAGTACGATATTTACCACAGACCAAATTTTATTCATCTCCAGTATCATTCTAGATATTAGCCTGTGTCCGGAGTTTTGCCCAGCACTGTATAATATTTTAAATAATGAGGGACATATCAATGGTTGCTTCGAACTTAAATAATCCCTTATACAGGGTCCAACAAGAACTCCCCTACCCTGTAACTTCTTTGTTTTAAGCGATAGAGCTTCAGTGATTATTACAAATTATTTACAGGATCACAAACTTTTTTTTTAAATAAGCTATTCCATACACATTTAATTGTTTTATTTTCCAGTTGATTACATTTTAAAGCACCCTTTATTTTTTAATGTATTTTTAAAGTCCTGGAACCAACCTCACATTATTTATAATTCGATTCTATTTTGCAAGAAACTTTTTTTTTTAAGAGAAAACGTTAAATCAATCAAATTAGGCAATAATTAAAATGCAAAAATTAGTTATTTTGGGAGAATATCGAATAAATTAAACTTTGAAGCTAGGATATTGGTCTATCATACAATAATAGAACCACACTTTAATTATTGCAGTAGCATAATATTTCTAAGTAATGAGGGGGATCTGAAAAAATTACAAAAGCAGCAAAACAGAGCTTTGCGTATCATATTACAGTGTTCTAAATTAACTAAAATTGAATATATGTATAATAAGTTGGGGTTCCTTAATATATGGCAAAATACAGTGTATAAGGTTTTGGTTCTAATATATAAATGTATAAACAATATGATGCCAGGATATATGAGTAAATATCTGATATAGGTACCACAAAGAACAGCATGATTATGAAACAAGACAAAGAGAACATTTTAGACTGCCTAAATGTAAAAAAAGTAGTACACAGAACTCGCTCTATTACAAAGGGCTAAAATTATTTAATCAATTACCAAACGAATTAAAATATTCTGTTAATCTGCATGCAATTAAAGAAGGTTGTAAGACCCATGTAAAACTGCAATTTTAATTTGAAGTACTAGTTGTAAAGATTGATGTATAAATAGTTTCTTTTATAACTAAATAAAGCCTATTATTATTATTATTATTATTATTATTATAAACAAAATAATAAACAACAAAGAATAAATTAAAAACTAATTAAGAGCCTTCAATGAACTGTTATACCTATACATAAAAATAATATAGAGATAGTAAATTCAAGCATACAATTCATAAAAGTATGATACGGTTTTTAAGATATTAAATGTTATTTTTTTGTTGTTTTGTAAGTAATCTTTTTTCTCAAATATATCATTCAAAGGCCTTTGATTTTTTTAATCATATTTTTAAAATATACCCAAACATGGTGTAAACCAGTAAAAAAATTATTAATTATAAAACGAGAAAAAAATCATTACCATATTTAAAATATTTTGTAATAAACACTTAAGGTCTATCTTCTAAAATAAAAGAGTTATAGGGCTAGGGAATTCGTACTGTAATACCCTGCATAGAGGGTGCCCATTTTTCTACCCTGCTATGGGTAACTCCGTTAATAATAAAAATACAGAAATTAGCAAATTGGTGCAGAATTTAAAGGAAACTCTGATGCCATTCAAACTCTGTAATTGTTATTTAACAATCTTATATCGTGACGCATATCAAAACTCGCTTCTCTCTGCGTTATAGATTCACAATAGCAAAGAAAAAATTTGAGTTCGTTTTTTGCTTTTTTTAAATTTTTGGGCTCCAACCGAGAAAATATTTTACAGTAACATAAAGAGAAGACATTATATTTCATTTCAATTATCGTATTGCCCTTTAACGTAAGGAATTGCATAATATAAAAGCCGACCATAAAAGTTTGAGTAAAATATGAACAACCTCACTTGATTCTCATAGAGGTATTTTATTCATGCGAGCTACATCTCGGCGGATACACATATTTCAACAAAATACGAATTCATTCTTGAAATAAATGTGAGTCACATTAAATTATAATATGAAAATTATAATTCCTAAATATTTCCGATGGAAATACCATAAAAGTAATAGACGTATGAAATATGAAGACAACGTTGGCTTTAACAGACGTAAAAGTGATTATGTCCAGCAGTATACGTTGGATGTGAAGAATTAATGGCCGCTTAACTTGCACAGTCCATAACTATCAGTGTCTTGCTAACGTATAATTCCATAGCAAATTGCTTACGTACGGCAAGACAATAAATGTTAAAAATATTTAGTCCCAAATTAATTAACTTATGTGGCTGTTCATTATTTGTTAAATAAGAAAAACACACATCTACAAACTTCTTAACCCTTCTGCCATTATTAGCAACATTTACACAGACATAACTAGTAGTGTAATGCAAGGGTGTGCAAAATTTAAATAAATCTTTCAACATATAATAAAAACTACCAAGAACTAACACTTTTTATTATTTAATGCATTAATTTTTAAGATAAACAATTAATATAACTTCAATATTTTAAAGTAAAAGATGGCATACAGGGTGCCCATTTTTCTAACCTGTTGTATGGGTAACTCAGTTAATATTAAAGATACAGAAACGCGTAATTATTAAATTTGTGTAGGATTTAAAGGAAAATCTGATTCCATTTTCAACTCTGCGTCCGTCCAGAAAATCAGTTGTTTCCGATCAATTTTTAGGCTGGAAAATAAATCTTTACTGCCCTGGGCCAGAAAGTAACTGGTAATGAGTTGTCTTTACCGGCCTTAGCCGGAAAGTAGCTGGTTGCCATGGCGATGAGTTGTTTTGTTGATTTGCGTCGTTATACCACCAAGCGAGTTTTCACCTGTGTTTGTTAAGTTATTGTTTAATTATCGATGGTGACGATAGTGATTTTGGTGTCAATGGCGGACGCAGAAAAAATATTGTACGTAACATACCCGTAAAGTGTCTTTACTGGACTTGTATGCTTTCAGGACTCGCCTACGGCTCGTCCAGAAACTGCAGACTCGTCCAATAAAGTGCCACTTTCTGGTCTTGTTATGCGTAAATAACTATTGACGCATGCTTAAAGTCATTTTAAACGAAATATGTGAACTTATTGAATACCAACGTAGAAAACTAACTATACTAAAAATCCTTTTAAGTAGTGTTTAATCCTCCAAGAAAATATGGTCGAATTTTGCAGTGACAAAGCCGAAACCCCCGTTTATATGCAATTTTCTCTGGATTTTTTCACAACCATTATACCTATGTTACTAAATTTGAAATATCACTCAGTTCAAGGGCAAAATAAGAATAAAATTCGTAGTTTTAATAACACAAAATTACATAATAACTTGTACGGCGAATAGGGAGGTATAAACATTTTATAGGAACAGTCATAAACATAATCATATAGTAAAGACGTTTGTAATTATACCATACGTAAGGAAAGAAGTAGTCACATGGCTTTTTAAGCTACTCCATGGAGCCGAGACACACCTAATTTTGAAAAAAAATATTGCAAACGCTAAAGGTTTATTGAAAATAGTATTAGTTTCCATGCTCTTATAATGGAAAATATCTAAGAAATTTAATTTAATTTATCTAATGCTCAAAGAGGGTGTTTATATTCTAGAAAAAAAGGTTTATGATGCTTCTGTTAAATAATTATTTTGTAAAAGATTCTTTAACAGAGATACACATTTAATCTTTTATTAATGTTGTGCCAATAATTGTCTGTAATAAATTGTAGATATATTTATTTAAAAGCATAACTGTGCCTATTTTTTGTATTATGAATAATATTGGCAGAAATTATATTAAATTAGCGCGTTATTAAAAACTGGTAATTTTTTATTGGCGATTGTAAATGTGGCAGGACGCAAAAGGCATATATTATATGTTCCACTTTTGCAGCAGGATTTTTTCATAGTTAGTGCAATAAATGCGAGCCAGCACCTGAGAAATAATTGCGCTTCCAAGTTGGTTGTCAGTCCCATGTAAGTATAGAAGGAATGCGCTTGTATGAATTTCTAATTATGGTTATTTTCTCTACCGTGTGTATAATCTTGCATTTTAAATACATCAAGTTACAGATATTTCGATATTAAAGAATACACTATAGATTATACTGAACAAGATCGTAAAAATGGCGTATCATACGGCATTTTTGCTCGATTATGCATGGTTCAAGAGGAATAATTCATTCCTAACACCTCTTAACTGATGTGGAAGTTTACTGTTAGGTGGGAGGGTCACTTAACCTCCTAACATTCGAGTTGATGTTTCTCTAAAGCCCATTATTCACTGCGCTGTCTAGTGTAAAAATCGTTTAAGGCGGTCTCACTTTTTCTCATTAAATTAACTGTTTCAAAGTTTTAATAGTTCAAGCAAGAATAGGAGCTACGCATCCAAAATAATTACGTCCTTGCGTTTATTATTTACAACAACTAAAATAAACAATATGAGGGACTACAAAAAATTGTTAGACTTATACAAACGTTTTACGACAAATTTACTATTTGAAGTTGAAAATTTTTACCTTTTTAATATCTAAAGAGACCTTTATTCGTAGGTATTTAGGAAAACTTCGCAATTTGCCATTAATTACAGAAAGGGACTAGAACATAGGAATCATCTTACCTCTCTCTGCACAAGGAAAGGTGGAAAAAGCAGCAACTGATAAGAGCATTAAATGCAAGGAGATTTGCACAATTCAACTCATCAGTTGTACATTTAACGGTTGATGATTTTAGGATTAAAAAGCAGAAAAAGACGTACTTTTCGTAAAGTATTTTAACCAGAAACTATTTTAAAGTGCGTGTTTTTCAATTTTTATCTGCAGGTTTTAAACATCGCTCACCTTACACTGCGTATATTTCTAGGCCACCGAGTTAGCAGCATAATAAAATCGGGCAAGTTAGCGAATGTGTTTATTGTTTTTTTAAATATCGTTCGAGAATATCGAAATGTTAACAACAAATGCGCCCACCATGAGTTTAATTGAAACATTAATATTATGTTTTAACATATCCGTTGATGTTCTTATTACGCAAGCAACAGGCTAAAATGTTTTTAATTTACAGTTTCGCCGCAGATACCGTATAACAGCAGGCGGTCACTATGTAATTGAATTTAATATAGTAATTAATAATTCCAGAAACGCTATTTATATTGTGTTAACACAGGATTCGACGAAACAATTTCGTGTAAATTATTCGGTATCCCCAGCATTTAAGAAATTAGTGTTAATATGTCGAGTATGTTATGTTCTTGAAAAAAAAAAACTAAGATTGTATTAAATCACTGTCAATGTGCAACATTATTTAAAAATTGTATCGCAAAAAGTCGCTAAATAGTGATAAAAATGAATCATTTGTTACTTTAAAACGAGACCATTTACAACACGAGATGCCTATGATATATTGGTTACAATTTATGGACAAATAAGGCAATTTAAAACTGCATGGGCCAAAGTTACTCAATTTTTATATACAGGGTCCGGCAAAATGATCTCCCACATTTTAATCTTTAATAAAAACGCCATTGTAAATGCTATTTAGATTTTATTTTTATTAACTGAAAATGTATGCTATGCCATTTGTTTATATTAAGTTTTAAAAATTACAGAGTCCAAATGGCGACCATTTTTTTCGATATACATTCGAAGCTGATTTCTGAAAGTTTCCATCACTCGAGCAGTAATTTGAGGCGATATTCCTGTAATTTCTTGAGGTATTGCTGCTTTCAATTCGTCAATGGTTCGGGGATGGTGTTGAAAAACCTTCGCTTTCAGGTAGCCCCAAAGGAAAAAGTCGCATGGGGCAAGATCGGGTGAACGCGCAGGCCACCCAACGTCTCCACGTAACGAGATTACGTGTCCTGGAAACATTTCCCTTAAAACGTTCATTGTCCTTCTTGCCGTATGAGCCGTAGCTCCATCCTGTTGAAACCATACATCCAAAACTTAGAGAACTTGAACATCCGGATGTATGGTTTCAACAGGATGGAGCTACGGCTCATACGGCAAGAAGGACAATGGACGTTTTAAGGGGAATGTTTCCAGGACACGTATCTCGTTATGTGGAGACGTTGGGTGGCCTGCGCGTTCACACGATCTTGCCCCATGCGACTTTTTCCTTTGGGGCTACCTGAAAGCGAAGGTTTTTCAACACCATCCCCGAACCATTGACGAATTGAAAGCAGCAATACGCCAAGAAATTACAGGAATATCGCCTCAAATTGCTGCTCGAGTGATGGAAACTTTCAGAAATCAGCTTCGAATGTATATCGAAAAAAATGGTCGCCATTTGGACTCTGTAATTTTTAAAACTTAATAAAAACAAATGGCATAGCATACATTTTCAGTTAATAAAAATAAAATCTAAATAGCATTTACAATGGCGTTTTTATTAAAGATTAAAATGTGGGAGATCATTTTGCCGGACCCTGTACATATAACATTAGCCACCAAAATAATCCTTATTGCGCGGGCGACGTATTTTTATGTAATTTGGCTAGCCGTATAAGTGAACCGTTAAAATTAAAATTGTCATTCTCTTAGATAGTTGCAACATTTTGAGCCTGAAGGGATAAGTTTCGTCAAAACATTAGCTAATTGTGGCACATCTCTCCAGCTGACTACTTTTTCTTTTAGTCTCTGCCTCACTTCCTTTTCCCATTTTATTCTTGGTCTTCCTCTATTTCTTTTTCCTTCCATCTTCATTTTCCATTCCACCCTATTTTCGCGTATTTACTTTCTGGCATGCGTAGTAGATGTCCAAGTAAAATTGCGTCGTTGCCGCTATTCTGTTATTTAGATCTTCCTCTAGTTTACCATTCTCTGCAAATATTGTTCCTAAATATTTAAAATTCGCTACCTGCTCTATATTTTTATGGTCTAGTATAATTGTAACTGGTTCATGAAAAAAAGTAATCTACCAATGAAAAGACAAAATTCTCGAAACTAGATTTTGTTTAAGACGTGATTTTCTCAAAAATAAGACAAGTGGTTGTCTATACTTAACATGTTACTTAATTATTTTTAAATTTTAGCAAATACTGCTCTTGGCTTCAACTTAATGTGCTGAGAAAAAACGCACAAATTTTATTCGTGATCTCTAATTTTCATACCACAAAACAAATTACTTTATTCTCACTAGTAACGAAGCATTTTACAAAATAGTGTAATCGAACTATTTGTAACAAGATTGTACACGTCCATAAATGCCAGTCATGCGGTTCATTAACTGTAATGCTTGGGAGAAATACAGGCTACCAACACGTAAAAAAAGCGGTCGCGAAATCGACTATTTCGAGTTATGGTCGAGAGGCACTGAACAAAATTAATATGTTCACGAACTGTTATGAACGATTTTTTCACCAGAGTGGCATAAAAACTTTTTTATTAGCATACATCCCGTCCATAATCCCATATCATTTAATATCTGGAACTATTATTAAAATAAACACACAGCTCTAGTTAACGGAGCGTATGTAATTGTTGAATTAAAACGGAATTTTGTTTCTTGTTACTTGACGCACACGCATTCCATAGCTCACTAAATCATGTGTTGTGTCTTAATAGGTGTGCACAATCGCACACGGAATGAATTACAAGTATCTAAATGCATAAATCTAGCCAAGATCAAGTACATTTTCTTTATTTCCGTCATATTTAGCCCCATTATGCGGATTAAGTTGCATTAATCTCCGCCTTGACAATGCGCATCCGTACAAAAATGCAAACCTAGGCGTCCGCCTCGTTTTCTCAATTTACTCCCGACTTCTTTTCAAGTCAACCGACAAACGCTGATACCCTGTTTGTTTTTAAAGAGATTATCCGCGAAGGTCTTCTTATAACATCCGCAAAAGACGCTCGACCCAGCGACTACCATAACTTTGTGGCGTTTTCCAGTAATCAATCTCACGATAGCGATTTTTTTTCTGAAAAAAATTCGTTGATGAAGCGTAACCGGGGTTATAAAACCTGCTGATTCGACAATAAAACACAGATAATACATATCTTTATGTTACGTATCTGTTCAATCTGGCACGAAGTTGGCGCAAAAACGCGACGATTTGAAATGCAAAGTGGTAACTGCGATCCTTGAACAAAACCGTAAACATGTATAACCAAACAAGCTACTGTGTGTGCTTTATCTTGGTAATCGCACATTCTTACGCTATCGGTATCGTTACTGACGGAATGGGAATCCTGAAGTTTTATGCCGGCGAAATGGAACGCCACATATCAGCGCAAAAGCCCTATCAAAAAAATTCCGATATAAGCAAATTTTCTGTTTAATAAACTTCTCAAACGCTGGTAATGCGTGTGGAATGTTTTTGTCACCATTAATGTGGGTATATTTGCATGAAGAACCGGAAATATTTAAAACTATAAGAGGAAATGCAGCCAGTTATTTATTAGGTTTTGATGAAATGGCAGTATACTGCCTGGCAAAGCCAAAAAGCCATTATAAGTATTGCATATAATTGATTTTTATTTTGGCAGAAATTGACAAAATAAACTTTTGTTTTGTGTTCATTCACATAAACTCAAAGTATTCGATTTTTACCGCGTTTTTTGTGCTAAAGTTTCGTATATGGTTTTCGCCATGGGTGTTACTTGACATTTAGGTATTTGATACCTAATAGATGCCAATGCCAGTTTATTAGTTAACCGGGGGTTCCATATTACCACCTTCTCCTCTACTTAAAATGAGTTTACCATTTTTAGAATTCATGAAGAATTTTTACCTAACAATATTATTTATAATTACTTACTTATCCTCACCTTCAGTTGCCATAGGTGTAGAGGCGTTTATTTATAATGTATATGTAAATCGTTTTTATAGATTTTAAATAAATTTGTATTCGCTTTACCTAAGTAAAAAGTATATTGTTATTATATGTAATGACTGTTAATTAGATTAAAAAATTGAGTTCATTAATAAGCTTCTTAATTATTCAATTAAACGTAATTTTTATCATAGGCCCTATTAGCACCTGCCAATTACTTTCCACTCATTACTATAATATTTGTTATTGAACTGTAAGTGCCCATTTATAAGCGCATTAAATATGAAAAGTAAATTTTCATTGCATACATATTTATAATAAACACACACTTTACGCGCGATTATTTAAAATTTAATAAATATCACGCGAATAAAGTATAATGAAATACGATATTTTAGATAAATAATTCGGTGAGACTTTAATGCCGCAACCAAAATCGACTAAAAACTGCTTACAAGTCCTATATAAGCCCGGCACGACATGATGCTGTAATATAGTACTGTTGCATGCAACTCTACATTATCAATAAATTATAGTATTAAAATACCATCGCCGTAATGGTCTCTTGCTGTTTGTAATGGTGTTTCACTGGTCCGGTGTATTGCTATACGTCCATTCATAATTGCTTTGAGTACTTTTGTCAACTGCTTTCTTTACGACCGTAAATGCAACGCGCTAATTTCGAAGATGTTTCAATATTTTACGGGCATATGTTAATAGGTTTTAGTAGCAGCAATAACAATTATATCCGATCAAAACGATACTTTTAATAAAGTAAGAATAAAAGTGATTGTTTATTGAGCACGCGTTAAAACGTACTTAAGTTATTTTAATTATTTTCCGTTGTGCTAAAGCGGAAAACGTCTTATTTTTATACACCAACTATTACTAAATCGCTAGAGTAAATCGCAAATAACTATAACGAAATATTCTGATTGGCACTACGCGATAGAGTCACAATTTCTAATTAATTACGGTCCTTATATTTCCCCGATCACTCCTCACTTGAATAATTTACAATTGAGAAAAACCAACTCATTTTAAAGCAGTAAATTACCTTACAATACATCAACATTATAATATTACGGACCCATTACTAAGAATAAATAGCTCCTTTGCGTTGCTAATTCCATAACAGTTACAACACTTTTTATCATTTACAGGTAATTGTTATTTAGGAACGATAATGTACTTGTTATGAACTGAAAATGGTTACACAAATGTTTATTAATACGATAAGTTTTGGGAAAACAATGTGACAGTGGAGTTATGAAATTTAAATGCAGTCTTACAATTTCACCTAGAAAAATTCTAAAGTTTAACGGTTGGCTTCATGATATCCAAATGTCGTTCTTACTTAAATTATTAAACATCTACCCTCAGTTCGTTTAAAAACGCCCTAAAAAATGTATGGCAGTTCTGTAATGATTGTGAATAATTTTAAAATGTAGACTTGCAAATTATCCTGGTAAAAATTTAAAAGTTCTGCAATTAGTCCCATAGTTTCTAACAATGTTTTAGACAGTTGTGTTAATAAATAAAATCTGTTTAATAAGTTTCTTATTGCTCTTAAATTTTCCAAAAATATAGCCTTATTATTTATTTTGTTTAAAATTCGTCGCTTCTGTATTAATATTCATAGTTGCTAAAATTATTTTACTCTCTCTAAGTTAGACAATTCTAAAATATGAGTTATATGCTCTCATATTAGATACTCATTGTTCGCCCTCATTTTATAGACCGAGGTGTCTTTATTATTGTTATTTACGCGTTTAAAATCATAATATATTATAAAAATATGATAAATAGTTGAGGTATTTCGTATATTTATATTGTGGGTACGTAATGTTTATGTTACTTATTCAGGTTTGCCAGCCTGTGTAGTGTGTAGTCGGCCGAGTTTGTACTGAAATGCCAGCTATGCCACTGGCAAATTTATGTGCCGATTCGCCGCCTCTGTTAATTATTGCCTCGCTGCCCTAGACCAACTTTATTATATTAAAGTGTAATCATCGAATAGCAACTTATTCTAATAGCCCAAACATGAAACAGTTTTCGAGTACTGTTATTCCGATTAACGAAATTAATTAACTTCATTGTGTATACACGTGAAAAAGATTCTACTAACAGTTCCAATCACGTGAACCTGAATTATGACCTGAATCATCAACCAAAACCGCAGACAGTTATACTTTTAACACTTATTAATGGCGTTTATGGTCGGTGTATTTGTACCAATATATAACGCGATTGCTAGCCGACCGTACGGCGAGTAAAATGAGGAATTAAAGTAACACACCGTTCTTTGTGAAGATTGGTAAAAGCAAAAAATGGCATGTCAAAACTTTTCACGTATCACTTAGTTTTTTGTTCGTGAAAGTTCCACGTCTTTAGTTAGGAATGCCGTTGCTATGTATGCTTCAGATTGACAATACAATGAATGGCTTAGTGAGGCTACCATTTCAAAGCATATGTAACCGTTGATATTATGCTGAACTCCTGCTATTAGACATGAAAAAGGTTGACTTCATTACTTAAATTCTGATATATTTACATAATAAATCTTAACGCCACACTCTCCTAATAGATAATAATAATAAGATTAACATAACATTTTTATTGTTTCACTTCTTCTTCTTAACTTTAAGCTTTCGCTTGTTCTTTCCGATATTTACCAACAAACTATCTCTTCTTTTTTTGTTCGGGCGTCCCACACTTCTTCGGCCTCAGGTTGTCGATCTTTTGGCGTTCTAACAATCCTCCCGTCGTTCCTTTTAGAAATGTGTACATTCCATTCTCGTTTTGTTTCTTATTCAGTCCGTTATGTATTTGTTTTATGTCACTCTCTTCTCTTATGTTTTCGATTAGTTTTATATTCCTTCTACTTCTATATAAAATATTTCGTAATTCTCATTTATTTTCTCCTTTACCACCTTTTTTCTTTTGTCAAGTTTTTCCTCTTTTTGGATTTTTATTTCCTTTTTTAATACGTGATTGAAACTACCGGTTTTCGCTTGTCTTGTTATTTTACAACTTTTATCAGACCAAATTTCTGTGTAACTTGAAGGTAGTCAAATATTGATTATTCATTTCTGTTATGTATATTCTTAAGTTTGAAATTTGTGTTTGTGATAATTAAATCATTTTCTACTTCTATTATTCTCCGTTATTTTTTCAAGCTTCCTCTCTTACCTTTCCGATTATTCTCTTTATTTCATCATTTTCGTTTCCTGCTCTCCCATTTTGATCTCCCATAGTGATTACTTATCGTCTTCTTCGTCTATTACGTCCTGTAATGTAAAAAAAAGTCTTTTATTACCTTTCTTGCATCTTCGTTTTTGCTAGATATTATTAATATTGACCGTACTTCTTCCTGTATCAGTTTGATTTTCACAACCAGTATTCTTTCATTTAGTTATGTATTTCTGTCTCTTCTGTATCCGTCTGTTTGGTTTTATTATTACTCCTAACCCTCCCTTTGCTCTTTCGTTCTTTTCTACTCTTGGCCAAATTAGCCAATATCCCGTATGTATTTTGATCATACCTCTCCCTTTATTTTTAGTTTCTGTTATTCCTAAATCTCTTTATTGTTTTTTATAATTTTTTCTACCACTTCTTTTTCTTTTTCCTTTATGCTTCTAGTATTTCAAGTTCATATTCTTATGTTGTCTTTCTTAGGTCTTTTTTTATCAGTTTTTATATCTCGTGATTTGATTCTCATCTATTTTTTGCCTCTTCTCTGGTTTTTCTTTATATTTCTTTCTTTTTATGTTATATAATTGTCTATTTGCACGTTTTTTCCTTTTGGTCTAATCTTATTTCGCATTATTTTTATCTTATCCCTCTCACTTTGTTATAGTTGTTATAGTCATGTCTTCCCGTACTTTGATCTCATACATTTGTTTCAAAAAAACTAAAATTGTGATCGTTACAACAGAGAACAAAGGGCATAATATCACTTGAAATGGGCTTAGGTTGGAATAGGTAGAAAGCTTTAAATATTTAGTAGTGATCATACAGAAAAATGAAGGAAGGGATGAACAAGAAAATAAGCGAAAGGACAGGAAATGTGGGAAGAATATTTTACAGTGTAAGAAAAACATTTTTTGGAAATAGAAAAGTCCCGAACGAACAAAAGGGGAAGTGCTCAAAAAGGTAGTAACTCCAGCACTTTTGTACGAAAGTGAAACGGGGACACTTACAAACAATAATAGTAGCCGAGTGAATGCAGCAGTTATGAGATATCTAAAAAAATCTCAAGAAAAACCAAAAAAGATCGAATCAGAAATGAAACATATAGAGAACAATTAAAAATAAAATCAGTTGAAACAAAAATGCAAGAAAGACAGCAAGGATGGTTGGGTCACATTTATAGAATGAATGAAGAAAGGTTAACCAGAAAAGCCTATGAAGCAATAATTGTATAAGTACACCCCTAAGCAATTGATTTTCACTACTTATTCGAATATCGTACTTTACATTTTGTTGGTTCATTATTTACTGCCATTGATTTTGTTTTATATATTGAGATCTTCAAACTAAATTTTTAAATTCACGGTTGAAATTTTTAAGCTTTTGTAATTGGTATTTACTTTCCACAGTCAATATGGCATCATAAAAGGAATATAAAATATTGTTGTTTCTTGTTTGTGATTTCGTCCATTATTAAACAAAAAAGTTTAGTACTTGGCGACTACCCTTGTCCAGTTATAGTTATAGTTATTGCTGAGTACAAATGCGGTAAATATTAAATAACACTCATCTGTTGAAGGTTTTGCGAAACTCAGTTTCGCGCAATCCGCTAAGCCGACTCAAAAATTTAGACAAATGTGCACTATTAACTTGGTAATTTATTTCTTGGACATTTAACAGACAAGTAATTATTTATTTTGCGCTAGTAACACTTAAACACTTAAATACTGCGAATAACTTGCGCTTGTATTAGATATAACAATCTCCAGTGAGGTGCGTTTTATATTCGCTAGATTTCTGCATTTTATTTTAGATAAGACTTGTATGTAGGACTGCTGACAGAAGTGTATAAATGTATTCATGTTGTTATACATGCATTCCTCTAAAAACTAAGTTTAATCTACGTACGCACAGCAAAACGTATGCATTTGATTGCTGATTTAGTTTTTAATTGTATTTTTTCTACCACCGCTTATGTAAATTACTCTAACCGTACAGCCTGCATGCATAGTAAGTGAGTCCTTACGCATGGTAATGAAAAAGCACAGCTTTTAAAGAAATGATCAAAGTAGACTTACGTCAAACACTTCTTGCGTGCTTAGTAACTGAGTCCTAACGCACGGTAAGCAAAACGCACACTTGTCTAGAAACGTCAAAGTAGGCTTACTTTAATATTGACAAGACAACGTAATTACATGTGAATATTAGCCAAAAACCGTTAAAATCGTAGGTACTATGTGATCGTAGAAAAAGTAAGGTACATAACACGAGTTGTAAAGCAATTACGCACTCGTGGAAATACGCACTCGCCTCTACGCGGCTCTGTGCGCAGCTTTTCCACTCGTGCGTAATATGCTCCTTACAACTGTTGGTAGGTATGTAATATACTATTATATTTTATGTAGTTTTAATTTCTTTCAAATTATATTGAAGGATGTTTCTTATTGTGCCACCCGCATCGAAATGTAACCATGAATTTTTTTATCGTTATTACCTCACACAGTACTATTATTGCTCTAATGTTAATAGGCGTTTGTTACGGTTTATGGCACTCGCAACGAAAAAATTGTAATAATTTTAACGTCTTCGAAAATGGCCTACAGAATCAAACTAACAGCCATAAATTATCATGTATTATGCAGAAGCGCTCGCAAACCTCTCCAGTTTATGATAATGTCCGATAAATGAATGTAATCAACTTGTAAGCTGTCACTTTCGTACGATGATTTACGTTAGAATTTTTTCTGTGTTAAAAGTTTAACATCAACTGCAAAGAAATAGAGACTTTAAAGTAACAAATTATCGAATAATGTTCTTCGTTAAAGCAACGATAGACGTTCGTTATTTTTTTTATTATTGTACGTTACGTCAATATATAAAAGGGATCCTTCAAATCCTTAACAACGAAATAACCGGAAGTCCAAGATAAGTGTTAATTATTTAAAAAACGACATAGTGCGAAATTTGAATCTAATTTACCTAAATCATTTTAACCAATAGTTATTACATTAAGTCAGTGGTTTCCAACCTTTTTGTACCTCCGCCCCCTTTTTCATTAAACAATTTTTGCGCACCCCTCTCTCTTTGTAACAATCTAATTTCATAAATAGATACTGTTCTGATATTATAATTATTTAAAGGGTTTTAAAACAATATACCGTATTCTGTATAAATAAAACTATTTTTGTTTGTTTGTATTCAAAAATGATATTTTGGTAACAGCTGCGCGCCCTCCTTGCAATAGTCTCGCGCCCCCCCTAGGGAAGCACTCCCAGAATGTTGGAAACCACTGCATTAAGCGATAGAGAGGGTACACAAAAAAACAACTTTTTTAAAGCTGGGATATACAGTGTGGTCCACACAGAAGGACCAATATTGATATATCGTAAACGGTAAGAGCTACAAAGAAGTTTAAATTCGACAAATTGTTTGTAATTACTCATACATATATTACGAAAAACTTCAATAAAATTTAACGCTTAATTAACTTTCAGTAACCAAGCAACATCATTGTTGAGCTACAAGGAGTTTCAAATTAAACAAATAGTTTCCCTTTCGGATACCAATTCAGTGATGCTATAATATTGTAACAAAGGTCCATGGCACGCTAGATAACAAACACAAATAAATGGGCTTTTTTTTTAAATTGTTAATAACTCGATTATACTTGAAGAACTAAAATATAATTGGGAAAAAAGTTGTACATTTTTTTAAGCACAATAAAAGGAAACACTCATTTGTTTCAATATTGTTTAAAGCCGTAGATACATTACAAAATTGCATTTTTTTTAAATAGAAACCATAGTAAATATAATTAATAATAATAATAATGTAACTTGTTTAGCGATTTGCTAATTTTGTTTACGTTTTATAACTTACGTGTATAAATATGTAAATATTAAAACGTTCCCTTAATATAACTAATGGGCTTACGTCTAAACCTTACAATATTAGTTTCATTTTTTAAGTTCACTTGTTAGATCGTTATAAAATTTCAGTCCTTTACAAAATTGAGAATTTTGAGTGTAACTCCGCGTGAAAATTTTAAGTCTTAACAGTTTCTAGTCGGATAATTATGAATATCAGAGTTTTGGGTTACATATTTTACCAAAGAATTTGGAAGCAGCTTATTTATAATCTTGAAAATAAAATTAATCGTATTCAAAATTATCCGTTGTTAAATACTAAGCCACTGTAGAGTATCTAGCATTAGAGTAGTTTTGGTGTATCTGGAACAGTGTAAAATAATTCTCTTAGCCCTATTTGCAATTTTTGAAGCCGGTCTAAATCATTAACGTTTGCCAGAAATAAAATACTAGAGCAGTATTCGAAATGGGGTGCTATGATACTTTTGTATATTAAAATTTTGGTAAAGACTGGAAGTTTAATGCTTAATCTACCAAGAAAACCTATTTTTTTTAGATACCTTCTTGTTGGGTATGACCTTATGATAACGCATTTTTTCTTCTTCTCAATAATACAAGGTTTAATGGTATTATTTAGATATTTAGGCGCAAAACAAATAAAATTCATCAAAAAGTCCTTGTGAAGCTAAAGAGTGTCATGAATTTAAACAATATTGATACAATGAGTGTTTTCATTTTACAGTGCGTAAAAAATCTACAAATTTTACCTCCAAAATATTTTTGTACCGTCAAGTACAAGCGAATTATTGACTATTTAAAAAAAAGCTAATTTTGATTTATGTTTATTATCTAGAGTACTATGTAAGTTTTTTTTTAACAACAAAGTATCACTGAATAGGCCTCTGAAAGGGGAACAAGTTATCTAATTTAAACTGCTTTGTAAGTCTTACCCTTTTATGTGATCACCCTGTATAGCAAAAATAATGCTAGAATATACAATTTTTATTGAACCAAAGGAAGACATAATTCAAAAGGTCGGAAATTTATTTTGAAGACCTATTGGATTACCTCAACATCAAAAGGTATCTGCAGGAAAAATTAAGGACCTAAAAACACACTTTTCGCAAACCCAACCATCTTTTTATCTCTAAGGGTTTGTCTGTGTACTAAATGTTGAATCATACACCCTGTATAGCAGGCCAGAGGTATTGAAGATCGGTTTTTATAAAGCAATTAATATTTATGGTTTTTTTTGTGTCTGTAATTAAAGTCATTAATAAATTCGGTTATTAGTGTAAAACCATCGCTTTCAAACCAATTAACTATACAATTTTACGTTCATGCACTTATTAAAATGTCTTTTTAATGTACAAATTATTTTTTTAAATTGATTTCATCCCGTGTTCCCGATATCATTACCGAAATTATTACCAGCCCAATTTAATTTTAAATGCTAATATTATATAGCAATTTGAGGGAGATACCATAATGTATAAAAGTAAAAATAAAAATCTCTACGAAAATCGATCTGGTTTGTACGCGACAGCGTTGCTTTCGTGAACATGTCTGCTTGTCGCATATAATGGATTGCAGGCCGAACTGTCAGCCTCATTATCAAACCGTTGTCTTTAATCGATCATCCGTTTTTGACGACAATGTTTTCGGGTTTTTTGTTATCATATATGGTATCGAATTTACCGGAATTTCGCATTTATCCGACGGCGCAGTTTAGTGCCTTTTAATGTGTCGTAAACAAATTTAAAATACATTAGCGTCCGTTCAGAAACTGTTAAAATCGCCATTACAATCTAATAAATTTATACAACGCGGAAAAGAACCAGAAAAGAAGTTTTATATTTTTGAATATACCGAAAAGTCGCAAAATATATATTAGTTTGATGTTAACAGGCCGAAATTAAGTTGAAAATGCCATAGAACAAAAAAAAAACGATAAATATTCTCCACGGCGCGCTGTTGGCAAACTGATTTTAGCATAATTGAAAATTTGTGTTTATACACCACATTTTTTCACTATTAAGGATCTCGGTAACTGTTAGAGCCAAGCAGTCGGTTAACGAGGCAAAAGTGTGTTAAATTTTGAGCTGAGTTCAAATCAGATTTTAGATTTCAAAAAATCAAAGACGATCCGAAAATAACCGGAAAAAAAATCTTTTTTTGTGATAATTTTACAAAAATAGATTATGAAATCTTAACAATCATTCCGTAGCATTTGTTTGTTGGTATCCCTTGTTTTGGGCCAGTGTTTCTCAAAGTGTGGTCTGCGGATCCTTTGGGATCCCTGAATCCTTCTAAAGGGCTCTCCCGAGCCTTTTAATGTATCTGAAAACCATTCAAATTTATTTTCCAGGCTAAATTAAGAAGAAAATATTGTCTGCAAAACAATTTATTGGAGTCCACTGCAGGGACTAAAAACGTTCGTTTTTGATCGAAACGAAAACGAAATATTTCGTTTTCGTTCTTTACGTTTCCACCCGGAGAATTTTGTTTTCGTGAACCGACACTTAATAACGGTTAAAACCGGTTTTACAATTTTTTTAGTCACCAAGTCGAGGACCTATTTCTTCTAAGTAACCACTTTCTTTTTACAAAATTCGGAGCTGGAAACTTTCTAAGAACGATCGCCAAATATCAACATAACAGGGTTGGCAACCCTACTAATGTGATTAAACACCAATTATTCTAATATTCGACTATTCAGATTATAAATACTTTGTATGTATTAATATGTAAATCAGCATAGTTCGCCTTTAAATAAAAACGAATTTGGCGTTAATATTTTATACTTTTGGTAATAAATGTTGTACGTTTTCGTTCTTGAACGAAAATTTAATATATTAATATAAGAATCTAGTTTTCGTTCTTATAAACTTTTGATTAATTTCGTTTAACGTTTTCGTTTTCATTCAGTTCTGTCCCTGGTCTTCTGTATGTTATGAATTTTGTTAGGGGTTCTCAAAGTAAAAAGTTTAAGAAACACTGTTCTAGGCGAACGGCCACTGTTTTTATTTATCATGCAAGCTACAGTGAACGTTTTCAATATCAAACTCAAAATATAATTTTGGGTATAACCATATATCACTCCATAGTTTTTGGTTTCCAAAACTAATAAAAGTTTTGAAAAATAAAAGGTTGGACATCACATAGAAAACGTTTGAAGAGATACAAATACCATCGTTAAATTTCTATCATTCCATTAGTAAACATATCCCATGAAACAAAACAGAAAATCAAGAGCATATTCTTTCGTTTATTTTTGGAACTGTTCCACGTTTTTGAAATCTGAAAACATATATGTAATAAGCTTAGAATGCTACCATTAAATCAATTTTAACAGTTTCCGGTTGAACCGTAAGTCGTATTGCAACCTCAGTATTTTCATCGAATCGGAAAAATACGATAACGCTTAGATACAAAATTTTATTGTAGTATTTTTAATGATGTTTCAGATATTTGTCTGTTTCCATACGGTTAATTTTAGACACAAAACACCCAACGAAGAAAAATGTTATATAAAATTAAATGTATTTTATTTAAAGTAACAAACTTTGCATATAAATACATGAAAAGTGAACACTGTGTAGTTATAATAGTTTTAGATTATTAAATCAAACACTGTAACCTAAGTTTTGCAAAGAAAATTTATTATCTTAACTAATAACAGAACTAGCGAATAATTCGTCTCGTTTGGAAGTGACACACAGGTTGTTTATCTAAAACTATACATGTTTAATTTTAAAATCGATCTTCTGCTCAGTTCAAATGCTTTTTTATACAAACAAATATAAAGCAAATTATTTAAAGCAAATTCTAAAACTAATTAACACGAAACTGGATTTTCACACCTAATATACTCCAGTGTTATCATCGCATCGCTAAATTAAAATTAAAGTACAATTTTTTCGTTGCGCTATTAAGTGGGTATTATAATTTGCATACTATAAAACGGACGAATAATTCTTTTGTAAAAACTCATACAGCAATTATACGTGTGAAAATTTTGCGTTGTTAGTTTCGTAATCGCTATAGCATTTACTTAAAAAATTTGTATGCTTGTGGGCCAGAAAATAAGTTATTATAACATTCATGGATGTTCCTAAATGCAAAACAAATTATTATAGGTCTTTAGAACCTCGAAGAACACGTATTTTTTCTTGTTGTTAATACCGTATAAAACCTATTAAGTTTGAAATAAGATGTGTTCGTTGCTTAATCGACTCGTTATGAAAGCTTCGAGTACAGATAATATCTGAAAAAAATAACGCAAAGCGAGAATTTTACACGCTTCAACAATTCACGGCCGAATGTACTGCTCGGACGTCGTGAAGTATTTTGACATCAATTAATTTTTCTTTTATGTATTATGACAACCTTTCGGAATTAATCATATCCCATACGCTCTCGCTCTGTAAAGGAAATATTAGGCTTAGCTACTTTAGCGATAGACGATAATATCATAGCTAAAGTAATGAAAATTAAACACACAATTCATTGTCCCTTTAAATGATCTTTATGGAACATAATATATATATATATAATCTATTCCCCTTTTTTACCCATTGGGTGTAAGGGTGTATGTTTCCTAAACTACAATTTTTTCTTGATAAACTGCTTCCATTCTTTTCTGTTCTTCGCTATATTTTGCCTCTCCCCACGTTTTCCCCTTTTCCTTTAGGATTTTTCCGATTGGTTGGTCTCCCTCTCCTTCTTTTGCCTGGCATTTTACTTTCCCATACTTTTTTGACTGTTATTGAGCTGTCCAACCTTTGTAGGTGTCCCCACCACCCAAGTTGTCTTTGTTCTATGAACTCTTCTATGGATTCTATCTTTAGTTCTTCTCTTATATTTGCACATTTTTGATTCTATCCATCCTCGTTACCCCTTTCACCCTTCTTAAGTATTTCATCTCAGCTGCTCTAATTTTACTCTTGTCTTTGTTTGGAACATAAATGAAATACAAAAGAAATTTCAAAACTTTTTTTTTTACCATATTTTCT
The DNA here is from genome assembly GCA_947652605.1 of Elmis aenea. NCBI lineage: Eukaryota > Metazoa > Arthropoda > Insecta > Coleoptera > Elmidae > Elmis > Elmis aenea. The sequence goes on from OX393581.1 coordinate 48,587,262, forward strand.
GATTTTTGAGAGGCTATACAATTATTGTCAGTGTCGAAAATTCCAAAGGAAAAGATAAAATTATCTATAACTTCCTTGTTTTTATCTTTCAATCGTTCCAAAATTACGGCTGTCTACTTTCATAGCATACTTGAAAATATTAAGTTGCCCTAATAATTAACAATAAAATTGCGATATATCGAAAAATTTCAGGATTAGTTGCAAAACATGGTTAAAGTTTTTGAAAGACAATCAAATTTTCTACAAGACTATGTAAAAACATATAGGGTGTTGTGTTTAAGAAAAATGAGTTAACGATGTTTAAAGTTTCACAAGTTTGACCAAGCGTAAAAAACACCCTGTATAATATTTTTTAAATGTAGCTAGCGCAAAGTGTTAATTAATCTATTGTCAATCTAATTTTCAAATGAAATTCCTCCGCCTTTTTAACTAACTTAAATGTTAAAAAATTGAAAGGCAATTTTACGAAAACAGTTGACTTTAGACCCATAAAATCCAATACATTTTTATAGCGAATTTTAAGAGGAATCCAAAAATATAAAATTACACAGGGTGTTCCATTTAAAATTTCAAAGTTTAAGTCAGTTTTCGGTTAAACCGTTAAGTCGTATTGCAACCTCAGTATTTTCATTGAATCAGAAATGAAACGATAACGCTTTGATACAAAATTTCTTTGTAGTATATTTAATGATGTTTCAGATATTTGTCTGTTTCCATACTTTTGCGCATCCCTGTATATGTTTAATAGGGGGAAAAATGTCTCTCGCCACTTTTACACGCCTTTTTTAGTGGCAAGGCATTACTTTTGGTCTTCTTTTGTACAGTCACGAACTAGAGAGTCTTTATTTTTAGCACCAAATACGCGTACTATGAACTGTGCTAAAGAATATAACTTATCGCGATACTTTTCAATTAACATTTTTTAAACTTGCAGCCAATTTTTATATTAATTTGTCTTCCTTTTGTTACAGGTACGTTCAGGTGGCCAGGTGATTTGTGAGAATAATCGTAAATCTCGTTGAGAACACTGCTTTTATTACCGACAAAGATAAGTATGTGATGTTACTGCATTCTGTGTTTCGACAAAAAAAATCATTTGTCTACAAAAACTACGCTTAGTGCAAGCAAAGTTACTTACTTGCACAAAGAAACGATAATGAAATTTTTTTAAAGCAACAAACGCAATATAGATGTCTTAATGAATATCGTAGCAACTATCTAATACCCTAGCAACCATTTCTCAGCAGCCTAGCATAATACTTATAAAATTTAATTGAAAATCGTAACTTTTTACACAGTTGTATTATTCGCAATTAAGAAAAGAAGGTTTTATTGTTTGAAAAAATTAAATTGTTTCGAGCCAGTTTTTAAGGAAAGTTGAGACAAAATTCTGATTTGATTTTTACAGTTTGCTATTTTCAATCCAAAGAAAATCTTGAGCTACACTTTTGTTCATTATCATCTACATCTTAGTCGCCCGTGGAAAAGTATTTGTATTTTTAAAATACGGTAAAAGAGTCGCATTCACAGGTAACTTGTTTTTAGTCAAGGGTGTCGGTTTGATAGATGATCTCGGTAAAGGCAGCGGTCACGTCTCAATTCTTTCCACCTTGTTTCCCTATCGTCTTTCGACAGTCCAAGATATCAGCGCAGCCTGTTCAAAGCCGTAAGTGCCCCGGCTTGTTTAGATAAGGGGATGTATGTGTGTGTGTCTTAGCGCGACAAGAATTTTAAACTTCCAAAACTAAACCGACCCACGGCCGTCTAAAAAATACAACGTTCAATACAATTAAGTAATTAATAATCTAATGAATAACAGAAACACGGGGTTTGGTTAAAGTAACATTCGTTTAAGACACTTGCACAAAGTAGCACTGGTGTTAAAATACAAGTTAATCCCCAAAACAAGGCAACAACAGCGCCAACTATGCGATTTTTCCTAGCTCTAGGGTTAAAATAGTATAATCCAGAGGTTAACCTAGGTTCAACTTGTATGCACTCGGGTCTTAAATCTTTTAAACGGTGTCAAAAGTAATTCCAATATACTTGGTATTATAAGCTGTACTTATACATATGGTATAATCCAGAGGTTAACCCAGGTTCAACTTTAATGCAGTCGGGTCTTAAACCTTTTAAACTGTGTCAAAAGTAATTCCAATATACCTGGTATTATAAGCTGTACTTATACATGTAGGTACAGCTTTAATGTACTACCGTTTTTGTATTTCTATTGTATTCATTCTAATATTTTTATCTTGCCACTTCTATAAACGTACAAATAACGCGAATTGTTTGAATCAGGAAGTTAACAACACTTTAAATGTTCGTATAAATAAGGAAATGTCTTCAACTTAGCATATAATTTACTGTTTGTGTAGTTACACAATCGTAATTAACAGTTCTGGTAACACGTAATGTTTGTCACCAACAATTGTCTGGAACACGTGTTTTTCGCCTTAGTGCTACAAACAAATTAACCGGAATTACAAAAACAGGAAGGTTTACTTAGATTAGTGTATGTACATCCTTTTATGAAGTTTATGAACGAACTAGGGCTATCTATTTAAAAAAAAAACATGTTAGTGGTTTAGACCGCGAATGCAGTTTTATCTGTATTAAAATATTATATTAAACGTCGTAGAATATTTTGTGACATTTTGAATTATGAAGAAATAAAAACATTTGTAAACAGCGGAATTAGATCTTGTTCTTCTCGACTCCTTTTTCCTTTTCAGGCGTCGGAGGGTGGTGTCGTGTTCTGAGTCCATTTACTCCATGCCCTTTTATCTTTTGCTAGTGTTTTAATTTCTTCTACAGCTTTTCCATTTTCTAGCCCTCTTTCCCTTATTTGATCTTTCCATTTTCTTCTTGGTCTCCCTCTTTGTCTTTTATCTGGTTTTCCGATGTCCATTATTTTTCTCGTGATTCTGTCAGGTTTCGTTATTACTATATGGCCATACCAGTTTAGTTGTTTCTTTTATTCCCTTGTACATACTGAATTCATTTGATAGTTGTCCTGCAATTTGTACTTTAGCTCTAACAGTCTGATAAGCGCTTCTATTTGTGTTTATTAAAATGTTAAATATTTTCATTTCTCTCAGGGTTTTCCGTATTTCTGTCCACCGGATCGGGGGCTTTTAGGTCTATAAATGTTGAGTATAGTTCTTCCCTATTTAAAAAAACAGAGTGACGTATCGGTACGCAAAAACAAAACACTGTATAGTTGAAAATAATTTTAGGTTATGTAGTAAATTACCACAAACAACTTTTATTCAATTTTTTTTTTTGTAAAGTTGCCACAAGACGAGATATTGATCCGTTACGTTATTTTTTGTACACTCTGTATCTACCTTTCCTTTATTACCCCGAAATTTAAACTTTTACCCCATTTGGGTAGACTAAAAGTGCCGCCCCAAAAAAGTGCCGCCCGAGGCTGACCACCCTTCCACGCCCCCCTAGCTACGCTACTGCTTCTATCTCTAATGACTTCGCGAAAATAATTTTTTTTACACCGATAACTTACTTATTGGTGTCTCACTCATCCTTTCAACGAATAACAGAAAATTCGCTCGGACATAACTCATTTTTAGTGCGTTTGATTTGTAAATATCGTTCGGGTTGTATGTTTGTTTAAGATGACGTTAACGGCCGACCACAGAATCCCAGTATAATACGCACGTCAAAAAGTTACTGAGTTTTAAATATCAGTTCACGTCCATAGCTTTTAAGTGCTTAAATATTTTAAACATGGTCACACAATAAAAAAGAATATCTACCCACTATACTTCTACCATATCACATAACAAACTATTTCCAAGTATTTTCATTTCTCTCAGCGTTTTCCATATTTCTGTCCACCGGATCGAGGGCTTTTAAGTCTATAAATGTTGAGTATAGTTCTTCTCCTTCTTCTATTTTTCTTTCTATTATATTCCTTACAATATATTTGTTTTGTCTGTCTTTCTAGTCTAAAAGCTGCTTGTTCTTCTCCTAGATTTAATTCTACATGCTCTCATAGTCTCTTCTCTAGAATTTTTGGTGTATAGCTGGTAGCTAGGGTTATTAAAGTCCAATTATGAACAAAACTGTGGGTAGTTAATTTAAATTTGCTACATAAATTGTTTAAATAAAATACATAAAATTTTCCATGCACTAAAAAAATTGTTCTTCTGATCTTCTACAGCGACTTTATGAATATCATTTGTACATTTAAAAAAAAAAAGTTATATTTATATTAAACATAAATAACTTGAATAATTCAAAAGTTTACTGAAGTTAATTGTTTGTTTTTATGAAGCACGAATAGGCTACTTGATGTTAGACACAATGTAAAGTAGAAGATACTTATAGTACAGAAGTCTTGTAAAGTGCACCTAGTTTTTACGACGTAGCCATAATTTACACAGCATTCATTCAATCATAAAGCGGTAGGATGTCTTCTAATAGCAACTAAACCCGATTTAAAATTACCGATCGTGCAGCCTTGACGTAAAGTTCGCCCTGAACTTCACATTGTCACTCACAACATGCATTTAGCTGACTCACAGTACATAACTAGCCTTATTTTCATAACAAAGCCCATACAAGTGTGCTGTGTACACATGAAACTGCTGTGTGCCGCCAACATTCTTGATGGGGTGTGTAAAATTGCGTTAATTTAGTTAATCTCCGTTTTTTTATGCACGGCCATTATTAGCTCGCATTTTGTTTATTCATCGCATTGTTGCGCCTTCAACGGCGAGCTATCGGATCCGATTTGTATTATTTGTTTGTGTGTTTTGTTTTCCTGCCAACTTTGCACGCGATATTTTGCGGGTTTAATTGATTTACTTTTTATTAAACAGCATTCTACCGTGAATCAGCAGTTGTAATCTACGATACAAATACTAAAGGGAGTAACATAAAACTTTTCATTTTACTAACGTTTACTACAAACAAACAATTCACTACTTTATCGTTTGTACGTCTTTTAGGTTTGTCATTGGACAAATGTGTTCGTTTACATTGATCTGCAATTACATACGAGCAAATATATGTGTAGTAAAACTTGTTTTTTGATTCCGTTATGGCAAGTCTTTCGCTAAAGGCCGTTCATATTATCTAATATTAATAAGCAAATCCAGATGTATGATGCAATCAACTTCTCATTGTGAGACATAAATGGAAGATATTAAATAACGCATCTTCCTTTCGCTAATGTACACAACAAAATTCTTGTACTAGGTGGCATGATAAACGCAAAGTGAAAATATTCCAGACCTTAAAACATCGTTCAGTTTTCGTTCGAATAAATGAAACATTTTGCAGTTGACCACCCATTGGTAATGTGATTAATAATTAAGTGATGTTAGTAAGGTTAATTAAGCTTTTTAAATAAAGAAGTACAGTAAAATTAAGGAGTAAGGTACGTGTATTTTGCAAACCTAGACGAGAAATTTTACCTGACCGAAATCATGGCATAACAGCATTGATGTACCAAGTGTGGAGATGTAAAAGGGAATTATGTTGTAAATTAATGTAAAAAGAAATCTTAATTAAGTCTTTCTCTAATGAGCCTCGACGTTTTCAATTCACCCTTGTATTATCGTTAAGTAGTTCTACAGGATGACAATAATCTATACATGTGTTGTACGGGTAACTTTGTTATTATAAGAGTTACATAGTGCTTAGTAAAAACCTTAACAAAAAATGTGCAAATTAAAGTCAGTTTGTTAAATACCATGAAAATAGTTAAATTTTAAAATTTAATTGTAACTTTCGCATGATCAACACTCAAAAATAGAAAAAATTGTATCCGTAGGTTAGGCTGTGTCGTTGCGAGTATAAATAAAGGCGCCATGTGTTGTTGGTAATTTAATGCGCGAACAGTTTTAAAGTGGAATTTATAGCAACTTTTGACAAAATATCACAATTCTTTTGTCTATTAAACCTACACAATTTAAAAGCATTCAGAGTCATTGACATAAACAAATTAAAAAAATAATAAAACACCAGAAATAAACTAATTTTAATTGACATGTCTTTGAAATTCAAAATGTCGTCCTGCATTATAAGATTCTGTTATTCGGTTTCTAATCCGGTTTCTGTTATCAAAATGTTTGAGAAAGTCGTAAACCGTGGAATCCAACGACATAATAAAATCTAAAAGATTTTCTTTCGCCTGTTTTGATTCGGATTTTGCGTCCGCCGAGTTTTGCGTACACGTCCAGAATGTTTTCGTCTTTTTAATCCGATTCCTTTCCGACGATTCTGCATCGGGTATGTGCCTCAAGACAGTTTTATTCTATCGCTTTGATAAATGCAAAATTTTATGACAGGATTAATGCATATAGCAAGTAAAATGGATGTAACAATAAACACTTTTGTAACTGTGATTTATAGCATTTAAAATGCTTTAACGATTATACAACACAACACAAATTTTAGAGTTAAATGTACATAAATGTCCAATATAAACTAATCGGGGATATATGATTCGGCAAAAGAACTGTACCTTGGAACTTAAAATTGATCTCGTTGTCACACAATACATATATTGTCGAACGGCTCAAGTGCAATAAACACACAACTGTCGGTGTAAGTTATTACTGCGACTTATATTGCTGAAACCTTTATGATTTTCTTATTATTTGTATCCACTTTAAAGTCGAAATGATAACTTATACACATCGAGTACTTTATTGCTGATGGCACACATATATCATAATATGTTGAACCGTTATGTCCTTATTAGGAGAAATATGGGAATTTAGACATTCAAAATCAATAAGAAAATGTTGTACATTATAATTTCAATCAACGACAACCACCAAATTTATTAAATGAAATTCCGACAGAAATTGTTAGTCTACAACGTTAATTTATTGCAAATGAAAGCCAAATTTTGCACAATATTGTCTAAATACAGGGTGCCTTGTCTAGACACGACCCCAAATTTAATATAAATGATGAACAAAATATTTAATAGAAATTAATTAGTCGGCTTTGAAAATATCTCGATAATTTGTTTTAAATGTCCATTAACGCTCTATTTTCATCTTTAAGCTATTATGTTTACCCGATTATAAATTGGTTTAATAAAAAACAATATAATGGAAATTGTTTAATGTACATAAAAGAGGGTGATAGGAAGGCGAGGTACAATTGAATGGCCACCACGCTTTCCAGATTTCTCACCTTTGGACCACTTTTTGCGGGGATACCTCAAAAATAACGTATATAAAGCAAAATCAGAAAATTTAGATGATCTTAGAAATCGAATAATAGTGACAACCGAACAGATGTCAGATGAGAAGTGGCGGAACGTCATATCAACTTTTTATAATAGGCTTGGGTACTGTCAAATAGAAGAAGAAAGACAATTCGAACACCTTATTAAATAATAAAATAACATTTTTAATATTGTTTATTAAATTAAATAAATAAGGGTTTTCGCCCTGCACCTTTTAATTGGGTAAACTTAGCAACATGCGGTTTTCACAATTCAATTTCTAATTTAATATAGCATAATAAAAATGATTTATTTACGAAAATAGTTCTAAATGAGCAACTACAAATTCGTATATTTTAATGAACATATAACTAATCGAAGTCATGTTACTAAAAATGTCCTGTTTATAAGAGCAGTTGGTAGTTAATGTTGATAACATTATTAGTTCTTTAATACTAGGGGTGCAATTTTAGGTATATTGCAATAACTAATCATACAATATGTATTCTTAGAAGGTATGTATTTTCGTCACATTGTCCTAAAAAAGAAAACTCTTTTATGTCAATTAAACAATTTTGATTTTATTGTTTTTTATTAAACTAATTTACAATCAGGTAAACATATAGCTTAAAGATGAAAATAGAACGTTATTTGTCATTTAAAACAAATTATCGAGATACTTTCAAAGCTCGCTAATTAATTTCTATTAAATATTTTGTTTGTGCCCATTAATTATCATGAAAACCGCAATAACTCAAGAAATAATAATTTTAGACATAATAGGCCTTTAACAAATTTTAAAGGTAATTAAATTATCGATGAGGAAATGTAAAAATATATAGGGTGTTCCATTTAAAAAAATTGACTTATCCGTGTTGGTAGTTTAACCAATTGGACCGAGCATAAAAAACATTATTTTAAAATTTTAACTAGTCAGCAATCACTATGATACTATTGTCGGACAAAGTTTCAAAGAAATTCGTTCTGAAATTGCTATATTGTGAAATAAGTATCAATATTTTCCTGTTTGTGTCAAAATTTTCATAAAAACTTAAGTAACTCAAAAACGATTGATTTTAGACAGATAAAACCCTATACATTTTGAAAGACAATTTAATTCTGCATCTTAAACGTGCAAAATATACAGAGTGTTCTCTTTAAGAAAACAAAGTGACGTATCGGTACGCAAAAACAAAACACTGTGTATAGTTGAAAATAATTTTAGGTTATGTAATAAATTACCACAAACAACTTTTATTCAAAACTTTTTTTTTGTAAAGTTGCCACAAGACGAGATATTAATCCGTTACGTTATTTTTTGTACACTCTGTATCTACCTTTCCTTTATTACCCCGAAATTTAAACTTTTACCCCATTTGGGTAGACTAAAAGTGCCGCCCCAAAAAAGTGCCGCCCGAGGCTGACCACCCTTCCACGCCCCCCTAGCTACGCTACTGCTTCTATCTCTAATGACTTCGCGAAAATAATTTTTTTTACACCGATAACTTACTTATTGGTGTCTCACTCATCCTTTCAACGAATAACAGAAAATTCGCTCGGACATAACTCATTTTTAGTGCGTTTGATTTGTAAATATCGTTCGGGTTGTATGTTTGTTTAAGATGACGTTAACGGCCGACCACAGAATCCCAGTATAATACGCACGTCAAAAAGTTACTGAGTTTTAAATATCAGTTCACGTCCATAGCTTTTAAGTGCTTAAATATTTTAAACATGGTCACACAATAAAAAAGAATATCTACCCACTATACTTCTACCATATCACATAACAAACTATTTCCAACATATTTGAGTACCACTTCAACGTAATTTCAGTTCAGTATAAAATTTACAGTTGTGTGATTTAAACATTTTGGTCACTCATCACTGGGTTCTTGTTTTTTGGAGTTTTTGATCATATCCAGCTGTATTTCCTCCAAAGTTTTGCCTTTAGTTTCCGGTACATAGAGGATTATAAATATTGAACCTACGATGCAACACACCGCGAAAGTCCAGAACGGCGTGTGCATGCCATAATTATCCTTCAGTATCTGGAAGACTTTTGACGCGATGGTTCCCATTGTTACGGAAAACGTGTCGGCCAATCCCAGAGCTTTTGCCTTGACGTTCGTTGGAAAAAGTTCGCCTAAAATTAAGATGGGCCCGAAAGCTAAACCCACGCTGAAGATTACGTTGTAAGCTACTAGGGCCGCGATGGGCAACCAACGGATGTAACTTAACACTTCTTCGGAATGCTGTTGCAAGAAAAAATACAACCCTTCGCACGCCAGCGACGCAGCGCACCCCAAGCTCGAAATAATCATGAGAGGACGTCTTCCACATCTATCCACAAGAAAAACCGCCGCTACTGTGGTGACAAGTTCAACCAAACTGTAAATTATAACAGACAAGTTTGTGTCGACGCTACCATCAGCTTCCTCGAATATTGTCGCGGTATAGAACACGAAAGGATTTTTCCCACTAAATTTGTTCGTCACGCATAGAATCATGAATATTATTACAGCTCGTCGGTTGCTTTTCACGGCAAATAAATCTCTTATTCTTGCTTTTTCACTCGTTTCTTGCCTCCTCACGGCCTTGCGTAACGACGCAAATTCTTCTTCCACGTCGCTCGTTCCGCGCAATATCTGAAGACTTCTTCTGCCCTCCTCAAACTTTCCTTTTTTTATGAGGTAATACGGCGACTCCGGCATCCAAAAATACATTACAAAGTGCAAGAAAGGCACCGCGCAACATATGAGCGATGATGTAAATATGGAAGTTACCGGGCCAATCACGTTAATAAATAACGTCCCTATTATACCGGCGATGGCTATGGTTGAGGTCAGGATTCCGCGAATTTCAGGATCTGAAATTTCACCCAGATACATGGGCAAAACCGTGTATATGCCTCCTTCGACCGAGCCAATCAGAAAACGCGCGGCTGATAGTACGAAAATAGTTTCTGCGTAAGCTATTGCTATCCAAGCTAAAATTGTTATCGGGGCCATAGCAAGGACTGTGATTTTTCGTCCTATTTTGTCTACAAAAATTGCGCATAACAACGCTCCTAGCGGCGCTCCCACTAAAGGCATGACTGCACACCATGATCCTTCGTTGGCAGTTGTAGGAATTTCGCTTGTTGCGTTCAAAAGATGAGGCAAATAGGGTGAAGTCCATGCCAAATTTATGCCCGAGGTTATAGCGGAGAAAGAACCTAAAAACACGAATAATTTCATCACAGAACACTCATAATGCAACAAATACTTACTCGCAATCGTGGCTAGATACTGAAATGTACGCTTGTTCTGCATTTTATTACAAAAATACTATCTTCACATGTTTACTCAACTCAAATTTCAAGATTAGCGTGTGTTTAACTAAGAATCAGTTACTGTTATAATTTATATATAACACTGTTGACCTTAACTATGACGTAGAACAATAACGTTAAGTAATTTAAAACTTCAATCAATTTCTTGGGATATAAATACATAACGTTTTACATTATCAGTTAGTTCACGCACGCAAAATATGTATTGTTGCCTTTACTATTGTGCAAAGTTTACGCAGACCGACATTTCAGAACTTTGTGAAAGGTGTTTTAATTTTGATAACTGTTCTTATATAAATTACATGCTCTGAATTCAATGGACAACACGCAGTTTTTCGCTATCACATTAAGTTTTGCAGCAAAATGAATAAAACAGATTACTGAGTCTTTAAAGAAAAACAACACATAATTAAACTTCAAAAATATCTAAACAAAAAACTGTTTGGATAATTTATCTTAGAACAGCTGTCCTTATATCAATTACATGCTCTGAATTCAATGGCACACACAGATTTTTGCTCTCAAGTTTTTCAGAAAAAAGATTGATTAGTCTCTAAAAAAAAAACAAATTTATTTCAAAACTATCTAAACAAAAAACTATTTGCACAATTCAAACTATAATAGCTGTTCCTACATAAATCACATGCTCTGAATTTAATGGCGCACAAAGATTTTCGCTATCACATCAAGTTTTTCAACAAAATGGAAAAATATATTAATAATTCTCAAAAAAACATTAAATTTCAAAAAAATTTAAACAAAAAACTATCTGAATAATTTACGTTAGAATTGCTGTTCTAATAAATATAACATGCTCTAAATTCATTGGCACACGCAGTTTTTCGTTATCTCATCAGGATTTATAGCAAAATGGAAAAAAAGATTAATAAGTCTAAAAAAAATTTTTATACTTCGAAACTATTTAAACAAAAAACTATTTGTATAATCTATGTTAAAATTGCTGTTCTTATGTAACATGCACTGAATTTAATGGCACACACAGATTTTCGCTCACATCAAGCTTTTCAGGAAAATAGAAAAACATAATAATGAGTTTTCAAACAAAAACAAAAATATTTAAAACTAAACAAAAAACTATTTGTATAATTTATATTAAAATTGCTGTTCTTATATAAGTAACATGCTCTGAATTCAATAGCACACACAGATTTAAGCTATCTCATCAAGTTTTTCAGGAAAATGAAAAAACAGATTATTGTGTCTTCAAAAAAGCAATTTATTATAGAATTCTGTTGTGTGAAAACCTGATGTGCTATCAAAAAACTAAAAGCAGATTCGTAATCAGCGCCTCCGAATTAGTACATTCAAAACAACAAAATTCATGTCGGCCTGCGTTATATTACGCAAATAATTATTATTCATAGTAAATATGCCGCAAAAATTTAAATCCGTTTGCTGTAACATGGTACAAAGTTTTCGGTTGTAGTAAGTTTATTATGATGTAAATAAAACTATATATGGCCATAATTTTACAGTTACGTTTTTTTGGAAATATTTCGTTTCTGTTCGGTTTTAATAAATTAATATATCTAACTGTACATTTTAATATCCACTCTAAAGATTATAATTAATATCAAACTTATTATAAACTTTAAATTTTAACCTAATTAGTGGCTGGAGATGATTCGTGTGAACTGACATTTATTACCATCAATAAAATGCATTAACTACCTGTCACTGAATTTCAATATGTAACTGATACTGACCGACTGACGTTAGTTTGAATGAATAATGAGCATATTTGACGTTCATTTGCGTACTGAAATTCACAGAAACGTCAGAAATTTTACGAACAATTGTTAAAACTTTGTTTTATTGACGAGGACACGCGTTACTGCACTTCAAATATATATTTTAAAATATTCACCTGTCGAAAATTAATTAGTTAATGATATTGAATGATCTTTATAAAAACAATTGTTTGTCCATTTTTTAAGTCTAATTAAATACTGGGTAAGCTAAGGAGTACTATTTTATAAATTAATCACTGATTGCAAAAACAAATCAAGTCCATTATTCATGCAAATTGAGATTTCGATAGTTTTGCCTTATATAGGAGTAAATCAGTTGATTGTAAAAAAAAACAAGCCTGAAAACCTTTGTGGAAGTTTGAACGGGAAAAAGTCCTTGAGTTTGGTTTCTTTTACACTCAACAGTTCATACGAGTACATACATAGGTACATATCAGACTACCTGGTTATTAACATGTGTTTTAATTGTCAATTTTTGACGTTTATGTTTGACATATTAACTTCTACATTGTGTGCTCTGACTCCGTGCAGATTCGGGTTTTGTATATCTTTCTCTTCTTCATCATCGGTTCTTCTTGTACCTTTCGGTGTCGAGGTATGCTTCTTTATTTCTGTGTTATGTTTTTCTACTCCTGCTTGTCGTTAGCTAATTGTTGCACATCTCTCCAGCTGACTCCTTTTTTTTCTAGTCTCTGCCTCACTGCTTTTTCCAATTTTATTCTTGGTCTTCCTCTATTTCTTTTTTCCTTTTTCTGCATTTTCCATCCTATTTTCGCGTATCTACTTTCTGGCATGCGTAGTAGATGTCCAAGCCATCTTAATTGATTCGTCTCCATCTTTTTCTTAATATCTGCAAGTCCTAGGGTATTTCGAATTTATTCATTACTGATTTTATTGATCAGTCTATAGGTTTTATATATTGTAGTTATAAAATTAATTGTCGTTGGTGCACAATAGCACAATAGAGGAAAGGCTGCATCTACATGTCAAAAACGACAAAATAATTTTCCCAAGTACCTACTCCAGAAACACTTCCTCCCAATTAATTTTTAACCTGTGATAAAGGGACATTTAAAAAAAATTTGAACTGGCCAACAAATGAAACACGAAATCACTTTGATTGCATAAATAACCAAAGTACATTAATTATTAATTGAAAGTAGTGATGTTGAATACAAATGGATCAATTTTAATAACACCTCAGTAGATCTTTAAAAACACATTTTATTGTTTTTTTGTGGCAACTTAAATGTAAATTAAACAGTTGTTTTAATATTCCCAAAAGTTAGGTAAAATGTTTCTGCAATATAATACGAAAATCTATGAGCTCTTAATGATATATACAATTTAATAATTATAAAAATGGTGTAAGCCCTTAAATGGCTCAAAAAAACAAAAATATTGGTTTAAACAAATTCTCAAAAATTAAATTTGCTTAATAAATTTACATTTAAATTCACAGAACCGTGAGCAAACCTAATGAACATTCTTAGTATGTTTAAATTGACTGAAATGCAAACCCTTAATAATTTTAAACAAAGATAGATGAACTAAAACCACAGGTTCGTAATAACCTGTCCTTATATTTTAAGTGTTTTTGTAGCAAATACTTTATTAATTCTATCGACAACTCCAAATGTCAAATAAATTTTGTGTAGAAATTGACTATAGCTGCTAAGTTAGTACAAGTCTTGGTAAAAATCCACTTTTGTGAATAAGTTCTAAAGTGGAATCAACATACATGAAAAAACGTCAACATTTTTATCTCGAGGTATTTCATTTGAGCTATTTTAATCCTTAAAAGTATTTTGTAATATTGTAGATAAGAGTTTATCTAATTAGAATTTAAAATTTGTGGGTAATGTAATATGGAGTGGATAATTTATTTTTGCATATGATTAAATATGCTTTTTTTAAACAGTTTGTTTGGAAATGCTACAGAATAAACCAGATGTAAACATATCAGTCAGTGACAGATTCAGTTTATTGCTGAATTTTTTCGTTATCTAAATTTGTATTCGTACAGGTGTGAGAGCCGCTGGGTAATTACACGGTATTAGCATACAGGAAACTATTTAAGGTTGTCACCACTTCGCGGCGGCCATCTACAGACAAACTGCGTTGGAGTCGATTCCATTCCATCACAAAAAATACCCGTACAATAGTCGAATCCTCGCGTCGTCGTAAATTTTTGAAAATCGAGTATCGTTCAACCCGTTTTCAATGTTTTATTAACACGATAATTCACAGTTCTAAACCATCTATTAATAAATTTAAATGAACATTCGACTTTAAAAATACAGCTAAAGATATACCGGGTGATTGAATTTCGAGTTTAAGCATGGGGGTCTCGCTTATTATAGCTAAACGCCGGTCGTTGTAGTTTATGTTGTTTCCATGACAACCAATCAACAAACTAAAAGATTTGAAAGACTATTACTTGTCACATTAATAAATTCATAAAAATGAACTTTAATAACGAAGAAAAATGGCCAATACAAAAAATTCATTGTTTATAAGGTTGTGAGTAAAGAAAACTGCTTTCGGTTTTAAAAAAACATAAAAATGAAGTTAGTTTGCCTTAAATATCGTCAGTATTAATTTCACATCAATATAGTATAATGCAGTTAGTTTAACATTTATATTTCTGCTACTGGTTACGTTTGCCTAAGGCTTTGTACTTAATGTTTTTCCATTATACTCTTTCCGTTGCCTTTAATCACTATATTCTGGGGACTTGTGCTCTAAAATTATATTCCACTTTATCAAATCCGTTTTTTGCTATTCTTGCGTACCTTGTAGCTCCTCCTTAAAGATATATCTAAAGTCTATTTTATACTATACTATTTTTTCGTTTAAGAAAATCGTATACGATTTTCTAGTACGGTGTCAATCATTAAAAATCTTGAAGAAAAATTCGTACGAAATTACTACCTGCCCTAAATGCGTCCAATTTTAGCATGAGCGCATGCGTATTCTACTGTTACTGTATCTGACCGCATGTCACTTGTGGGTAAGGTTAACTGAAACAATCAAACGATGTTAAATACTACTTATTACCGTTATCCCTCACATTTTTTTTGTAGGAATAAATATGTAGAATGGAACAAGCGTTAAATATACGTTAAACTTGAAAATGATTCGCTTTCTGTTCTTTGATCAAATTGAACATTTGACATGGTTGCTCAAGGTGCCAACAAAATATGATAAAAGTTACTAAAAAGTAACCAAAATATATTGGAGTTTTCGTACCAAAAAATAGTACAATGTAAATGGTTCATATTTTCCATGCTAAATTCTTAAACGAAATTTTTGTATTAAAAATCGTATACGATTTTCTTAAACGAAAAAATAGTAACGTTAAAATATAACTTAACCTTCGTTTTAAAGACGTTTTATAAACGTATTATTCGAAATAATGAAAAAATGATGCGGCATTTTATGACGACACAATTAGTGTGGCGGAATTATCCTAAATTTTTAATTGCTGTTAACACACAGGTCGTTGTACGGACGTACGTGTGTTTATTGCGGTTATAGTAACGAGCTTCTTGTGTTTATTTGATGTCTTTTACGTGAATTGTAAATAAAAGAGGTATTCGCAATAACTTTGACAAATTGCGGCCGGCGAAAAAAAGTATATTGCTCTTGTATAAGTTGTGCGTAGGCATTTAAAATTAACTACCACATACTTTATGTAGATAAATCTAATCATGTTCGCATGTGTGTTTATTCATTGCGTTTTATTTGTTTTGTTTCGATCGGTTTGCATACATTACGTATCAAACTAATTCTATTTAGTGTATGCAAATTTGCCGAGCGCATAAGAATGTCATACGAAATGTGCTCTTTGTTTATTGACTGAGAACTGAAATGGAAAGCGATCCTTCCTGCATTTTTGACTGCAAACAAAACCAGTTATGAAAATGATCCGTCTGCGTTTTGTAGTGGCGATACTAATTGTAAGATTCTTTATGCCTACTTCTGAACATTCGTCAATTACGTTTTTATAAAGTTACGGATTTTGTTAAGTACCTGTTCGATGAAAAACCTGCAGTTTTTAAAATATAAACAATTTTAGTTAGCAAATGTACAGGGTGTTTCACTTTTCCATGGGACGTAATTAATAAAAAATACCAGGTAGGTTAAATGGGACAAAAGTTAGCTATTTAGGAGTGTATTTTAAACAAGATCTTATTTTGTTTAAAAATTCCATGGCTTGCGTAACGAAAAAACCGAAATCGATCAAAATTCTTAAACTTAAATATCTCGGCTATTGTTGCGAACAAAAACGCCAAAAGAAAAATGTTTTGTAGATTTTGTTTGCTATAAGATGGCGATAGTCTGATTTTTATTTATAAACTACCATGCGAGATATTTGACAAAACAACTTTTTTTTAAATGGCAGTTGTAGTAGGTGATGACTTAGATTTAAAGATTATTTTTTTCTCTTTACAATGATATAATATTTTATATGTCTATTATGCTTTTAAGGCGGTGACATTAAAGCAAGTGTTATGCAAAATTAAAATAATCATATTAATTTTTTATATGAATATATTTTATTTGTACTATTTTAATTACCTATAGCCCTATAAGTAGGTATGATTATTTTAATTTCGCATAACACTTGCTTTAATGTCACCGCGTTAAGAGTGGCGGTATAGACTATAAAAAGGGTCGAAATAAAACAATTGAACTCGGTTATTGTTTTTTCATGGCAACGTTGATTTTTATCTCGTTATTGCGATCTAAGAAATAAAGAAAGTCGAAAAAACAAAAGCGAATCGACCAAGCAAAAATTCGGTAAGATTTTGAATTGAAGAAATAACAGTTGTTGCATATTATTTTCCCGAAATTTAAAAACTTTCTGCAAAAATAAAGATAGAGCAAAAACGATGAGTAGATTTTTTTAGTTTTCATGAAAACGGTGACAGATATCTAAAATCTGATTTGATATTCCAAATCAGCATAAAATTTAGCTACTTTTTCAAATTTAAACCCATGGTCTATCTCTAAAAATAGACGAGTTCCCTATACTCCCCATGTTAAAGAGACTCCAACGAGAGATCAAGACACGAACCCGATGCAGTTTTATAGCGACGATCTCAGATCTTTCCAGTTTGTATAAAAACGGTTGCAGATATTTGGAATCTGTTTTCATATTCTTATTAAACATTAAATTAAGCATCTTTTCCAAACTTAAACCTACGCTCTAGCTCTTATAATAAGCGAGATATTCGTATTGAAACTCGAGTGTGTCGATCCACTGTTGAAGTCTCCTAAACCATAAGCATACTTATAAACAATATTAATTGTAGAATAAACACAGTAAGGGTCGTCGGAAGTAAACTCAAGACTTGTTCTCAAGTGCATACGGGCACTTAACGTGCTAGGAAGCAGGAATAACGTTAAACTGGTATGGTAGGCTATCGTTGCGAATACACAAAAACGCCAAAGGAAAAATGTTTTGTAGATTTTGTTTGCTATAAGATGGCGATAGTCAGAATTTTATTTAACAAACTACCATGCGAGATATTTGACAAAACAGCTTTTTTTTAAATGGCAGTTGTAGTAGGTGATGACATACATTTAAAGTTTGTTTTTTCTTTACAATGATATAATATTATAAATGTCTATTTTTATAAATAAGCGAAATAACCTAAGAAAATGCAAAATCTTAAGATAAAATCAAGGTTGGAAAATACATCTTTACTTGCCTAGACCAGAAAGTAACTGGTTGCCATGTTAGTGTCTTTACCGGCCTAGGTCAGAAAGTAGCTGGTTGCCATGGTGACAAGTCGTTTTGTTGATTTGCGCTCTTAAACAGCGTCATTATAACACCAAGCGAGTTTTTAATTGTTTGTTAAGTTATTTTTTAATTATGGATGGTGACGACTGACGATAGTGATTTTGGTGTCAGTGGCGGACGCAGAAAAAATATTGTACGTAACATACCTATAAAGTGTCTTTACTAGACTCGTGTGCTTTCTGGACTCGCCTACGGCTCGCTCCAAAACTGCTTGCTCGTCCAGTAAAGTACCACTTTCCGGTCTTGTTGCGTAAATAGCTATTACGGTACCCCTCTAAACGTTTTTATAAATATAGTTTTGTAATTAATAATAAATCAAGGTCTACACGATAAAACTTGTTTTATAAACGATAAAAATTTATGTTATACCAGTCAGTGTATAGAGAATTTTTCGACCGTGCATAACGTGTAAACACATAAGCGATAAAGCACCTCGGCACAACACTGAACCCAGTTAATTGTGAACGTATCTGGTGGTATTTTGCATAAGAGTGCACCCGCGTGTGCCGCCCGAGGCTCGCTACCGTACAGACACACCCCTTGAGACGAGAAAGATAAATGCAGGATTCGCATATTAAACAGATACAGATAGAAAACAGGAGTTGTGCCGATCTGACATTACGATCGCAAAACCCTGTAATCGACCACTTATTAACATTATTCCGATATTTGCCCGGGGTGTTGTACTTACGACGGCCGCTGTCTGATTTACCTTTATGGCAAAATAATCTGTTTATGTTCGATAAAGCACGAAATTTCAACAAATTTATTGCTTTTCTATTGAAATTAGGGGGACTCTTGAAACTTGCTTATGAAACTGTATTAACCACTTGAATTGACATAAATATACCTACATTAACCACGATGTTAATTGAATTCTTACTTGAAAATTATCTTTACTAAAAGAATTAATACAGGATTTTATTTATTTTTTAATTTAAACCCTAATAGAGTTTATGACAATCTGGTTTTTGCGACCAATGAGCAGTTTAATTCTAGCCTAAATTAATAATGTTCAAACTTAGTGTAAGGTTTACCCAATAGAAGTCCTTAGTTTGCTAATATATAAGTACACTAATTATTAACGTGCACACTACCGCACAGTCTGTGCTTTAAACTTTTGCTTAAACTAACTCAAAAGGTTGAACACTTTTAAGTCTTCTTACTAATCCTGTAGTGTCCAGAAGCTGGATCGCCTCGACGTTTACATGTTGATGAAGCCTTTCTTCGTGGGAGGTTGGCAAACCTCTTAATGGTGTTGTTTACAGTGTCCATGTTGAGGTCCCGATGTATGTCATTATTTCTGCAATACCAAGGTGCATCAACGATTTTCCTTAGTGTTTTGTTCTGGAATCTCTGGATGATCTGAATATTGCTCTGTTTGGTGCATCCCCATAACTGTATCCAAATGTCCATACAGGCTTGTGTAGCAAAAGTTTATTATGTAGGGACTAAGAGGAATTCCTCCCGATTAGCCAGTAAATTTTTTTTATATTTAATACTTATTTCTTTCCTTTTTTTCTTGATATGAGCTTTCCAGCGTAGCTTAGCGTCCAGTGTAATACCCAAGTATTTTGCTGTGTTGGAGTATGGAATTCGTTTATTATTTAAGTTGATTGGTACATGTTCCATTTTCTTGTTGGTAAAATTGGCAAGTACTGACTTAGTTTCATTTAATTTTATACGAAAATAGTCCTACAAAACCTTTCGATTTTTTAAAAACATTTAGCTGTTTCAAAATTCACGATTTATTTCATTACCCCTTCACGGTACGTGCGTATTGTTTTTCGTGAGACAATAATTATTTAGTTGTGATAGCGATAAATTCAAGGAAAGCGCTTATTCATACTGTTCAGAGCGATCTTAAAATTCCATATTATTAAAGGTGGCAGTAATAGAACCGGAAAAACTTAATTATCGAATAATTGTATCATGCAGTCAATAAATCAATCTCATTGCCAGACCACCTCGTGAAACTGCCGTATATGAGGTACAGCCAGTGAACGTAGCAATTTCATTTTAAAAACCGATCCCATAACTCACTGCTTAGAAAAAGACGTCCTGAAATAAACACTTGTAATAGCTCTGTATCACATGGCTGGGGATTGTACCGAGACACTTATTCTTTACAAATAAACGCTGCCAGAGACATCGTTAGTGCATCTCTTCACAGGTGTAACACTACCCGTTATTGGTTGTTAAGTAAAGTCTGCAATTTATACTATTGCGCTGGTAATGAAAAAATCAATTTTCTTTTAATTAAAAACATTTTAGGAAACAGTTCTTTTTTGTTAGAATCCCAGAATATTCCAATCCCCATTTGGATGGGTATTCAGTAATTTGTATGAGAAAACTGATCAGTTAACATGTAGGAGGTTGCCTATTGGCGAGTTCCTTTTAGATACTCAACTGCTGGTTAATGATTAGCTACTGGGGTTTCATTTAATACTTTTAAAATTAAAATGTAGTTGGTAAGTCACTTGGAGCGCATCGCTAAGCCTACGGTCTACGGTAACCAATAATTCTTCAAAGCATGCTTCTAAAAGTTAGTTAGTTAGTTAAGTTAGCTTTATTTAGCAATTGCTATTACATTGTAACACATAGGTAATAGAACATATAATAAAAATAAAAATAGAACGAAATAAAATTAAAAAATCTAAAAATCTTCTAAATTCTAAATATCTAAAATAATTGTTTAATAGAGTTCTAATACGTACTCCTTAATTAATTTAATACCTTTCTTATAATTATTACATATTTTGACTTGATGCGGCATATTATTAAATATTTTAAAACCTTGATAAAATAACGAACGAGCAGTTTGACTTTTAATACATTTCTCTATAACGAAATCAAGCCTATTTCTAGTTTTATAACTGTGGATCTCATGGACTAATTTACATTTTCATACAGATATTTTGGTGTTTTTTGTAATTTAATTTTTAAAACTAGCTCTAATGTTCTAAAAATTATTCTCTGATTAATACTCATGAATTGAAGTGTATTTAACATAACCTTGATAGGGGAATGAATTGAACACTTTAAAATAGTGCGCATGGCGCAATTTTGTAATTTCTGTAATTGTTGAAGTTCATTTTTATTTAAATTAATAAGTAATGAAGCGCAAAACTAAAAATTAGGAGCTATTATTGTTTTATACAGTAAAACGCTAGTGTACATACTAATGTGTTTGCTACATCTTTTGAAGAGACAAATCTTTTTGGAAATGTTGTTCATCATGTATTTTGTGTGTAACTTAAACGTTAAATTTTCATCGAATATAACACCAAGGTATTTAATTTCGGTTACTCTTTCTAAATTAGTGTTGCTTATTTTTATATCCAGATTAGCATTATAAATATTTGTTTAATAGATAATGTGTTAGGTTCCCAAAATCATAAATTTGGATTTATCAACATTAATACGTAAATTATTATCGCATAGCTATTTATAAATATTACTTAGATCTAAATTCATCTTATCTACTAATTCAATTGTTTTAAATCCACTAACAAACAACACTGTATCGTCCGCAAACATTTTTATTTCACAATGTTTGGCGTATTTGACCATATCGTTTATATAAACAACAAAAAGCAGAGGACCCAGAACGGTTCCTTGTGGTACACCATGTGTGGTTTTTAAACAAGATGATATAGTTCTATTATATTTAACTTTTTGATGTCTATTTTGTAAGTATGATTTAAACCAAGACAATGCTACCTCACTATCCCTATTTTTTCTATTTTTTTAATTAATAATTCTCTATTAATCGTCTCGAAGGCAGTCAAGTAATAGTTTATCTAATCTCATTATTACAAATTCAAATTTCTTCGTCAGCTGAAGCAACGTGCTTCGCGTTACAAAGGGCTCAACATTTTTAGGGAATTGCCGGTAGAATTAATACAAGCGACATCTATTCTATTTTTTTAAGATATGTTTGGAGTTTATGAAATGTTTTTTGTTATGTATTAATATACAGTACAGAGCAGAATGTAAATTATGTAGAATTCACCGCAAAACTAAATAAACCTTTCTTCTTATTATTATAGGAAGCTATAATTTTGCACATCTGATTAATATTTTTGAAAGGTTATTCGTGTTATGCTTATGAGAATATAATATGATTAAAACTCCTAAGCAATTAACAAATAATATATTTATTAATACAACTTCTGACATTTGATTTCGTGATTATATTAAAGTTCCCATAACCCAATTTGGGTCATCGAAATCTGTTACTATACGTTTGGGTGTGTATTAATATTTTGATAAGTTTAATGTTAAAACATATTTTTTCAGTACACACCTCTTTCGCGAAAGTGTAAACATTCTTTGAAAGTTCTCATTCGTATATCCTGGTACTAAACCGACATAAATCTTTTTCGTTAGCGAGTTTATAGAGACATGTTTTTATAAACAAATGATTCATTTCAATGTTGTACATTGTACGGTATATCATACTTGGATGTGCCGGTTGTAAACGTAAATTCTGCGCAAGATGGCATTATATTATATTTTATCGTAAGCGACTCTCAAATGTGCACCTATCTATTATGAACGCCAATAAAAATGTGGGCTGTTTATTCATTGCTACATCCTTCCACACAGCCGGTGGATGATTTTAATGTAAGCGAGAAAAATATTAATCGATCGGACTATATTCGGCGAATTTATTTAATCTCGCGATTGACAAAACACCATCAACCCGATTTTGGTATAATGGCGATATTTGTCACAACGATACATATGTAGATCATTAGAGGACGCTAATCGCCAATAGCACTCAATGCTGATACAAAAATATCAAAAAAGGGGCGATGCGTTAATTAGTAATATCTTGAGAAAAGTGTTGGTAATGTATCAGCCTTTTTAATATGGATTGCGTTAAAAAAGACATTAGCAACCACACTTGTATGGCTATGTATAATTTGTTAATACGATAAACATTTTGCACTTTAGTCGTTTTGACAGTTCTTTTGATGAGTAATCTCGAAAACACTTAAAGTACTCTATAGGTCTGTTCCAACAAGCGATTTAAAACCAATCCATGGATCAATATATGAACTGTTTTATTGGCATGCTTGAACTATGTACTAATAAATGTATTGGCCAGTATTAGCCCATGTTGGAACGTGTTTACGACTGGCATAACTGCAAGTAATTTGTGTCTATTGGGTTCATGGAAATGTGCGCATCGCAAGGGTAAACACCTTAAGAATCCAGTACTAAATGGGATTGGGAGGGCGATGCATAGCTACCAGAGCTCAGGTTAGTTATGAACAGCGCATGCGTGTAAAAATCCAAGCGCTAGTGTATGCCTTCATTCGCGTACTGTTTTGACCGTACACTGACTAGTTCATGCATTAATTTTGTAACAGATGGAACAGCCGTCCGGTGAACTGTCAATGACTGTGATGGAACGCGATATCGATACTGCGCAGAATCCTGACAGTACATTGCGTCGTACATAGCCTTGTTGGAACAAACCTTATATGATTACTTAATAACCAAAGTTTACTTCTTATTATATTTTATTAATTTCTTAAGTTTCAGTAATTGCTGAAAACAAAGTTTGTACATATTATCGAGTTTTGTATTTATTCGCGTGTTGTTTTCGAATGTAGCAATTATTCACAAAATTCTCGACCGTAAGTATACATTCTCTTGTCGCTCCTGTAAAAAGCTACAACTTTATTTTACATTTTTCACCAGATAATATCCATCGTATATAGAATGCAATTTGTTTAAGATTAAACACGTTGAAAAGATTGATGAATAGCTATTAAATGCACAGCACACTGTTGCCAATATATATCGTATGAGCGAGCAAAATTCTTTAATGCTGGAAATACTAATTACGGCAGTTTACCGGTTCGCCGGAGTATAAGTGCGTAATTTATTATATACATCACAGATGAAACGTAGAATCTTGCGTTAAGCAAGATATCCGTTTTCGAAGTACTGCCAAATATATCACAGCGGAAAGATGGCTGTGGTACTTTGATATCCTGCAGTTTGTTAGTCAAGTCTTTTACTAAGTGTAACCCTGGTAGGAATTGTTCTGGATTCATAATAAAATAAATGTTATATATAACGTATTAAGAACATGCCATGCCTCTAAATCTAATTTTAATCCTTACTAGAAAAAAACGAACGTGCTTAATTGTTATTTCGGGTGTAAAGAAAAATCCACGTTTTGAAATATCTACCTATCTATAGAATTTCCAAATTTTTGGTTTATTTTCGAAACAAGTTTTGGCACTCTAATTATCTGCTGAACATTTTTTACAGTGTTTAGCTGAACTCACAGTAAATATTTGTAAATAAGGGCTTTCATAATTGCTCAATAAGTTCAATTTTATAAAAATGCTTTTGCACAAAAGTGCAGTTTGCATATTTTTAAACTGTCACAATAAGTTTTAAGTCGTAATTAAAAGGAATTTGTTATTTAGGTGCAAACAACGAATTTATAAAGCTCTATTTTAAAATTTGTCTATATCTTTTTCGAAAAAAGATCAAAGATATCTTTTGCACGTTTTTCGAATTGTCATGAATATTTTAAGTGATTTGAGGGTGAATTGTTACTCATGGTCAAAATAAGTGTATGTTAAATTTTAAACCAATTGCTTTACTTGAATAAATTTTCTTTATTCTTTGGAATAAGAGCCAAACAACGACTTTTTAAATGTAAATTTCACTTTTTTAATTCATAACTGAGGCCAAACAATTGTTGTATAAACTCTCTTAAGATGTGACTATAAAGTAAAGTTTAAAGGTAATTGTTTTGTTTTTAACTTTAAAAACGTCAACAAAATTAGAAATTTGGAAAAATAAAAACTGCAATTGGCAAGCAATAAAATTTAAAGATCAAGCTTCAAAAAAAAACGCGATAAATTGTAATAAGAAAAAAGTAAAAAAAAACAGTTACCTACAACCTTCATTATAATTAAAATCTTTGTCATATATCGACTCTGTGCATAATTAATTACAAAGGTTTTAATTAATAGCGAAGAGTATTAATTATTTCATGTCATAAACTATAAATTAATTAATTTTTTTTAAGCAAATTACATATTACGTATATTCTAAACGCTTATATTTTTAGGACGTTTGGTACATTATTTTTAAGCTAATAATATTAAAAACACATTTACGATATTATTAAAATATAAAAATTATCGTATGTATTTTTACAACATGCCATAAACATCCAACGGTTATACAAATTGCAATGATGGGAGAGATATTTTCAACATTACGGAAAAAAACGTAGGAATTTTGTGACATTTTGTAATAAATACTACAAAGTTCAGTAAAGTTCGTTTAGCTGCAAGTCATGCTTACAGGAATAATGACAATTTAGTGTTCTAAAATAATTAAAAATCATAAAAGTCTCACGTAATTAAAATCCCAGGACAAGATTTGCATAGCTTAATAAAAATACGCCCAAAATATTTCATCACCGAGTCGCCATTCTCTAAAACTCCCAATCGAGTCAGGTTTGTGTAATATAACAGCAATTTATTGTTTGATGAACTAACGTCTGGAAAATGTGCAAAGTATCTCTGCTGATATACCTTTCTTGCACTTTAAAAAATGTGCTCTGAAGGCAGGGTTCCACTAACGCAGGAAATTGTATCAAACAACAAAAAAAGGTACAACATTAAAATCTACGAACGAATGCAGTGCTCTATTACAAAAGTTTCTATCCAATATTATAAATATCATGTGAGAAATATGTCAACGTTCGAAGTTGTTAATAATCGACGACAATTTATACGGAAGTAGTTTTACAAGCAGTGTGAATGCAACTAAAGGCGTTCCCACTACAAACTGCAAGAGATATTTGACACACATATGTATAATTTACATAAAATTACCTATCTTGAACAGTTACTTGAATATTACAGTGACATTTACCTATTTATGCTTAATTATATAAATATTGGAAATACTTGAATCTAGGAAACATCGCAGTGATTGTTTTTGTATCAATATTAACGATTTACGAGGTTAAATAGTATACTAATGGGACATTGCCACGAAATAAAGCTGTATTTTAAAGAAAACTGAAACATTAACAGTCTAAAAGTATATTAGAAAATCAACCGCTAACATTTTGTTAAGGGTTTTACAAATTTCAAATACGAGGAGCATCGAATCGAATCAGAAATACTTTAATAAATACCATTTTTCTGCGTCCGTCCAGAAAATCAGTTGTTTCCGATCAATTTTTAGGCCGGAAAATACATCTTTACTGGCCTAGGCCAGAAAGTCACTGATTGCCATGGTAAGGAATTGTCTTTACCGGTCTAGGCCAGAAAGTAGCTGAGTTGTTTTTTGATTTGCGCTGTTAAACAAGCGAGTTTTCGCCTGTCGTTTGTTAAGTTATTGTGTGATTATGGATGGTGACGATAGTGATTCTGGTGTCAGTGGCGGACGCAGAAAAAATATTGTACGTAACATACCCGTAATATGTCTCTACTGAACTCGTATGCTTTCAGGACTCGCCTACGGCTTGACCGAGCTTGGTGACTGGTTGGTAAAACAACCTAACTTGTAATCGGGAGGTCCTGGGTTCGATTCCCAGGGCCGACTGTCATTGTAGAGGTTTCATTTGGTTTCCTCTATGGTTAAGGTAAATGCTGTGGCAGTACTTCCACCTATCCTTGCCCATCCCTGACTATCCACATCCTTACCCATTATCCTTGTACCTCTAACGACTGAAGAGGGGGTCAACCCCCTTTAGCAGTCTCCGCGCGAGCGGAAAAACACGTGACCTTGGACCTTTTTTTTGCCTATGGCTCGTTCAAAAACTGCTTGCTCGTCCAGTAAAGAAAGTTCCACTTTTCGTTCTTGTTACGTAAATAACTATTTTAGTGACAAATATAAAAGGCAACTAACGTAAAGGTTGGCTGTGATCCTTTAAACTTAATGGTTTGTATATCATTTTCAAAGCTACAATTACCATGTTTCAAATTCTGTCTATTGTAGTGTGGAACGACGTATTTTTATCAAATTATAGCAAAAGAAAACGTAAATTTTACCCAACTTTTAACTTGACTGTTTGCACAGTGTGAGAATAATTGTAATTCACAAATTTTGAATTTTTAAAGTAAAGACGACTGTTGTTACATGTAAATTAATTAATTGAATATTGCAGTGATTATCATTTAAATATTCCACACAAAAATAACAACAATTCAAACTATAATCAATACGAACTTATAATTTTTCCAAACAACAGTTTATTTTTGTTGATTTGTTGTAGCTACTGGAAGACGTGCTGTATTTCATAGCTATATCGAATGCCGTTGAGAACTTCTGCAAATAAAATCCTGCTACAGATCGTATTTCTGAGTATTCAGTCCTGTAATTGTTATGTGTTATAAAAAGCTGCATGGACATGTTTGTCTTCTTCCGAAGCTTCGGCCAGTAATTGTGTAAACCAGCTGTGTGAATTCACCGCAAATGGCTTAATCTGCACATTTATACCAAAGACGCCATTCAGTACGAAACAGTAAATACTTAGTACATTCAATTAACGGACTATTATAACACGTGCTGCCACCACTATCAAGACATTTTTTTATTCTCACAAAAATGGAGATCAATTACGAAGAGGTATTTTACTGAAATACAATAGCGCAATATGAGAAATGTTTTAAATAAAGAGTTTTGCTAAAGAAACTATTTAAACAAGTGTGTCTTATCCAATTTTAATTTTTGAACCATTTCACCAATACAAGACGTCCTGTGTATTTATTTTCGTTAATTTTGGGAATCTTAAGTCGTATCTGGTCCTACTTTGATATCTGTGAATGTTACTTACAGTTTTTTTGTCATGTTACGTGGTGTTAGTGTTAAACAGTTAAATGGATATTTTTTTAAAGTTGGGCCAATTTAATGTATTATTATTTCGCTAATTGTAAAGTGTTTAGAGCATTGCTCTATTTTGTTGATTTTGCACTTTGGTTATGTAGCCCTTATTGCATAAAAACAAAATGCTAGGACAGTTATCTAAAACTGAAACTAAACTACCAAACATATTAGTTTTCTTCGCAACTTTTTTGGGAATGTAATCCACTGTGCTTTTACATTTCAATAAATAATAAATATTATTTTTCATAATTTTTTAAAACAAAAAAAGAGCTTGTTTTGTTTTTTTTTATAATGTGCTTCTTTTATTTTACGGTTAAAAATTCATTTATTTCCTTAAATATTCATAATTCTTTCTAAATAAATTAATGGCTAGGATGTATTGAGGTAGTAAAAAATATCAAAATACTAGATTAAAAAAGAAGAATTCACAGTAAATAAAATGCAAATTAAAATACATATGTTCAGTACAAAAACGACTTTCACAGTAGGAGAAGATTGTTTGCACAGCAATAAAGTTTTTTTTTACAGCAAAATAAAAATTCTGCTGAGTGAAGTGTCCACAGTAAAAATTATTTTTAACATTATACCTTTTAAATAAACACAGCAATTTTTTTAAATTTATTTCAAAATGAAAACAGTAGTTTCATACAACTCAAAAATGGCCAAATCACAAACAAAAGACAGTGCAGAATATATTTATTATAAAAAGTATTAAAAAAGAATAAATCTTGACATTGACCTATGGACATTTAATCAATTACAAGGGCTTTTGTAATTTTTTTTGCTCCAATTGTAGCTATTTAAGCCTCAATTAGAGGTTTTACATATTTCAAACGTATGGCCATACCCAAATGTTTTTTACACAGCATTTTTTTTTTCATGAATGCAGGACAATCGAAATTACCATAAATCCAGTTTTCTTTGATATTATTCTTTGGTAATTCCATAGTCCAGGTTGTAAAAGAATTTATTACAAAATCTCAAAAAGTTGTCCAATCTTCAGCTTTCAAATTTTCAGATTACTTATACAATATTTTTTCCTACGAGAACTTCGTAATAAGTAACATATCATCTTCTTTACAATTTCCTTTTTAATTTATTTTTTTTACCCAATTATAAACAGCTATGATCTAATGTTATTATTAGACACTTCGATATTATTTAAATTTATTTGCGTAAGCTAATGACCATTTCTGGACCATTTCCATTGCCAAAATTTTGAATTGATTTAAAAATATGCGTTGTCGCATTGTGTGTTCACCTTTAATTACACGATTTGATGCTTCATTATTGGTACTTGGTGCATATTTTGCAGCAACTTCGTACCAATGTTGATGTATTTACTGTGAAATGAACCGTTTTGCTTTGTGTAGTTATTTTTTATTCCGTGCATAATTTTTTACTGTGAATGTAGTTTATTTAATGAGAATATGAATTTTTTTAAATGCATTTAATATTTTACTGCGCGAAAAGATTTTTTATTATGCATGTAATTATTAATTATGAATACTCATTATATAACTCAATTTAAAAAAAAATTACTGTGCGTTTAATCTTCAGCGTAAATGTATTGTGGTAAAAATAATATGAAAGAATGTTCGTTTTCAAATTTAAACGTTTGCGCATTATTTCAAATAGAATATATTTCTCTTCGTTGTAGGGACCCTAATCTATTATATAATTATATTCTCCTAACGACTTTAGTAACATCGCCTTAGAAATAAAAATTAAAGGAGCAAAAACTGGCAACTCTTATATACCAATTAACTAAATCGGTAGTTGTTGCTCCATCTTCCTTTTATAATGCCTCGATAGCACTTTAGAAGTTTTTTTTTTACACGGCCTCGCTCATTTTCCTTGCCGCTACGATACAAAACACTCCCGACGTATTTCGCGTGTAGATAAAAGCGTTTACATATAAATAAAAACTATTTACATGTTCAGCTTTTGATAATGATTAAGAAATTATCTCTAACTAAACCGATCTTATCTCGATCGAGTTGCATGGATTCTTCCTCAAACACGAATAAAACTTTAAAAAAAAGACTGTCCGGAATAAAAATAAATACAAAACCCGACATGTGGAGGCTTTAATTAGGTGTAGAATACAGATGGACCCTCATTATAATTCAAGAAAGCATTATCTAAACCTGAAGTCGCTCTATCACAAAAGTAAGAAAACCAATAACGGATCAATCCAGACACTTCGACGAAATACAAGGCCCATAAATTATATAAGTCACCTTTGATTATAGGCAGGAGCGTATCAGGGGATATCTACTAGGTCGGCCACCCAAAACATGGCGTAATTGCTGTTAATGGACGCGACACAGTCTAAAATACATACCCATGGTGGTACCCATCAAATCGTCTCAATATAATATGCAAATACTTGATGGATTGCAACAAGCTATGATTTGCTAAGTGATATATTTAGTTGGAACGATTCACAATTAAGTTTCAACCTATATCTTCACGAAGTTTAAATGTAACTGTGTGGAATATGAAAGAACTTACTTATACACTTGGTATCCAATAAAATTAAAACACTAAACTCAAAGGCCTCGTTCGTAAATTATTCTTGGAAGAAACAATTTGCAAAAAGCATTGGTATGCACTTAATTAACTATTAAAACGATTTTTCCTCTCAATTTTACGCCTCTTTGCCGCTAAGTAAGAGACTTGCTTTCATGCTTATGGATGTTAATGCTGTTTGTGAGTTCCTCTTCCTGTCTTTTACCAACTTTAGAACACTGAGGCACTCAAAATAACACAATTTTTAAGTGGCCCAATATAGTCTCGGTTCTGTGCATCAGTTAGCTAAATTTTACACTGTTTTTTCCTATTCCATGCATATGTCTTAATCGTCTTAGCTATCCGTTCTGGATTTTGTACTCAATCACTTCCGTTTTGAGGTGTTTTCTATATGATCCGTTTCTTATGCTGTCCTCGCGTATTTTCCTTTAATGTTTCTTAGAAACTTACATGTCCTTACTTCTAATCTGGCTATTGAGATTTTATTCTAATGGTCCTTTATTCTCATTCATTAATTAGAAGAGACTAAACCCTTTATGATCAGTCCACACCTTTGTTTCTTTCGGTATGTCCTTCATTTTTAGGAATAATTGAGTTATTCCAATAAAAAGCTTTTCAAAGACATTATATGTTTTTGTTTTGTAAGCTATTCAGGTTAGTCAATTTTGTTTTGTATTATTAGGTTGATGCATAA
Organism: Elmis aenea; assembly: GCA_947652605.1. Lineage (NCBI taxonomy): Eukaryota > Metazoa > Arthropoda > Insecta > Coleoptera > Elmidae > Elmis > Elmis aenea. The sequence continues at coordinate 48,618,504 of OX393581.1, forward strand.
TTATTGAAAATTATCGATAATTCTTGGTAAAGATGCCCGAATGCAAGTTGAGCTGAAAAAACACGAGTGTACGAAGTGCACGAGTGTTTTTTTCTGATTCAACTTGCATGAGTGAAGATTTGTCAAAAATTATAGGGTATTTGCAATGCACGGGTTATATTTTGACAGAAAATTTCCTTCACTTAACCTACCTGTCAAATTAAATGTATGTAAAATTTTACAAGTACTGTCAGAGTGGTGCGTTAGGGGTGTGGTTTAATCCATATTAAAGTAACGCTACTGGTCGCCGAAACTCGTAAAAAAATTATCAAGACTAAAATATTTACTTCCTTCTCCAAATTTATATTTTCCACCAATCACAAACTCAGATTTTTGATGCGCATTATAATTACCTAACCCTATTAAAGAATTATATTATAACAAATTAAACGTCAACTTCAAAAAACAAATCTTCGCGAAAAAAACAGCGGATAATTATGCATCGACCTAATATTATTTTTGTGGCGACCGTGATTTTTGTTAATAGTTTACTATATTTTTTCCACGTCTGATTTATGGAGTACGGTCCACGGTTCCCCTGACGCGATAAACTGTCTCTTCAGATGCGACATTTTAACGCCCACAGACTTATTTACTAGAACATTTCGGCCATAAATTAAAAAGCATCGGGCTGTTGTCCCACTAAACATGAGCTGATTAATTACGAAGGTCGAAGAATGTCAGTTACCCTCGAACAAATTCCGCTTTCGTCGTTTTTGCTTCTTATAGAACACGCTGCTTAACATGGAGGCGATATCTCGAAACTTCTTTGAATTTTCTTGCGGTTTTAAAGCAGGAAACTGTTTGGTTCGGACGCAGGAATAAAGTAACACCTTCCATTGTGTGCAGTTTAGTCAACCTACGACGACGACTGCACCGCGAACATTATTATAAACGTTATGGTAAAACATGGTAATCCTCTATCTGCATACAAAACATTTCAAATAAGAGCAACGTTCTAAGAAAGTCCAGATTTGCATGTACCAAAATTGTATTCAAATTTCGCATAGATCTAGATATTCGAGAACGAATGAATGTTCGAAATTTGCAAACAGAACCAGTAACGTAAGACGGCTTTTGCTGGTGGTCGGCTTAAGATTTCGCACGGTTTCTCTACAAAGATGTAATAATTTTGAGCTTCGGTGACCATGAATTGCATAAATTTTGTTGCATTGCAGATGCAACTTATGCGCATGTTTAAAATTTGCATGCATAATGACAAAAAAACTTAAAGCGCACATAATTTTCTGACTCAATTACAAATTCAAGTTATAAATAAGATGTAAAGTTTTTATCGCGTCCTTTCAGGTCTTATTTATTTATTTTCAAAACCGAAAGTAATTATGGACCCAATAATTTGTCTTGGCTCATAAAAAATATTATCAACTTATATTAATTACCTACAAAAACAAATTAAATTAACGAATCAGACAAACACTTTAAAATTTCTTAGCTACACAGCTTTATATTGACACACTCAACCTCAAAAATATTACTTTTGTTTATTTGCGATACTTGAATTGAATTTATCAGATAAAGTGACAAACTAAAAGACAGTAATAAATTATTATTACGTTTCCCGAGACTATAACTGATTTATTTATTTATTTCTAACAGGGGGCCAACCCCTTCTTACAAGAAAGTAGTTGATATAGAAAATCACAAGTAAACACACAAATACAAATCAAAACGCACAACGCTAAACAAAAATGACAACAATGTGAACAATAATGCAGAGACAAAAATATACAGTGTGTCCAAAAGGAATGGAATATGCTATCTCAGTAAATATCCACTTTAGGGAAAAATGTTTTGAATAAAAGTTGTTTGGTACTTAGTTTTCCACTATAAAACAAAATTAATTTTTTTTTAATAACAAAAGCGCAATGAAAAACAATTGAATTTTTTTAAATCTGTTAACCCTGTTTTATCCTAGTCACAGTATTTTCACTACAATAAAATTGTAATTGGTCGAAACTGACCAAACATGGACAATATTTATTTTGTTTAACTCGCAGTTAACGCCTCAGATTATTCTTCATTCAGTAAATTACCAAATTTAAGTCGAGTTTTTGTTCAATCTCGCAAATATATCACAAAGTCTCGATTTGTTGCTGACGAGACAGTTCCAAATGCATACGAAATCAACGAGATGGTAGCATTGGTTAGGCCGTTGACCTGGTAGATGGCAGTGATAGGCAGCAGCGTGGGCCATAGGACGTCGTATTCCGCTAATATATCTCCGTTTATCCATTGGATGTCCATTAAACTAACGGCATTGCCGTCGAGACACTGATATTGTGCTGACTTTAAAAGCCATCGGTGGATTTTGACGCATTGGATTTTATAAACTTTGGCATTCCATCGTATTCACCTTAAACAAACTTATTGCAAGCAATATGTGATATTCAGTGCAGACCAGAAAACCCGGAATTTTTTTATTTTGCTTACAACTTTTTTATTCCTTAATCAATGTTATTGATTTTTGGCTTTAAATTAAGCCAAACCATTAGTGTATTATTTACATCAATATTTTTGTTTGGGAAATATCCAAAATTCAAATCGCTTTCTCAAAAATCCATCATTTCAAATCACTCTTCAAGTTTGAAAAATTCGTTTAAACTTTTTGAACTGTATTGAAGTTTTATTATGCACAAATAAAATTTTATAGATTCACAAACAATGAAGGGTCACAATATGTTGTCGCTAGAATCCGATCAAGGCTGTGTTTATTGCATCAAGAACATCAAAACTAAATGTTATGCACGTGCCACTGGCCATTTACTTCGGAAAAATAGGGGAAAAACTGAAAAGTTTAATAATAAAGGTAATTTTTGCGATCGCTTTGGCCATGAAACCGTCACAGATGAAATCGAAATTCTTCTATTTAACGATGTGCGCATCCTTTGTAAGTAAAATAGTGCAAAGTTTTTGACAAAATCCTTAACGGTTTCGGAGAAAAACGCGGAAAACCAGGCCCTTGTAAAAACGGCTTTCCCTATTCAAACGCCTATGCAAGTCGCATAGATTTAGTTGTACAACTTCTCAAATCCTAGCGATTTTGCAGGGGTTTCGTTTTTGACGTTTTTCTCCGGAACCGTTTAAGATTTTTTCAAAAACTTTGCACCATTTTACTTGCAAAGGATGCGCGAATTGGTAAATAGAGGAATTTCGATTTTATCACTGACGGTTTCATGGCCAACGCGATCGCAAAAATTACTTTTATTATTCAACTTTTCAGTCTTTCCCTATTTTTCCGAAGGAAATGGACAGTGGCACGTATAACGTATAACATTTAGTTTTGATGTTCTTAATGCAATAAACACAGCTCTGATGAGATTCTAGCTGACAACATATCCTGACCCTCCTTGGTAAGTAAACATCTTACATAAGCTTAATGTTCTTCGATCCGAAAATCGTAAAATTCGGGAAGATAATAAAAAACTTGTAAGCCAAATAAAATTTGCGATTTTTTGGACCACTGTGTAGTTACACTACACGCTTTGCCTTTTCCTTCGTAGGCTCGTGATATTTATTTGTTTGGTGATAACTTTGATCGCCGCATGTTTCTGTGTCTTTTTTGACGAACATGAGTTAACATTATGTTTAAAACGAGTTATGTCCAGTAAAGTTGTGTACAAACCTATTAAGAATTAACATACGATTGTAAAGATTTAACTATGAGGCCACACCAAAGCTGTTTTTAGCCTATTCTATGTATTTTTTACGAGAAAAATATTTTGAGGTAACATTAATATCAGAACTAACACATTTGCTACGATAATTTAACATAATTATCGCACGTTAAGTGCTTCGCATCACACGATATAAATTTTTAGTGTTCTCGTAGTGTACTATCAGAAATGCAAATAAATTGGAAGTGACACACGGACAAATGATCCTGTGTAATTTACATCTGACTGTATGTCCTTAATAACACCAACTTGCTATTCCCGTATAGCTGCAGTCATGTGTTAACTCCATCTGTGGTAGTTTTTACTTTATTTGAGATAGTAAATGTAAATTACTTTCACTTAATCAAATTATTAATACTAGTGAACTAATTGGTACTGCTGCATGTGTATCACATAATTATAACAAGTTGCACTCAGGTGAAACGTGCACCAATAAGACTTTCTTTTAAAAAATTCAATTTTGTATCTTGCCTACTGGTTTTTACTAGTTTTACTAATAATTAAAAGGATTACTTTAGTAAGTAGTAAAATATGTAATTTAATACAGCTATTTATTATTAGTTTCTTTGCCAAAATTATCAGTCTAGAATAAAAGACTTGTCTAAAAAACAGGATGCTTATTTATCTAAAAATGTATTGTGTTTCTCGTTTTTTTTTAATAAAATTTAATAAAAACTGCAAACAATTTTAGCCCCTCAATTTTTATTTTCCGTGGGAGCTGTGTTTATTTATTTATTATTTATTAAATCACACCCAACAAGGGTAAACCCCAATCATAAGGCGATATACAATAATATATATATAATATAACATACGTAATAATATATGTAACATTACACCATAAATGTGTGCATTAAGAAAAATCAATTAATTAATTTTATCATACAAATCTATCCTCAGACATAAATACATGATACATAATATACCTATGCTTTTATTAATTAGCCAAAACATAAAAAAATATTACAAATAAATATATGTGCATTAATTAATACAAAAATAAATCATATTGAACCGGTGCACGTAAAATCAGTAAAACTTTGTTTTTGAAAGTTGAAACACTACAATTATAAAAAATATCAACGTCTGAAAAAATATTTGCCACCTTACACATTCTGTACAAAGGTGACACCTGAAGCAAATTAGTACGAGGTTGGTTCAAATAAAATGTACTAGCCCAACGGCTGTTTGATCGAGGCACTAAAAAGGAAATTTTATGTAATAGATCTATAGTGACAGGGACTTTGTGATTAACGATTTTGAAAATATACACGTGATCCAGCAAACACCGTCTTCGCTCAAGGGATATAAGCTGCAATTCACTCAACATAGTTTTATAAGATGTTAAATATGGATAAAGACCAGTCTGTTTTAAAATTATATAACGTACGAACCGTTTTTGAACGGCTTCTATTTGTTTTATATAGATTTCATAAAAATGATTCCATATGACAGAGGCATATTCCAATTTGCTTCTCACAAAACAATTGTACAGAAAATAAAAAGAACTAACATGTTTAAAGTGAATAATGTTCCGCAATACGAACCCCAATGATCTAAGTGCTGCCTCTGTACTTTTACGTATATGTTCAGCAAAATTTAATTTTGGGTCAAACATAACTCCTAAATCGTTAATTTTCGTTTTCCTTCCTATCAAAATGTCTTTCATTGTATACTGAAACATTATTGGACTATGCTTCCTGTGATATGATACCACCGAGCATTTAGCAATGTTAAAGTGCAACTTATTTTACATGCTCCATTAATATATATTGTTAATGTCATTTTTTAGGGACTCACAATCACTGACTGATCTCACATTTAACCATAATTTTAGGTCATCTGCAAAAACTGAATTTCTAGAGTATTTTATGGATAGTGGCAAGTCGTTATTAAAAAGTAAAAATAATAGTGGACCGAGATTAGAACCTTGGGGTACACCTGAACTAACTTTATATTTAAAAGCATAGCAGCTATTATATACAACATACTGAACTCTGTTTGTTAAATAAGAACGAACAAGATCAAGTAATTTTAAAGAGAATCCAAACGAATGAAGTTTATTTAACAAGATATCAAAATTTACTTTATCGAAGGCTTTTGCAAAATCAGTATATACTACATCAACTTGTATATTTGCATCTAATGCTTCTGAAATATCTTGAGAAAAAACAGATAGGTTAGTAACTGTCGATCGCTGTGGCATAAATCCATGCTGATTTATTGAGATAAACGGTTTCACATGTTCAAATATTTTTTTGTATAGCACTGATTCAAATATTTTTGAGATAGTTTGAACGAGCGCTATGGGTCTATAATTCGTAACATCTGAACGATCTCCACTTTTAAAAATCGGACATACTTTAGTGATTTTCCATATTTCAGGATATGCAGACGTCAAAACAATTTTATTGAATATAAATTTTAATGGTAACAGTAACAATTCTTTGCATGCCTTATAAATGTAAATTGGAATCTTGTCTTCTCCGACACTAGTTTTTGTTTTAATATTTTCAATAGCATGAAGTATATCGATATCAGTAATATAAGTGATTTGAAGATTATCCGGTTCTATATTATGATTATTGAAATTATGATGCATTGCATTAGTTTTAGTTTGACTATATACCGAATTAAAGTAAGTAGTGTTAGGGGGTAATCAACTGTTTTAGCGTCCCATATTGTTGGAGCAAGTTTTACTTGCTGTCCCGGATTCATCCATATTATATCAACTGCCACTCTGCTTAAAACAGTATTTAAAGACATTATTTAAGTTGACACTCTTACTGATATAAACAAAAGTGCCCATAGCTGTGTGCAATAGCAATGACCAAAAGTTGATCCTATTATAAGGGACGCTAAAACAGTAGATTTGAGTATTATTAGCAGGTTTGGGCAAAATTTTTAAGCGGGTGGAAGTTAAACGTGCATTTAATTTATATGTGACGTGTGACGTCAAATCGTGAAAAAAAAAGTTTGATTTAAATCATGATTTTAATTTTAAAAAATCAGCTAATTTAAATCAATTTATGTAAATCCCTGATTATTAGTAGACCCAACCATAAATTTTTATTTCTTTTTTCCGTTCAATGTTCTTTACTTGCTCCTTCGTTGTTATTGCCAATACCAACAGAGCAAAAAGTGACTCATGTACGTGAACCATCGGAACTACTCTGTTGTTATTCAAAGTTCGTTCTTGGAAAATTGTATTTACTGATCGATTGTGATCTAACTGCCTTGTTACGCCACTGGCTATAGAGCAAACACACGTTCCATCTCTTTCTTAAATTATAATTGCTTTTGCATCCATCTTGCTCATTACCAACGAACGCTCTCCCGTCTTCTTCTCGTATCATCCGGCCGGACGCGTCATCTCCCTCGGTCATCAACAGTCTTCGGCTAATGACGAGCCTCCCACCTCAGACTCGCGGTGTAATCAGTCATGTCCAACCAAACACCTATAAACTCACCTCTCTCGGACTTTGATATATTATTTGTGTGAAGAACACAAGATTAAAAACAGTCAAGATTTGTTCTCTGAAGTTGTCATGTTGGGGATATTTTACACCTCTAACTTTTCATCAAATTACTGGCTACACGAATATCTGGACGTTGCGTTTGTTCAACGATGATCGATTACGGTTAATACATAATTACTTTAAATTCGTTGCCATAGAATCTTTGTTAATTATCTTTAGTATGGAATCTACCAAACAAATACGTTCCAAATATCTCAACGTAATGCCTGTGCATAATAAAGTACATTAACACAATCTAGATAGGTACCCTTGAACAAAAAAAAAACAGCAAACTATGAATAATAGGGAATTCATTTATAAGGTTTTCCCAAAAAAAATACCTAGGAGGCTTTCAGAGTTTTCAAAAATTTCAATAAGAAAAAAGTTATAGCAAAAAAACCGACAGTGTACTAGATTTTTTCAGTTTGTGTAACAACAGTTACAGATATCTGAAAACTGTTTGGATATTCTAAATCAGCATAAAATTTGGCAGCTTTTTTAAATTTAAACCTATCGTCTATCTCTAATAATAAAAGAGTTCCCTATAGTTCCCATGTTAGAGAGACCCCAACGATACATCAAGACACGAACCCGATGCATTTATAAAGCGACCTTCTCAAATTTCTCTAGTTTGTATGAAAACGGTTGCAGATATTTGAAATTTGTTTTTATATTGTTGTTTAGCATGAAATTAAGTAACTTTACTTAATTTAAACCTATGCTCTAGCTCTTATAATAAGCGAGATATCCGTGTTGGAACTCGAGTGTGTATAGACGGGGTTCATCGTGTGATCTGCTATGGAATTATTGCAAACCCACCGTACTTCTGCTACGATTTTTATTTGAAACAGAATGCAGTGTCAAAATGTTTTGTTTGTTGTTAATTCGATGAAATCTACACATTTATTTGTTCTTGTTTGTTAATACTTATTTGTTTTTACAGGTTTCTGCAACAGACCCAGACTGCGGCGTAAACGCTATGGTTAACTACACTCTGGATGATGCATTTGGTAAACAAAAGGAATTCGAAGTGCGTTCAAGGACCGGAGAAATATGCATTACGTCCGTGTTAGATTATGAAACTCGTAACATGTACGAGTTTCCAGTTATCGCTACAGACAGAGGTAAATATTAAATCTATATCATCCAAGAACTTCGTGTAGCGTATAATTATTTGTACGCCTGAAATTTGCATATTTTGGGACACAGAAACGAAATACTTTTCAATCCCCAATTAGCAGCAATAAAAACAAATGACTTCTCAAGTAAAACATTTGCTTAACTGTCAAATAACACAAACAAACGCGTGTTATGTTAAAACACACAACGCGAAAGAGAAATCTACCACTTAAAGTTAAGAAATGCTGGTGCTTGCGCACCACAAGACGTTGTTTTATGCCCAATATTGTTTTTGTTACATATTAGTGATTAAGTAAGAACGAACGTATCATTTGCCGACTTGTTTACCGATGACATCAGCGCAATTATTTCGAGCAGTAACCACGAAGTAATCATATACGAGACGCAACAAACTATCATCAAAATGAATGGTTACGGATGTATAAATTGATATTATATTCCAAAAAACTTAATTTTATTCTTCGTACGTAAAAAGTCGTATACGGATACTTGTAGACTTTGAGATCTTATTTGTGAATGGCGGGCAACCCATTAATTAGCATGAAATATTTAGAAACTTCTGTTAATAACAAAATTGGAACGTATAATTTTTTATGTAATAATACTAAATAACTTTGTGATATTTCTGCAATTAATCATCCAGTTTGATACGACGTGGATATACAGGGTGTTTCTTAGATATTGCGAAAAAAATCCTTTTCGAAAATTAAGGGGGGCTTTTATATTTTTTTTCCTTCGACGTCTCCTTTCGGAGTTACACCCCCTAAAGGGGACCAGTAAAATTAGGTTTTTATTGTATTTCTCAAATTTGGATGTATGTAGGGTTGTAGGGGAATGATATTTGGTAGATGTTTTTTAATTATTAAAATGTTTCCCTTAGTTATATTTTTAATTATCTTCCACCTTCACCCAAGGGGCTGAAAAGTGCGACCCCTCTTGGTTTTTTTATGGGAACTCTTTCTTTAGAGTATTGAAATTATGCAATTAAATTTTTTTTATTTAAAAGCTTGATTTATTTAGAAACTTTATTTATTCAATTCTACTCAATATGAGCATAAACAAAATGGTAACCACAGAAATGAATCGTTTTATATTAGAATATTTTTAATGGTTCATGTTCACTTATTTTATTTTTTACTCAATCACTCCAAGAAAAGTTAAAATAAAGTAAAAGTTTATTAATAATTAAGGCTTTCAAATAAAAATTTTAAATTGCAAATTTTTAATCCTCCAAAACGTTCTGATAAAAAAAAAAAACAACAGGGGTCGCACTTTTTGACCCCTTGTGAAGGTGGGAGATGATTAAAGACAATATATTTATGAAAAAGCTCCTAATAAGTGCAAAACATCTACCAAATATCATTCTCCTACATTTATTCTAGTATGAGAAATAAAATAAAAACCTAATTTTACCGCTCCACTTTAGGGGGAGACGTCTAAGGAAGAAATGATGTAAAAGTCTCCCCTTAATTATCAATAAGAACTACTTTCTTATATTTTTTTTCTCAATATTTAAGAAACACCCTGTATATTAATTTCAAATTTTAAAATTGCCGAAAACATTTTACGAAAATTTCTTCTTTGCAAAAAATGTGATGGGCAGAACATTTTGTACTTTGCTTCTTTTTTTAAAAATTTATCGTGGATATGCTAAACAGTATTTCAATTAACAATTTTATACAAAAAGTGTAGCATATTTACTACGTCATGTTGACAAACGCCATTTACTCTATTGTGACAAGCGTCCTTTACAAAAAAAAGTTTTTTGACAAATACACATGCTCTTGGATGGCGATAATCACCAGCTACACAGTTCAAAATCGACCGGTGTTATTCAACTCAGTACCTTGCCATTCTCATCCCCTCACTTCAGGACATTCCTCTATCTCTCAAACCTTCAGCCACCACTTGATTTGGCTAGGCATATTCTTTTCGTTTGTCTTCCATCCTCCATCCTTACTAGATACCCAAACCACTTAAATTATTGTTTTTCTATGCTTTCCAAAAACGGTTCAACACTGAGTTCTGTTCTAATAGTCTCATTTCGTATTTTATCTCTTCGGGTAATACCATTGACGCCTCTCAAATACTTCATTTCTAGCGCCTGTATTTTGCTTTTCATTTGGCCACTTAACACGTATGTCAGAATTGGTTTGTATATTGTGTTGTACAGTCATTTTCGTTTTCTTCGATATTTCTTCTTTCCTTATGAATGTGTTATAAAGTGTGTAGAAGAGTTTAGTTGTATTCTCTATTCTTTTGTTGATTTCAGCCTCTTCCTTTCCATCCTTATGTATATTTACTCCCAAATACTTGAATGTTTCTATTTGCTCGATCTCTTTTCCATCTAGTTTTATTGTTATGCTTGATTCTCTCTTTCCAATTGTCAATACTTTGGTTTTAGCGACATTTATTTTCATGGATATCTTTTTTAATGCTGTCTTCTTGATGTCTACATTCATTTGCAGTTCTTTTTCGTTCTCTGCGTAGATCATCAAATTTTCGGCAAAAGCACATTCCACTATTTCCTCCATTTGCATGTTCCTATACCCTACTTTTAATTTCTTTGTTTTATCCTTCGTTTCTTTTATTACGTCATCGAGAACTAAATTGAACAGAGTTGCGCTTAGTTTTCCCCCTTGTCTCAATACCTCTTTGGTTACGAACTTCTCTGACTGTAGGTTTCCTGTTCTGGCATAATTTCTTGTGTTTCTGTATGTACTGAAAATAGCTTTTTCTAGCTATTCACTAATTTCTCTTTGTTAAACACAATTTAAAGCAAATAATATTTTATTTTTATTTAGACATTAAAACAACTTTTACATTGACTTAAATAGTCTAATTTTTGGGTCATTTTGATACTAAACGTACGTTGGATTATGTAAGATTTTAGTAAGATCTGATAACGATTCAAAATTTGCTTTTCTTATTATAATCAGTAATTAAAATCGCATTAAAATCGTGCATCACACATTAAAAAGCAACAATGGCGTATGACAGTGTTTTCATAGTCGTGGCATTTCGACTTTTCTCATTTTTGTTCTCACCTATTGGTCGTGCTGTCACATCCCACATTAAGAATGTCGTGGCAGAACTATAAACAGTTTAACAGTATTATAACATTGCGGAAATCAGCAGTGCATAGTGCATAGCGAACTATCTATAACCTATTAAGTATTTATGAAGTGCAAACAAGACAAAACAAAGCGAAAACCACGATGTCATTCCATGGAATGGATGCTCACGAGATCGTGAATCACTGTTTCAACGCACTGAATGCATCTGTTAACTATCCGCTCGTCTTCACATTCACGGTTATGGGTTTATTGTACGTTTTCGCAACGCGAAAATTGCCAATTCCAATTATTATCATAAATTATTCAATTTTCCATGTCCTCAGTCGAAAATTACCACCAAAGTACGTGGCAATCCCCCAAAATACTGTGCCCTTCTTTCACCTTAACCATATTCCTATTACTCTGAGGAATTTGATAAATACACCGTCAAATGATTATTTCTGAAGCATAAATCACATTGCAATTTTAGAGTTTGAAAAAAGTATCCATTGAACCATCGTCGCGAGTTGATTTACCTTTAGATTTCTATAAAACTTTGTGATTAATGGTGCCCAGCTTAACTTTTGCTCTGTTTTATAAACGGTACTATATCATTTTTGTACAGACAAAGAAATATTTTTTGTCGGTTACCTAATAATAGACGTTCTGCATGAATAAAGCTCTCATAATTGTTTCAGTGCGGTGAGTAGTGTGTGCTGCGTTTCACATTAATTTATCACTTTACTAGCCCTCTTCCGAAACATTACAGACTTTGTTAGTCATTTGAAGGCCTTAATAACCAATCCAATAGATCAATGGGTTTTGAAACAGCTGCGGAATGTAGAAAAATCGATACAAACCTTGCGTTATTTCTACACGATAATTTCTGTTAAGATGGTGCAAGTGATGATTGAATAATGGACAAAAATTATTCTTCAAAACTGTTTTGAAAGCTTCCTTTAAAATAATTTAAAAATGTAAATACTAAGATATCAATTATCAGTCTTATATTATATTATCCTGTAACCTCCTCTACCAGTGGTACCTTGGTGATGCATTTTGTCCAATCCTTCCTGCCTTCAACTTTTTTCCTCGCTTGGCTCCATGTTATGTATTTTCTTTGAAGAATGTTCGCTATCACCTTGTTCCATGTCTTCCTTGGGCGTCCGCGCCTTTTACTTTTCCCATTTACCATTTCCCACATCACTTTTGCCGTACTTTCTTCTTTCATTCTTGCCAGATAACCAAACCATCTAAGTTGTTGGGTTTCGATTTTTAACATCAAAGGCTTTCTCCAAGTCGATTGTATATATTAGCAACTTGTTATTAGTGCTTATTATTTTTTCGGTGATTTATCTTACGACAAAGATCCAGTCTTGGGTCGATCTCCCCGCTCTAAATCCTGCTCGTGTATCACGTAGCGTGGTTTCTATTTTTCCTTTGGGTCTCTCATCAATTACCCTTTCATATATTTTAAATGTTTCACACAATAGTGAATGACCTCTAAAATTATTACAGTTAGTACGATCCCCCTTCTTATAACTTACAATGATATCAGGACCTCCTCTCCCCAATCGTTTGGAGTTGTTCTTTTCCCACAGTTTTTGGATGCTTATTTATAGCAATTCAATTCCGTCATCTCCCATGTATTTGATCATTTCAGGTCTGATGTCGTCATATCCTGGAGCCTTTCCTACTTTCAGTTTCTTCAGCGCTTTTATTATTTCTGACTTTTTAATGTCTTCCACTTCTACATTTTCTGCTTGAGTTGACCGTGTTTCATTCACTGTGACCATCATAGTTCTGCTGTATTTCCTTTACATTACTTGCCCCTAATAGCTCCATGAAATAATCTCTCCATCTCTCTATAATGCCATTTTCTCCTGTAATCATCACACCTTCTTTATCATTTATGTTTCTCAGGGGTTCTTCTTCTCCTGTCGCAGTCTTCTTGGAGTACTGTGAAGCATCTTTGCATTTCCTTCCGAATCCCTTTGCATCTTTTCACCGAACTCTTTCCATTCTGTAGCTTTTGCCTCTTTTACCAGTCTTACATATTTTAATATTGGCGAGAATATTTTGTTTTACTGTAGTTCTTGTGATACAAACGATTACAACCAACAAGGCAATTTTTGTGCTACAGTAAACATATATAATTATTAAAGCTAACATGTTTTTTTGTTGCATTTTCAGGAGGTCTGAGCACCACAGCAATGGTAAAGATACAGATAACCGACGTCAACGATAACCGACCTATTTTCTACCCGCTGGAATACAACGTTTCGTTGCGGGAGGGAGGTGCTTCCTCTTCGGCTACGACGCCAGTGGTGATAGTGGCTGCAACCGATCCAGATTCCGGCCGCTTCGGAATCGTAACCTACAGAATAGTGGCAGGAAATGACGCTGGCCTATTTCGAATAGACAGAAACACCGGAGAAATTTTCGTTAGCAGGCCAAGCCTTTTGTCAACGAGAAGCCAGCCGTATCACCATCTGAATATATCCGCGAGTGACGGTGCCGGTTTAAAATCATTAACAGACGCCGAAGTGTTTATTAGTGTGATTGATTCCGCTCAGCGGCCACCGATTTTCGAACAGCCGCGATACACTTATTCCGTGAAAGAGGATGTGAAGAAGGATACAGTTGTTGGTTCTGTTAAAGCGACAGTTATGGATCCCGGTAAGTTCTGGTTACATTTTATGGCCATGGAGTAGAATAATTTAGGGGGTAACAAAATTATGCAGGTTCATTGAATTTCGTGTTGCAACATGGGAATATTGCTTGTGATAGGAGGTTACGCTTAGGTTCAAATTTGGAAAAATTGCTAAATTTTATGCTGATTACCAATATGAAAATATAATTCAAATATCTAGGTATATTAATTTTTACTGAGCAACAATTTTTTTATTATTTATTATTTCCGCGAAGGTGGTCCCCTTTCGGGTTCCTGTACTGCGACCTATTGGTCTATTATACCTTCTGGTGATAGCCTCCTTAGAGAAGTCCTGTGTTTTTGAAAAACTTCAGGATTTTTTTTAAGGGTGTTTTTTTAACTCTTCTTGGTTGGCTTTTTCTATCCCTAGAAGTCTTCGCCGATAGTGTGTGAATCTTTCATACTGGCATAGTACGTGAAGAGGAGTTTCTTCTTCTTCGCCACATCGTCGGTATATATCGGTCTCTGAGAGCCCTACTATGTAGAAGTGTTTGTTCAGCCCACGGTCTCCTGTGACGAGTCCTGTGGCTGCGCTGATGTCTGCTCTGCACATCCTGAGCATTTCTTTTATCTTTTTTTAGAGACCATTGACAGGATAGCCTTAGAATGAGCTTGTCCTGCAACTTTTTTTCAATGGGCATTATGCCCCTGTGTTAATATGTCATTAAGACCGCTTGGCAGTTCCATAGCATGTACCAACTGCGGGTTCTGGTCCGAAGAAAGGTGTCTCCCTGCCAATTTTGGCTAGGCGATCTGCCTTTTCGTTTCCTGGTATATTAGTGTGCCCTAGACACCACACCAGTTTGCATTATTCCTGCTTCCTAGCACGTTGTGCCCGTATGCAGTTGAGAACAAGTCCTGAGTTTACTTCCAACGACCCTTACTGTGTTTAGTCTACAATTAATATTGTTTATACGTATGCTTATGGTTTAGGAGACTTCAACAGTGGATCGAACACACTCGAGTTTCAATTCTAATATATCTTATTATAAGAGCTAGAGCGTAGGTTTAAGTTAGGAAAAGATGCCAAATTTAATGCTAAATAACAATATCAAAACAGATTGTAGATATCTGCAGCCGTTTTCATACAAACTGGAAAGATCTGAGATCGTCGCTATAAAAGTGTATCGGGTTCATGTCGTGATCTCTCGTTGGAGTCTCTTTAACATGGGGACTATAGGGAACTCGTCTATTTTTAGAGATAGACCATGGGTTTAAATTTGAAAAAGCTGCTATATTTTATGCTGATTTGGAATATCAAAACAGATTTTAGATATCTGCCACCGTTTTCATGAAAACTAAAAAAATCTTCTCAACGCTTTTGCTGTATTTTTATTTTTACCGAAAGTTTTCAAATTCCAGTAAAAAAATATGCAGCAACTGTTATTTCTTCAATTAAAAATGTTACCGAATTCATGCTTAGTCGATTCGCTTTTGTTTTTCGACTTTCTTAATTTTTTACGATCGCAATAACGAGATAAAAATCAACGTTGCCATGAAAAAAGCAATAATCGACTTCAATTGTTTTATTTCTATCCTTTTTATAGTCTATACCGTCTCTCTTAAGGCGGTGACATTAAAGCAAGTGTTATGCGAAATTAAAATAATGATATAGGTAATTAAATTAGTACAAATAAATACATTCATATAAACAATTAATATGATTATTTTAATTTTGCATGGCACTTGCTTTAAGGTCACCGCCTTAAAAGTTTAATAGACATATAAAATAGTATGTCATTGTAAAGAGAAAAAAATAATCTTTAAATCTAAGGCATCACCTACTACGACTGCTATTAAAAAAAAAGTTGTTGTGTCAAATATCTCGCACAGTAATTTATAAATAAAAATCTGACTATCACCATTTTATTGCAAAAAAATCTTTTAAAAAATAGTTTTTTAACCTTTTTGTGTATTAGCTACGATAGCCTGCAAATTGTCTTTTTTTTTTCTTGCAAAACTTACCAAATGAAATATTAGGAAAAAAAATTTTGAGTTGTTAAAAGTGCCCTTCATTTTCTGTTTACATCTTTCAGTGTTAACTTATTCTATCCCCACTCACTCCTCTTTTTTCTGGACACCCTGTATAACATAAATAATTACCTGTTTATTGCGTTTCCGTGGTCAAATAATTTGGTTGCATTCTTCTAGTAATTCCCCTAATAATTCCCTAATAAGTAGTTTGTTATGAAATTACCGCATATTTTCGTACTAATATATTTGTGATATAGTGGTTATCATGTTCA